>JARFJB010000379.1:252500-645000 GCA_036346205.1 Vesta saturnalis | reverse complement strand
TTGGACATCCGTTCTGCTAATGGGCAAATTCTTTTATCTGAAACTACGAAACTTGATTTTACCTTGCCCCATCAAGGTCTATTTCAATTTAATCGAATTTCTTTTTAACTGCACAACCCTTCGACTACTTTACAACGCTTAATCGATCGTGTTTTGGGTGCTGATTTCGAACCATATTGTTTTGCGTACTAAGACGATATCGTTATCACTACTCCTACCTTCGAGAAATACCTGGACGTACCTGCACGTGTCGTTGATCGTTTACGTAATGCAGGCCTAAATCTAAGGCGTAACAAGTGTCAGTTTTGTCGTTCCGAGCTGAAATATCTAGGTTATACCGGGTGTCCCAGAAGCTTCTGACCCATTTTCTCCGCAAATATCTCCGAATTCAGAAGCGATAGGGAGGTGCGGTTTTTACAGAACATTTTTTTTACATATAGATTTTTCAGTGTCAATCTGTATTTAGTTAAACATTATGTAGGGTATCATTATAAGTTTTTAGAATTGACATCTGTTCTACATACATAAAGACAAAATTTACATCGCGCAGTTGGTTAGCGCGGTACTCTAGCAAAGTACAGGTCGTAGGTTCAAATCTGCTCGAGGTAAACTTTTTATTTATGTATTTAATAAAATTAATAATTATGTAGGGTATTTTAAAAAAATGTTCTTAACTGACGTTGATTTTTTTAACGGAACACCCTGTATATGTTGATCCTATGGTAAAGCTTAACTTTTCCCTTTCCGAAAATGTATTACTTGTTGAAGTTTCATTAAATACTAAGTGAGTTATTCGACTTTTCATGATGGTTGTTCATAACTACCATTTATAGAAAATACGTAGGTATAAAGACAAACTTGAAAGATGAAAACGCAATTTTATTAAAGTAAACATTATAAATTCACTAACCTAAACATCCTTAAGATGTTCCAAGTGTTGATCATTTTGGTCTATACATTTTTGCAACCCAAGTAAAAAGTGGTGAAAAGAGTCTCTTAACATCTCTGGGGTAATATCCTGATATACTCGGACAGTGTTTCATCGCAGTTATTCCAGAGTCTCAGAAATAGGATCATAACATCTGCCTTTAATAAAACCCCATATAAAAAAGTCTGGAATCGTCAAATCTGGAGAGTGAGCAGGCCACTTAATTGGTCTGGCCATGCCAACCCACCTATCTCTAAATGTTTGTGTTAAAAAATTTCTAACCATAAGTGAATAAAATGTGCGTAAGGTGGAAAACGATCAGAAACGATCCATGTTCGCAAACCAAGCGGTTTTTCTGCTGCACGAAAATGTATCGTGCGTAAGGCGGCTAAAATTCAACCAATTGTACAAGAATGCAGCTACGTAGAAGTAGATTATCGTTTCTAAAGTGCGGACCTAGCCCTGTCAGACTTATCTATACAGGTTATTTAAGAAACATCTCTGAGGGCGCCGTTTTGAGTTCGATGAAAGAAGCGGTGTGCCATTTTTTTGAAAATCAAGACGAAACATTTTTTCTAAGGGTTAAAAATTGATTGGGGAGCAAATGGCTCAGGTAATTTGAAGTAGGGAGGGGGATTACATTCAAAATAAAATTATCGAAAGAATCTTATGTCTTTTGTTTTATGGTTAAGTGGATGATATATTGAGTGGATCTCGAATAAAAATTGATAACTAAGGACTAGTTCGGGTTTGCTTTTTGGCACAAGAAATTTTGTTATAGTTTCAGTTTTTCTTCACCAGGTTCAATTACGTATACCGCAAACTTAACATTTTCCTTTAAAAATTTCGATGTGCTAAATTTAAGTCATTTGATTCTTAAAGTTTCCTGTAAATTTTCTCTAAGTATTCCTTGTCCTCATGAATTGATTTGGATGCGACCAAGATTTCGTCAACATTTAACATGGAAAATTCCACAATTCTCTGGCCTAATAAAATATTCAGTCCGAATGGCAAGACTTTAATATAGATTAAAAAAACAGAAGCTAAGTATTTTAATTAGGCAAGACTCTAAATTTGAAACATCACCCATTAATGAGTGGAGTAGTAAACTTTCTTGATTTTGGAGATAAAGACGGTAGTAGGATCTAAAGCTAAAAATATTGTATCCTGGAACAAGCGAAGTAAATCCATATTTGTCCAAATATCCAAACATAACCTAAATTTTCCATCTCCTTTGGGTGCAATTACTATTGGATTCATGGACGGTGAATCCGAAGATTCTATAATTCCTTGTTACAACATATTAATAATTTCCTGATTTACAGGATCTCCTCTTGAATAAGAGATTTGATCAGATTTTTGGACGAATGCCATCTCATTAGTAACTTTTAATTCGTAAGTGAAACTGGTACATTTCCTTGGTTTATCTTAAAGTAAATTTTTATACTGCTGCTTAATTTTTGAATAATTTTTACTCCATCTTCATCTATTTTGTTGTTAGCTAACTTTCGTAAATCCTACTTCCCATTTCTAATCTTCTCAAAAATGTAAGTCGTATTGTTTATCGTGAACCATACTGACCCTGTTTTGCTCCTCATATTCTCTTTTTGTGTCTTTTCTCTCATTTGTTTCAATTGTCACCACCTCTTTCCTTTAATCTTCGTTGTTGTTCTGAATATTAGCTGAAGTCAATATTGTATTGACTTTTTCCAGCTGTATTAGAATGCATTCTGCAATTTTATTTTCTTTAATGTCAAAAAACTCGGGTTTGCGGTTTTATTCCTTTGTTGTTAAACAGAATTGTACATTTTGGTAACACTATTTCCACTTTATGATTGATCATCTGTTGATCATTTGTTCTAGGTATAATGGTTATTTTAACTCCGCAAGCTACTACAAATTGGACTCTTTCTGTTACTTATCCTTTTCATTCTAATGCAGAATCCTCTGTGCCCAGCGATAAAAGGTTTAGTCCTCTTAATGAACCCTCAAATTCAATGGAAAGGGTAATACTGTCATAATAGGTCGAAAATGGGGAAAACACAAATAATTACATCATATTCTTAAAGCAACATTTTGGAGAGTCATAAATAAGGTAAATACGAAGTCTGAAAGGAAAATTAAAAGTCTAGCAGCTACGAAAGAATGCAAAATTGAAAATTGAAAACTGAAAATTGAAAATTGAAAATTGAAAATTGAAAATTGAAAATTGAAAATTGAAAATTGAAAATTGAAAATTGAAAATTGAAAATTGAAAATTGAAAATTATTGTTAATTCTGTTCAATACATAAATAAAAAGTTTACCTCGAGTAGGATTTGAACCTACGACATGTACTTTGCTAGAGTACCGCTCTAACCACTGAGCTATCGCGATACGAGCCCCAATCAATGTAAATTGTGTCTTTATGTATCTAGAACTGATATAAATTCTAAATATAAGGAGATTACAGCCAAATTAAAGGGTTCACACATACCAAAGCAGCTTGACTAATATTAAATTATTATACGTTATGTTATGACCGAATAAGTTCAAAAGTAAATATGTAATTAAAAATTAGTATTAATTTTATTAAATACATAAATAAAAAGTTTACCTCGAGTAGGTAACAATTTAATATTAAAATTTGATTATTAACAAAATTGTTACAATAAGCCCACCTGTATGACATAGCTTTCTTTGGTTCAGAGGCGAGACTACCGCCCAACCGGTTTCGTCCTTGATGTGATTCATCAGGGGCGGGTAGATCTGTCATGGAATATCTCGATTCTGAACGCATATTAGATGGCGACAAAAGATAGCTATATGGGAGAGTTAAGAGTAGTGCCGTCTGTGTCCCTCTCAAACTGGTATATACTAATGTACATAAAAAAATAACATTTCTCAAAAAGAAAGCATAATAAAATTTGATTATTAACAAAATTCTTAACATATGCCCACCAGTATGACTTATTCTTCTTTGATTCAGAGGCGAGAACGCTATGACAAGACTACCGCTCGACCGGTTTCGTCATTGTTGTGACTCATCAGGATCAGATTAGATGGCCACAAAAGATGTCGATATGGGAGAGTTAAGAGTAGTGCCGTCTGTGTCTCATGAATGGGACCTCTCAAACTGGTATATACTAATGTATATAAGAAAATAACATTTCTCAAAAAGAAAGCGTAATAAAATTTGATTATTAACAAAATTGTTAACATATGCCCACCAGTATGACTTATTCTTCTTTGATTCAGAGGCGAGAATGCTATGACAAGCCTACCGCCCGACCGGTTTCGTCGTTGTTGTGACTCATCAGGAGCAGGTGGATCTGTCATGGAATATCTCGACTCTGAACGTATATTAGATGACCATAAAAGATGTCGATATGTGAGAGTTAATTAAGAGTAGGGCCATCTGTAATGCGATTTAACCTGTAATGTAATTTAATATTCGTTAAGTTACTTTGTATGTGTGAATCCTTTCGATATTGCAGGCTCAATTCTATTAATATAAGTAATCGGACTGTAATCTCATTTTATTAAAAGTTTGCATCAGTTCTACATACATAAAGACAAAATTTATATCGATTGGGGCTTGTATCTCGATAGCTCAGTTGGTTAGAACGGTACCCTTGCAAAGTACATATCGTAGGGTCAAATCCAACTAGAGGTACACTTTTTATTTATGTGTTTAACAAAAATTAATAATAATTTTTAATTACATATTTACTTTTGAACGTGTTCGTTTATAACAAAACTTATAATATGTTATTCAATAAAATCAAACGGGAAAAAGTTGTTTCGAGAAAAGTATTACCATAGTTGACAACACCACAAGGCATGAGCGCTCAAGAGGACACTAATTGCCTTTATTGTGCGGTCCCAGAAAGTTCTCTGAAAACTGTTCTCCGCGGAAAAATTCGCCGACGGAAAGTTCACCGACAGAAACGAAAGGAAAATTCGCCGAAACACAATTTGCCAAAAATAATACTCATCGACATACAATTCTGCGAATGGAAAATTCTTCGAAATTAGGTCACATAAAGTTTTATGATCGCAATAGAAATTTGACGATTTAGCAAACCGAGTTATAAGCAACAAAATGATATTTTTATTGAATATACTATCCTGTAATTTATTAGCCCTATACATATGTACATGCTCTCGGTATGCGATCTCATTTTGCTCGTCTTGTGGTAGATACCTGATGTAGATTAATATTTATGAGAATCTTTCCTTCGCGCTTTATTTAAGCTTATTACTGAAAGCACAATTCTGATCTATTTAAAAGTCAGAATTAAGTTCGTTTGTCGTTTCTATACATTCTTTAATTTTACATATAATTAATAACTTAACTAATAGGCAATGCCACGTAGGAAGTCAAAAAAACTTTTTTTATTATAATTTTCGACAATTCCAGCCATTCTCAACCTATATATTGCTCTTGTAGTTCACTTAAGCTTTATTCCCTTTGAATGGCTTCAATAAATTTCCAAATGGTGGGGTAAGCAGAAGCAATCTGTTGCTGAACGCTTTGTGCCATCCTTCAATAGAATTATTTATTTTGGGAAGGCCTTCATTCATTATACTAAAACAATACCATATATCGTGACTGAAACATGGTGTTTGACGACGCTGGCCTCTTTGGGGACGACCAATCCAAATGTCCTCAAAATAGTCAACAACACCATGTGCCTCTACAAGAAGCACTTTTAATTAAGGTAATAGCGATATTTTGTCGTAATCCATAACAGGTGTACAGTTGATGGAAAAGATGTGGTACCGTTTTGAATGTACCGCCTGCATGCCAGTGATCGCTTTGAGCCAACAATTGAAGATTCCGTCTAGTGCAAAGGATTAAGTAGATCTCGCAAGCACCAGAATAATAAAGTAAAAGTTCTTCAACATTGGTGGTCCTTTTGTAGGCATCTGGTAACATAATCTCACTTCAGTGTGTGTGGAGCTTTTGGTGTATGCTTCAGCTGTGTTCGTGACGTGATTATGAGCACCAGTATTGCGAAAAATCTCGTCACTCAGAGTTGTGATGCGTGCACCGCACTTATTCTTGTAGCGTCCCCCAGGTACCCTATCTTGAAAAGTGTAATTTGAACTTATTTGCAAGAATGCAAATTCAAGAACAAAACAATCGTTAAGTGATTTATATTGGCTTGACGGACAATAAAGTTACTATTCCTCAAATTGTTTGGCTGCCTTACTTTGACTTTCCTGGCAATAATTAAAACATTAGAATTTATTTACGAGTGTGATATTTAATTACTCGTAAATCTGATCAAACGAAGTGACCGTCCAGTTGTAGGTACGTTATGCTACCTCAATTAGATACACAGATAAAACCCACTTTATTCATAAATAAGTAATTACACAAGTACATTAATAAATCAATAACAAAAAAACAATGAAAGGGTTAAATATAAAACAAAACACCATTAAATCAGGTTAAAGTGCGTACAAAATTATAACATTAAGAGAAAATGAATAAAAGCAGTTTAGTTACACAGAAACACAATAATAAAAAAAAGAAACCCCATGTAGTCACACCCACAATTGTGTCATAAATAATCAAAATAAAAATCACAATTCCAAACATGTGGCCCTTTAAAACCAATCATGCCGGTCTTTAAGTAAATAAGCACATAAAACAATAAAGCAAATTACGGTAAAATAGAACAACAATAAAATTGAACAAGCGATAATAAGGTAAAGCAAGGACAAGAGAAAATAGACAAAGAATTTACACGTACACAATTGTTTAGTGACCACTAAATCACAAAATACAGATGAAAAATTACAACCAATTGCATATAAAGAGAAATTAGTTCGCAGTCAAACAATTCTACCTAACAACTGACACAAAAAACTCATTAAAACAAAGCCTTACAAGGGTAAATTATAAATAGATCACAACATCGTGACCGATGTATAAATTTGAGGGGTTAGAAAAATACAGCGCTCCTTTCTTAGGTTACACATTCATCTATACAACAATAAAAACAATAAAAATAAAATTCGAGATGTTTAGTGGTTATCTGTCCTCGGGAGTGTGTACCCACTTGGCAATTGCCTTTTACAATTAATAACCAAAGCGGTATCGTGTACCCGTTCACCAGCCCACCTCTACACAAATAAAATATAAACAACAAGCAACAATGCTAATTCACACCAATACCAGAGTGAGGAAGCCCTGTACTGTCTTTTATTTTAGCAGATTTCCGCTCAATGAGCCCGCGTGCTAATGAGATACCTTTGCAAGGAAATGCTCGATTTTTAATGGGTTATATAGGCTTGTAGAATCATTTGCAGCCAGCCTTAATTTATATAAAAATACCTACTTACACTTGCGTATGTATTCCCTAAATTGATCACAGGCACAAATCTTTAGAAAAACACATTACAACTACCCCCGAAAGAAAAGTCAAATTAGTGTTGGCTAATTCAAAAGAAAATGTACGCGCACGACATATTTTAAAGTCAAACTGTTTACAATGAAAGTATTCAGTTAACTCAAAATCGATCTGGACCGATTGACACTCTAAATGTAACTAAACTTTTCCCCGATTTCAAAACTAACTACATTTTCACCCGGAATCAATCCCCATTTTTTAAAAGTAATAAAAAACAAGAAACATTAATTTACGTTGGAGCAGTTTCATATTAATTATTGCACGTCTTAATTTTAAAAATATGCATTCGTCCGTAACAAACCCTACATTTAGGTCTCGAGTTTCCAAGTAACAAACAAAGACTTCTTTTGATCACCCTTTGTACCGACACAATTACTTATTCAACTAGTGAGATTTTTACATTAAGAATCGGCGCATAAGAAATTCCAATGGTTCGTTACGCACCTTCAGTAAAGCAGTTTTTAAGCGTACACCTGCCGCTCAAACCACATCATGTGTTTTTCAATCCTAGCCAAATATCAGTTTCTCACATTTCTTACATAAAAATATATAAATAAAATATCTTGGAAACATTAGAAAATTATCAAGATATTAAAAATCCACTAATTATCTTTTCTATCGCGGTAACAATGGCGATTTGACAAACGTTTATTAGTATTACAATAATAAAATGTTCGCGGTCCTCTACTTACAGAATAGCTGTGTTCTGGACATGATTATGAGCACCAGTATTGCGAAAAATCTCGTCACCCAGAGTTGTGATGCGTCCAACGCCTTATATTTATTATATTTATCGCACTTCCAATACATATTGTAGTTTGCACCTGTGTAGTTTTGCATTTAAAGTTTCGAAATCCGTGCTAATTTATGGTCGCACCCTTTTTTTTAATTATGCCAGACTTCGATAAAGCGCGCAGCTGCGAGTTTGTACGCAAAAAGGAGTCAGTATCCAACTTACCGTTGAAACTAATATTGCTAGGCGCCAGTGCCTTGCTGGGCATAATTGTTACTGTTAAATTTAACTATTGTTAATTCAAGCTCACTGTTCATACACCGCAACTCATCAAAATTCCAGTCCATAAGCTATGGAAGCAACGAGTTCCAGTTTTAGTGGCCATTGCATAGTTTTTATGTACATTTATTTACAATATACACCCTCTTTTTTTTTCATAATATAAATACTCTCCAACTAACAGCTTACGTTTTTCTAGTAATAAATTCCAGCGGCATTTCCATGTTCATTCTGTAACTGCTTGAACAACGATAAACCCATTTCACATTTAAAAATGACCCAACGTTTCATTGACTGTACTTTAATTTCCAACACGTTTGAATAGTGTAAAGGTACACGTAATGTATCCTCGACCCAAAGCAAGTAAAACATACACGCTGTGGCTACCAAAGCGGGCATAACTATACAGCGGGGGTAATGTGTCATATTTAATTTAATTTAATGACACAAAATGGAAAGATATCTCCAACTCAAACTTTCTTTAAGAAAACGCATTACGTACTCTAACGTACTATATATCCACGCCATCTTGAACGGCGTCAACATGAAATGGAACCATATATATTCAATTTTCAAACTGTACAAAATTCTTTTAATGCACGGGAATGATTATGTAATGTAAGGGGCGGATATAATAAATCAATACAAAAATTTAATTAAAAGTAGTTGAGTACCTTATACAGGGAAGTAAATTTAAGATGATGTGCATCTGAAAGTAGCACAAACGAAATAATTCTCTACACTCATTGCACATAAAACAAAAAAAATTATGTGGCTAAATACCTATTGTACACGATAAAACCTCTACACTTAATTCGTAATTATACATACTAAGAAGAAAATGTCAACATATCCACTAAAATTTAATTGTTGAAAGAAAAATGCTACAATGTACCTAAATATACACAAAATGTAAATATATTTACAAATAGCAACACAAATCCAAAACTTCAATTCAGGTAACGATAGCCTAAAATTGGAACATTACATGCCCTCCTATTAACGACGTACTTCACCTCAACGATAGCAGTGAAAGTTAGTGCACCGATGGTGAAATAATTAGGTACCTACTTTCCAAGAATGTTTAGCTCAATGAATTCTGTTTTCGGTAAATTGTGTTTCGGAGAATTTAATATTCCGTTCGGTGAATTTTCCTTTAGATGAACTTTCCGTCGGTAAACTGTTTTCGGTAAATTTTCCTAGACCCTTTATTTCTTTCTAATGATAATCGTTGTGAGGTAAACTCTGCTCCGGTGCTAAACATAACGATGTTTTCTGCAAGTTACGTTCCGCATAACTATTTCTTGTTTTATATTACTTGGTATCGATAATATTGTTACGTACGGACCTCCAGGTCCATATTCGACACATCCTATTCATACTGCAATGTTCTGAAGTCGCAAAACGATTTTTTTTTATTCAGAATTTTTTTGTTTTAAACTTAGAGTTTGTCTTTATATTACGGTATTCTATTAGTCTATAATTAACTTTTAAATTTAAGAAAGTTATATCGTTTTATTTTATTATGATCTTTGCTTACGACACCCCATACTTTCCGCACTTACTCTATGCATAGCTGCGTGTAATGAGGTCTTATTTTTGTCAAACTGATTTTGTAGTTTATCAGCCCTAACTCCGTTCATTCGGATTCTGTCCTGACCACACCCATCCTTAAGCCCCCATGCATATATACGTAATGTATGTATGTATGCTGGGAATCCATGATTGTGTCTGAAGGAGCTTGGAAAGCTCAATCAGCCCTCCCCTGGGAGGGAGTGAAATACGTGGCCTTTTCCTTTTCCTTTATGAACGTATCGTAGTAAAAATAATAACTAAGTCAGGTTGATAGGGAAGCATACATTTGGTTGAATATTAGTAGAAATTATTTACCAACTTTTCGTTTTGTTAATCGCGTCGTGGAATTTAAAATTTTATCAAGACTAATATTTAGTTATTAAATTGAATATTTTAAATGTTGCATTGTTGTAAAATGAATTTATTAACTTAAATTTGCTGTGAGCAGAACCCTCATAATAGGATTGTATATAAACATGTAAAAAAAAAAATTTCTAAAGAATATTAAAAAGTACCAGAATAGAAACGTAAAGGTAAAGTTGATCACAAATCTTGTGAAACGTAAAAAAATTAAATCGTTTAGAAACATATCCAGTAATTAAAGCGGCATGTTCTAAAACTGAAAAATTTAATGTTCTAAAACTGTTTCATCTTTCCATTATATTTGCTAAGCTTTTTTATGGTCGTTACAGCGCATACCTATCCATTATTATTAAGGTTCGGGAGATTAAAAGACATTGCAGAGGTCACTATAAGGAAATTCTACAGACTTCATAAATGTATATTTTATAATACAATGAGATTAAGCATATTGGAAATTTATTATTCAACAAATACAATGTTTTGTAAATCAGTTATTAAACTTAAAAATGTGCCTGACATTATAACATTTAACCATATCCAATATGTCATTGTTTCTTTATGATTTTTATTTTGTAACATGAATTCTTATGAATATTGCTCTAGTTTCCCAACTAAGTAAAATTTGAGATAAGAACATTTATGTGATAAAAAAATTTAACATGTAATTGTTTTTGCATTCAGTAAACACATATATTACAAAACACACGACACCATTTAATGTTTAAAACACTAAAATTCTATAAAACAACAATCATGGCCATTATAATTATAATTACAACGTAATTATTATTATGTAATTTATGCCTTGCTATAAATTAATCTTATGGTAAAATATAAACTGAGGTATGAAAATGTAAACTTTCACCATTAATACACATATAATATATAATTAATGGTGTATTTTTTGTACTTATTTTTATTTTTAGCCAAATGTAAACGTTTGGGTAACACTTAGAGTTATCGCCCTCAGTAGTAATACAATCTTATAGATATTGAACAAATTTTTAGGAAATATGAAAATTAAAAACGCAAACATAAGCCTGCTGTTAATACAACAGTTTCATAAACGTATAAAGCCCACAATGAAATACAATGTAGGTAAAAAATAACTAGATCCTTAATAAATTAAATATTACTAAACTGTCTTGAAAATGACAAATCAGAGTACCTTCTAACGGTCGACGGCTAATAGAGAAATGTCATGAACAAAGAACAAATGTAACAAAATTAAATCAAAATATTATGTAAGTGTAAAGTTGTAAAACACTTTTATTTTAAATTCATAAAAGATACTTGACATCAATTAAAAATCCAGTCAAATCTAACAAATAAACTGGATTTCACAGTTATGTAACCACAATAACAACCTTTCACAATTCAATGTCCTAAAAAGCGTCTAATGTGTTTTTGGAAAACCTACTAAATAGTTAATTACAAATGTCTACTTGTTTATTTGCCCTCAGGCATTTGTCCATTTGCAATAACTAGTTTGTGTATTCAATCATGTTTATAAATCTAAGGTCCGTTTTGGCAGAGGTTGGATGATGGATGACGGAACGTAGGTGATAGAGAATTGATAATTATGGGTGACAAAAGATGATAAAGCATTAGAGCGTTGATGTTGAATGATAAAACATAGATGATATGGAATTGACGATAGAGGATAGAAGATACAGGGCAGAGATGATGGATGATATATGTTATACAACTGAGAGGATTGATAATTGAGCTACTCGGCTCATTTCGGAATTTTCCTGATATACAACTTAATACAACCAAACGCAAGCATAAGAACAAGAACAAGCAAGATCACAAGCAAAAGCGCAAGCTCAAGCGCAAACACGAGCACGAGCACGAGCATGAGTTCGATCTCGAAAGCGAACGCGAACGAGAACGCGAACGCAAACGCGAACTCAAAAGCAAATGCAAACGCAAGCGCAAGCGCGAACGCGAACGCGTACGCAAACGTAAAGACAAAGAGTAAGACAAACACAAAGACAAAGACGAAGACGAAGACAAAGACGAGGACGAGGACGAGGACGAGGACGAGGACAAAGACAAAGACAAAGACAAAGACAAACACAAAGACAAAGACAAAGACAAAGACAAAGACAAAGACAAAGACAAAGACAAAGACAAAGACAAAGACGAAGACGAAGATAAAGCCAACGACAAAGACGAAACGTTACAAAGACAACAGTAATCGACGTATTTTTACTAAAGCATAACAGATGTAGATATTCAACGGTCATATATTAACGTTTTACGTCGTAAGGTATATTTTGAATCGTTATGCATAACCAACAGTAATCGACGTATTTTGACAAGCTATTAAAATGTCAAACTATTTCCAAGCATAATTAACGTTGTTTAGCAAACCGTCGTGAGCGGTGCGCGTTTTACATCGTTATGGCAGCTTTGAAAGTGTGTCGTTCAATTTACGTAACCATGACTATTTCTTAAATTCAGAATTTCAAACAATTAACGTTGTCTAGCAAACCATCGTAATCGTTACGTAGTTTTTATATCGTTATGTCAGCTTTCAAAATGAGTCGGCTATCCGATGCAAACATGAGTATTTCTAAAATTCAGAATTTCGAACAATTAACGTTGTCTAGCTAACCATCGTAAACGGTACGTAGTTTTTATAGCATTATGTCAGCCTTGAAAATGGTTCATCTGATGTAACCATGACTATTTCTTAAATTCATAATTTTAAATAATTAACGTTGTCTAGCAAACCGTCGTAACGGTACGTAGTTTTTATATCGTTATGTCAGCTTTTAGAACGAGTCGCACATCCGTTGCAATAATGACTATTCCAAAAATGCAAATTAACGTTGTCTAGCTAACCGTCGTGAGCGGTACGTCGTTTTTACATCGTTAAGTCAGCTTTTAAAATGAGTCGTTCATCTGATGTAACCATGACTATTTCTTAAATTCAGAATTTCAAACAATTAATGTTGTCTAGCAAACCGTCGTAACCGTTACGTAGTTTTTATATCGTTATGTCAGCTTTCAGATGAGTCGGCCATCCGATGCATACATGACTATTTCTTAAATTCAGAATTTCAAATAATTAACGTCGTCTAGCAAACCTTCTTAAACGGTACGTAGTTTTTAGATCGTTATGTCAGCTTTTATAATGAGTCGCGTATCCGATACAACGATGTCTATTTCTAAGAGTCACAATTTCGTAGATATTTTGTAACGCTTATATTAGGTTTGTTTGGTTAAATAAAATGGAAAATATTTTATTTATTAATTATGTACTTCATTATTATTCATTAGTCTAGTCCTTCGTCCACATCTGTTGTGAGCGTTTTAGTAGATATACTAGGCTGGATCTGATCCACTTTTGTCACTAGATTTGTCACCAGATTTGGAAAAAGCCTCCAGAAAAGTTACTAAATTTTAAGGTTGGTAACATTGCCTGATTCAAGGTCACCGTTTCAATGCCACGTGGCAGGAAAGGTTGGTAACACTGTTGAGTCTCTTCAAGGTCCCCACTTCAAGGTCACTTTACTGCCAAGATTCTTATCGCGCGCACACCTCGCTTCAAGGTTGCTCACATTGCTTAACTTCAAGGTCATCCATGCCCGCACGCGTTACCCGGGTCAAGGTCGAAACGGCCAAGTACATGGTTTTTCAAGGTCAAGGTCATCATACACATTGCCTGTATATTCCGCAAGGTCATTGAAGTAACTATATCTGAAAAATGCACAAGAAAAGTTACTAGATTGGTTTTCAAGGTCATTTACGCTCCCGTACAGATTGCGGACATCAATGTGAATGGTTTTAAAGGTCATCGCACACATTACCTCCATATATTCCTCAAGGTCATCACATTTCCTACCTAAAACTATAAGGTTTTTCAAGGCCACATTCACTGCATCAGCCTTCAAGGCCAGGAAATGGTCAAGGTCACCAATCAATCCTCTGGCTGAGTGTTAATTTGACAAAAATTTCAAGATCGCGCCCTCATCAATTCCAGGAAGTTTATTGACCTCTGTCTCAAGCCCTGAGGTATCATACAGATTGTTGTCTATGCTAAGCATGTTTCAAGGTCATCAAGCAATTCTTGGAAGTTTACTTTGTAAGGTCACGCAGCCCAGCAAAGTGCACTGACCTCAAGTGGTTCCGTTCCCCAAATACAGATAGACGTTTCCCAAAACTGGTAGCCGTTTCCTAAAACAGGTAGCCGTTCCTAAAAACAGGTATCCGTTTCCTAAAACAGGCGGCCGTTTCCCAAAACAGATAGCTGTTTCGCAACACAGGTAGCCATCCCCCCCATTTCAAGGTCACACCTCTGAGAAAAGAACAAAGGCGATTCATTGTTTTGGCCGAATTAGGGTCATAATTCCTAAAAATAGATTGCTATCCAGCTATTCCAACCATTTCAGGCTCAATTCTAGGAAATCAATTTTCAAGAACAAAGGGAATCCATTGTTTTGGCTGAGTCATAATTTCTAAAAATAGATTCTTATCTAGATACCCCCACCTTTTCCAGGCTTAATTCTGACAAATCAATTTTCAGGAACAAAGGCGATCCATTGTTCAAGCCGACGTTTCAAAGTCTATGCTTATAATTTTCAAGGTCACACTTCTGAGAAAAGAACAAAGGTTCCGACCGAGTTAGTCGTAGTTTCTAAAAATAGATTGTTATCCAGCTACCCCCACCATTTTAGGCTCAATTCTGAGAAATCAACTTTCAAGAATAAAGGCGATTCATTGTTCAAGCCGACGCTTCAAGGTCAAAGAGATATAAGTCGCATTGTGTTGAGATCAGTCGGGTAGTAAGTTGTTAAACATGGAATTAGCAGGGTTGAACCAAAGCACCTATTGCAAACTCTATAAAAATGCATGTGACCTAGAGCAAACGTCCACTCTTTGACCGCCTAACTAATAACGAATCTCGTCGAAAAGTAAGTTGGGAAATTATTGGTTAAGTTGCATGATTTTCCTTCTTCTTCTTTTTCACTTTACCTTCTATGTACAGAAAACTATCATAAGTAGCTGTAATTAGATCTTGACTTTGAATTAAAATGCATATTTCTTCGGAAGAGCCATACGGAAGATAGGTGTGACTATCTCATTTAATTATAGCATCATCAAAATGTACGTTTTGAAAGATGTTTAATGATTCGGTCATTGTGTCTCTGTAGATGTTAACCACAATGGGGGTTGATGACTAATTAAAGATTTACTATAGGGATGATGTCTTTTACATGAATTTCTTCTCAAACGTATGTAAGCGTATCGCTTTAAATTAATTGTTACTAATTATGTCTTTGGAAAGCTTAATTACTACACATTACAGTTCTTTAAATTCATATAAATTTTTCAAGAAGGCAAATCTTATCACTATAAATACTTTCAATGTTATACAAGAAAATTCCTTGTTCACATTACATTAAATATTATATTTTTTAAATTACATGCACACTTTTGACTGCAACGTATTGCTGTATATAAAACAAAATTCAGTGTACATATGGTTATTTATAGCGAAACCTTTTTCTTCATAACACATTTTCATTAAAGTCTATTAATTATTATATTACTAATTATGAAATGTAGTTTTGGGAAGCTTTATTGTTAAAATTATTAAAAATAGTTACTACATTTTTAAAGAATGCAGATGCATTGTGTGTTTTATACAAAGAAAATCCCTATTAGCTTGAATATTACATTTTTTATGCATTCCTACAAATTTTTAAGAATGCACATGCATTATTAACAAACAAAGAAGACCCATTGCTCAATAAAACATTGACTTTTTCCGTATTACATATTTTAGGTGAATACATATGCATTCAGAGGACTTCGACAAAGCGATATAATAACTTCAGGTTGCGATGTATGTAAGCGGAACATATCATTTGTGCAAAAGAGATAGACATTAAACGAGTAAACTTCATTCAAACACTTTCAAGGTCTCTTGCACATTACAAATTTATTTAACATTTCTTAGAGATACATTAATATTTTAACTCTTCATCTAAACTAATTATTTACCACATATTACTCTT
Organism: Vesta saturnalis; assembly: GCA_036346205.1. Lineage (NCBI taxonomy): Eukaryota > Metazoa > Arthropoda > Insecta > Coleoptera > Lampyridae > Vesta > Vesta saturnalis. The sequence goes on along the minus strand of JARFJB010000379.1, from coordinate 628,687 downwards.
CGGGAGGAAGAAGGTCGATTTCGGATAAAATCTTAGGACGGTACTAATAACTAGACGTTTATCGAAAAGTTCCCGCGCCCAAACATAAATATGCAGAGCCAATAAGGAATCGTATAACCATTATGGGTTGGAGAACAGAATACCGAAAACCAGTACTACAAAAGCTTTTTGAAGTTATTTTACTGTCTACGTCTCTTTAACTTAAAAGAATACATATTCACAACACTTAGAGTTTTTATTTTTTAATTATACAATACAGTTACTTAAACCTAGTACATATAATTGTGAGATACGTATAACAACATTTTACACACCCTTTGTACAGTTCTATAAAATGATTCTAGTTAAAGCATGGTTGGGTACTATTAAATGTTATGTTTGTTGTGTTTCCGATTGCACCCAAACTACCCATAAACACATCCTTTGTGTTTAGCAGCGTCTTAAATTCAATTTTCTTCTTTAAAATACTTGTAAAAGCGCTGAGGTAATATGCATTTAAACTCATCCGTTTCCAACATTATACGTTCCCCATACTTCTCAGCATTTCATGCTTCTACTTGACTACACTATTTTTACATATTCCTCATTGCTACTAGACAGCTTCATCATTTTTGTTTTCAGTATATAACACTCCAAATCGAGTTTTGCTTCTTTTACTTGCTTTATTAACGTCTTTAACCTCTTCTTTCGCTCCTCCACATTTACTGCTTTTTCTGTACTTTCTCTTTCTACCTTACGTACTACTACTTTCGTCATTTCTACTGATCAAGAGTGTACTGATTCTTGAACACACACAATGAGGACTTTCATACTAAATATTCGCATTCTAACCCTAACACTCAATCATGGTTTCCAACACTACTTTTTATTCCAGCTTTTTTCAAACATAAAAAGTCATTCTTCTTCTCAAAAACGGCGCAGAATTCTAAGTTCAGCTTTTTCAAACTCAAAACATCATTTGTCCCGAACCCGGGTCAGAATTTATCTAAAGCACCCCTGGATGATAAGCCTCGTTGACTCAGTACCTATAACTATTGGAAAAGCTACCCTTTACCCCTAAAAGTAGGTGATTTAAGGGGATTATCTACCTTTTTCCATAATATAGAAACTACCCCCTATCAGTACCTTGACCCATAAAAAATATCCCAAAGTAGGTGATTTAAGCGGATTGTCCAGCTTTTTCTACAATATAAAAACTAGTTCTATCAGTACCTTGACCTACTTTCAGATTTATAAGAATTGTACTTGGATGCAACCTTCATATTTCCGCGAATTGGGATTTCTAAGTAGATGACGTCCTTCGGAGCAATAAACTTGAATCCCTTACGACCTGATACCATGTTTAGATTTCTAAGATAAATGGATTTCTAAGAAATGGTTTTGACCTTACACAGCCTAGTTCAATTTAGCCTCAGCTACGATTAATGAGCTATTTGGCTTATTTTCTGGAGTGGAAACGGTTACCTGTGTTGAGTGACGGCTCCCCAGTTTTGGGAAACGGTTATCTGTCTTTGGGAACCGGATCCGGTTCTTGCGGAAAATACCTCACCCTGGCAGTTAGGACCATAGTATGAACCCACGTAAGCATAATCTTTTTATTACAATTTAGTCAATACAAGAACCTTGATATTAGCATAGACAACCCTCTTGTTTCCACGAACTGATTCTAATGTTAGAATTCAGTAACAGGAACGCTTATTTGCTATTTCCCAGAATTTTACCTCCAAGGAATGCTAAAATTTGACTTGATTCCTTAACATTGTTTCCCTAGATGGATAGGGTGGGGTATAACCATAGAAATAGTTTGCTTCAGAGGATGCAGCTTTACATGAAATAATACACTTAAAATAATATATACTTGCATTTTATTGTAAATATTACAAACTTTTCCCCTTTACTTGTAACCCCTATCAACACACAATTTCATAAAACTTTTACTGCTGTTGTCTTACATAGTTATTGTACAAAAAGTGCACATTCGTCAAAGCACAATTACAAGTGGTTTGTGTATGAAAGAAACAAGTTATTTTCATTTTGAGTAAAGCTGGTTGCTCTTCAATTTCTATAACTGACTCTCAATATTCTCGAATGTAATCGGCTTTTTCTCACTCTTTAATGTACACATCATCTGTTACCGTTATTAGTTCACGAAGTATATGTGGAAAGAGATCTGTTGAGGTATATACTGATTCCCATTTGATGCAGTGATGATTATTGATTAACCAGATGGCTTGTCGTTGAAACTCTACATCTAAGACGTGCCACGGAAATGGTGGTTTGAACACAAAATGGGCAGCTTGCTTTCCATTATATATTGCTAGCTCCTTGGGTGTAAATACATGTTTTGCCGTTTTGAAACCCTGTGCATCAACCATTACAATCATCGTCTCTGTAGCGTGACCCCGTATCTAACTTTTAACTACTTATGAGTACTCGCAAAACATCTGCACAATTTTAAAAATCGCTTGGAACACAATTTCAGAATTTTAAATGCACAAGAACGCACAATTCGAAGCATAAGCTTCCCTTTTATGCAAGTGCCAGACATTTATTTATAACTTTAACTAATATATACTTGCTCTTCACAGCACTTTAGGTTTACCGTAAAATTATACATCATGATTGCACTCTCCTTATATAGATGTATCAGTTGCATTCGGGGTTAAAGTATGGATAGGATCGGACAGGATTTGGACCTTGAAAACTTTTTGATTTCTCTGAATTGTAATATGGCGTGACCTTGAAATTTAAAGCAAATGGTGGAGGTAGCTGGTGAAATCTACGTCTCTTTAACTCATATGACAAAGAACAGCATATTCACAACACTTAAAAGTCTTTATTTTTTAATCATCATATTGTTACTACAGCGGTATGAAGTATCCGGCAGTGAACCTCCAGATCGTTCCATAAGTGATTTTATTGCTGCTTGCATGACTTTTCCACAACTGCACTACGACTAAACACTATTTTCGAAATGAGCATGTTTACATATGGTTGGATGCACTAAATGTTATGTTTGCCGTTTTTCCGACTGCACCCAGACTACTCATAAATACATCCTTTGTATTTAGCATCGTTTTAAATTCCTCAATTCGATTTTCTTCTTCTTTGAAATACCCGTAAAAGCGCTGAGGTAAAACAGATGTAAACTCCACTGTTTCTAACACTATACGTTCACCATACTTCGTATTAATTACTATCACATTTATAACTTTATATTTTTTCGATATTACTAGGCCACATGTATTTTTATAGAGTTTGCAATAAGTACTTTGGCTTAACCCTGCTAATTCTATGTTTAACAACTTACTAACCGACTGATCCCAACACACTGCCACTTATATGTCCTTGACCTTGAAGCGTCGGCTTCAACAATGGATCGCCTTTGTTCTTGAAAGTTGATTGCTCAGAATTGAGTCTGAAATGGTGGGGGTAGCTGGATATCAATCTATTTTTAGAAACTACGACTAACTCGGTAGGAACAATGGATCGTCATTGTTCTTTTCTCAGAGGTGTGACCTTGAAAATTATAAGCATAGACTTTGAAGCGTCGGCTTGAACAATGGATCGCCTTTGTTCCTGAAAATTGATTTGTCAGAATTGAGCTTGAAAAAGGTCTCTAGATAAGAATCTATTTTTAGAAATTATGACTCAGCCAAAACAATGGATCAACTTTGTTCTTTTATCAGAGGTGTGACCTTGAATAAAAGGTTCGAAATTACTTAATTTTGGCCACAGGAATCATTAGTTTCAATTTCACCATCGAGTCCTGGTCACTCAACATTGTTATTATCTATTAATGGATTTGATTGTGGTACTACAACAGAAAGAACCCGTATTGAAATCAGCAAAACTGTAATAGCAAACAAATTTTGACAACTAACTTACTAATGTCAAGTCGTTGCTACGCTGATGAAAAGATATCAGTAAAGGAGACGTATTTCTTGCCGTAAATGTACAGATTGATTGAAAAGTGAGGGACAAATCGTCAATTCTCATCTACTCTACCATATTTTTGAAGGTAATTTTATGCTCTGAAATTTTTTCCTGAGGTGTATTCCTGTAACAATTCAGTAATTAGTACGTCAACCATAAGTTTTTTTCATATCGTTGGGAAGCTTATGAAAAAAGGGAGTTTTTCATTTATCGGCCATATATCAAATCCATCTCTATTGGAAAAATATTCCTCTTGGAAATTTGTCTTGGGATTTGAGAAAAAATCATTTCTGAATTCATTATGTCATTAATAATGTTGAATGATGAGTTTGTCTCGAATGAATTCAATATTCTTTAAGGCAATTTCATCTTCTACAAATTTCTCCTAATGTGTTTTCTTGTAACTATTCTAGTTTGGAAGATACAGCGTGATTTAAAAAATAATTCCACGAAATAGAAAAAATTAAAAAAAGGTTAACATCTTGGAAATCATTAACAATAGACACACCCTGTATTAACAATTTTTGTTCCTTTTGGCCAGAGGAATCAGCTGTTTTCGTTTTGGCCATGGAGTTTGGGTCACCCTGTATATATATATATATATATATATATATATATATATATATATATATATATATATATATATATATATATATATATATATATATATATATATATATATATATATATATATATATATATATATATATAACAAAATGGAGGTGGTTGGCACGATGCACTGACCTGTGCAGGCAATGAACTCACTCACAATTTAAAAATCTAAAAATAGAATTTTCAAGATCATATATGACCTTAAATGCGGTTCATATGATTATATAAGCAGGTATAGTAGTAGTTTATGCCAGTCAGTACATTGTGCTCATGATGAGAATTGTCTGCTTGGGATGGACATGTGGACCATATTCGGAAATATGAATGACTACAGGAGTACGTTAGGTTCACTGCATAAGTTAATGAAATTTTAGTACGGGATAAGTTGACATTGTTGTTAATACGTATTTTCAGCGCCTCATTATAAACTTTGCTAGCCATACATTCAGATTTTCATGAAGCCTTCTTATAAGGATCTGAGGTCCTTTTTTGAGACACTATACAAGACTTATTACAAATCTACGTCTCTTTAACTTATATGCAAAAAGAACACAATAACAACAATTAAAGTCTGTATTTTTAGACTTATTCAATAAACCTAAAACATAAAATTGTGTTCTGAGACTTACAACATTTTCCAGCAATCATTTTTTTTACACACTCTTTGCACGGTTCTGTAAAATGATTCTCCTTAAAGCATATGTAATTTACATATGGTTGGGACATTACTATTACGAACAAAATGTTACGTTTGTTGTTTTTCCGACTGCACCTCAAAACTACTCATCCTTTGCGTTTATCAGCATATTAAATTCATCAATTCGGTCTTCTTCTTTGAAATACTCGCAAAAGCGCTGAGGTAATACGCATTTAAACTCTTCCGTTTCCAACACTATACGTTCACCATACTTCGTATTCATTACTGTCACAACAATAACTTTATATTTTTTCGATATCTCCAGGCCACGTACATTTTTATAGAGTTTACAATAGGTGCTTTGGTTTGTTTAACCCGGCTAATTCCATGTTTAACAATTATGAGTTGCTAAACGAACAACAACATTCTAACTTTGTATTTACTCTTCCTTTTTCCTTCAATTATTTTATTTAACCTTTCATGCTTTTATTTTACTACATCTTACATTATCTATCTACACTATTTTTACATATTCCTCATTACGCCTTGCTACTACGCAGTTTCATCATTTCTATTTTCATTATACAACACTCCAAATCGAGCTTTACTTCTATTATTTGCTTTATTAACGTCTCAAATCGCTTCTTTCGCTCCTCCACTCTTACTACTTTTTTTTTTACTTTCTCTTTCTACCTTACGTACTTCTACTACTAGTTTCGTTGAATCTTGCTGAATCTTGCACACACACGCACGCACGCAGGCATGCACGCGCGCACGCACGCGCGCACACGCACACATACGCACGCACGTACCCACGCACGCACCCACTCACCCACACACACACGCACACGCACACGCACACGCACACGCACACGCACACGCACACGCACACGCACACGCACACGCACACGCACACGCACACGCACACGCACACGCACACGCACACGCACACCCACACGCACACGCACACGCTCACGCACGCACACGCACACGCATACGCACACGAACACACACACGCACACGCACCCGCACACGCACACGCACACACACGCACACGCACACGCACACGCACACGCACACGCACACGCACACGACACGCACACGCACACGCACACGCACACGCACACGCACACGCACACGCACACGCACACGCACACGCACACGCACACGCACACGCACACGCAACGCACACGCACACGCACACGCACACGCACACGCACGACACGCACATGCACCACACGCATACGCACACGACACGCACACGCACACGCACACGCACACGCACACGCACACGACACGCACACGCACAGCACACGCAACACGCACAGCACACACCACGCAGCACGCACTCGACACACACAACCAGCATCACACACACACACAAACACACACACACACACACACACACACAACACACACACACACACACACACACACACAATGAAGACTTTTACACTAAAAATTTGCATTCTATCCTTACTCAATTATGGTTTCCAACACCACATTTTATTCCAACTTTTTTCAAACACAAAAAGTCATTTTTCTCGAGAACGGACCAGAATTTGCCAAAATTAAATTGAAAAGCCCCCTCTAAGGATTGACCTTGAACAGCTTGTCCCAATTTAGCCACTTACCCTTGACCTACTTTTTAGCATAAACAACAACCTTCATATTTCCATGAACTGATTCCATGTTTAAGTTTCTTAGAATTGTAATATGATACACGACGGATCAATAAACTTTAACCTTGCACATGTATTTCTTAGAAATGTAATATGATACCCCTCACGAGCTGTTTCTATGTTTAGATTTCTAGAATATGATACCCCTGTAGATCAATAAACTTTGAAAATTTATTTCTATGAAATTGTAATATGATATCAATAAATTTTGACCTTGCAGAGCTTGGTTCAATTTAGCCTCAGCCACTGCCATCTTAACCTCTTCCTTTAACTCCCTGCATTCTTTCAACATATGATTTATCGTTTCCATCTCTTCCCCCACAACCTACATTTTCTGTCTTCGTCCCTTTTCCAATATTTGTTCCTCCTTTCTTCGTTGCCACATCTAAATCTTGCTATCATTTTCTTTCTTTCCTTTCTTTACGGGATGTCTGAACGGGGAAGGGAGGACCCTTGACCGGTCAGAAATCCCGGTATCCCTTCGCCATTAATATTCCTATAGCTAGTATTACATTTTGCTTCCTTCACCTTCATCCATTCTTCCTGCTTTAGGACACCCCTGTCCCTTCTAATTATGTCCTCTGTCACGCTCACTCCTTCCCTTCACTCTCTCCACTTCATGTTTTGCATACCAATTTCTTTTATAATATTCCTCTCTGAATTCCTGTTCATACTTTATTCTTCCTTCTTTTATTTCTTTCCAGCATGCTTGTAGAATACTGCACTCGATCTTCTATTCATTTCCTCCTCATACTTTATTGCTCTCTCTCCCACCTCCAGCCTTATTTTTTCTACTTGCACCTCCTCTCTGATAATGTATCCCGCTGTTGCTCTTTCTACTCCCAGTACCCTCTTCCAGTATTTCTCTTGCAATCCTTCTATCTCTTTAGACTCTTTCCACCCCCCACACTTCTGCCCCATACAACACACACTATTTATTAGTTTCTCAAATAATAGTTTCCTTTTCGCTTTAAGTCCATTCCGCACAGTCTTTCTCCTACACTCCACACTTGCCCTATTAATTTGTTCCCTTTTCTCACTCCTTCTTTATATGCTCCCCATCTTTGTTATCTTGTCTCATCGTGTACCCCAAGTAGGTGAATTCCTTTACCTCCTGTATCTCCTCTTCCCTCCATCTCCTCTCCTCCTTTTTCCTTCTTCCTCCCCCTTTTCTGAATATCAGTACCTTCGTTTTGTTCTCATTTACTTCCAAATCTTTCCTTTTCAAATATCTGATCATCGTTTTTAACATCTCTTTCATATCTTTTTCTTCCTTCGCTATTAGCACTATGTCATCAGCGTATCCCAGCAACCAGACTTCCCTGTTCCCCACCACCACGCCTCCTTGTTGCGCCCGTTAATGTCTCCTCTAGGTGTATACGGCCAACAATCTTGGGCTCAGTGGGCGTCCTTGCCTTACTCCCTTCCTTGTTACAAATCTTTCGTTTATCTTGTCTTTCCTTAAGTATTCCCATAGCTTTTGCCTGTTCACCCTATCTAATGCGGGTACTAGATCTATGAATACCGCTACAATTTTCCCCCTTTTGTTTTCTAATTCCTTATTTGCCACGTGTTTCAGTATGTATGCATTATCTGTCGTTCTTCTTCCTTTACTAAATCCTGCCTGTCCGCCTGGTAGCAGTTTTTTCCTTCTGTTTCCTTCTTTAACCTTTCTTCCAGTACGGTCGCGTATATTTTGTATGCTGTGTTTAATAATTATTCTATTCTATTTTTATATTTCTAAGAATTGTAATTAGACCTCCCAGGTCCCTAACTTTGGCCTTGAAAATTCTACTTTTTTAAAATTAGAATTAGAATTAAAATGTGATGACTGAAAATTCTATACTATTTAAATTTCCCACCAAAAGTTTTCCCTTGAAATTTTGACTTGACCTTAAGAAAAATATATCCTGGACCTGAACATGTTTCCATCGAGACTAAATTGAACCAAGCTCTGCAAGGTCAAAATCTATTGGTATCATAAGGGGTATCACATTACATTTCTAAGAAATACATTTTCAAGGTTAAAGTTTATTGATCTGAAGGGTGTCATATTACAATTCGTAGAAATCTAAACATAGAATCAGTTCGTGAAATATGAAAGTTGTTGTTTATGCAAAAAAGTAGGTCAAGGTTAAGTGGCTCTCGTATTGGCTAAATTGAGTCAAGCTATTCAAGGTAAACTTTTGATGGTATTATACTACAATTCTTAGAAATCTGAAAATAGAATCAGTTCGTGAAGGTAGGTCAAGGTGAAGTGGTTCGTGTATTGCATAAATTCAGGCAAACTCTTCAAAGCCAAATTCTTGGAAATATCAAATAAGCGTTCCTATTACTCAATTCTAACAATAGAATCAGTTCTTGGAAAGAAGAAGAATGATAGGGTTGTTGTTCATGCTCAAACGTATAGCAAGGTTAGATGGTTCTTGTAATAATAAAAAGATTGTGCTTACAGTATGTGGGGTTTTATTTACATACTACTACTGTCCTAACCACCAGTACTGGTCTCAGGATGAGGTAGTTTCTCCGAGAACCGGATCCGTTTCCCAAAGACAGATAGCCGTTTCCCAAAACAGGTATCTGTTTCTCAAATAGAGATGGCGGTTCCCATCACAGGTAACCGTTTCCCAGAAGCGGTAGTCGTTTCCCCACAGAAAACAAGTCAAATAGCTTATTCACTACGGCTGAGGCTAAATTGAACCAAGCTCTGCAAGGTCAAAATCTATTGGTATCATAAAGGGTATCACATTGCATTTTTAAGAAATACACGTTCAATGTTAAAGTTTAAGATCAAAGTTTAGTGACCTGTGGGAGGTACCATATTACACTTCTTAGAAATATAAAAATAGAATTAGTTTATGGAAACAAGAATGGTAGGTTGTTGTCTATGCTAAAAAGTGGACCAAGGTCAAATGGTATATTACAATTCTCAAATCTACAAATAGAACGCTCAATCTGAAAGAGCATTGACCTGCAGGGGAATTATAAGACAACTAGAAATCTAAAATAGAACCAGACATGAAGAGTGATAATTAAAAATTATTATTAATTTTATTAAATACATAAATAAAAAGTTTACCTCGATATATAATATATATATATATATATATATAATATATAATAATGAAGAATGATAGGTTGTTGTCTATGCTCAAAGTAGATCAAAGTTAAATGGCTCATGTATTGGATAAATTGAGTCACGCTCTTTAAGGTCAAATTTCCCTGGAAATAGCAAATAAGCGTTCCTATTACTCAATTCTAACAATAGAATCAGTTCGTGGAAACAAGAATAATGATAGGGTTGTTGTCCATGCTAAAGCGTATAGCAAGGTTAGATGATTCTTGTAATAACAAAAAGATTATGTTTACAGTATGTGGGGTTTTATTTACATCCCACTACTGTCCTAACCACCAGAATCTGTCTTAAGATGAGGTGGTTTCCCCGAGAACCGCATCCATTTCACAAAGACAGGTACCCGTTTCCCAAAACAGGTATCTGTTTCTCAAATACACATAGCGGTTTCCCAAAAACAGGGATCTGTTTCCCAACACAGGTCACCGTTTCCCAGAAGCGGTAGTCGTTTCCCCACAGAAAACAAGTCAAATAGCTCACTCATCGTTGCTGAGGCTAAATTGTATCGTGCTCTGCAAGGCCAAAATTTATTGATATATTACAATTTCATAGAAATCAATTTTCAAAGTCAATGTTTATTACGTTTCTAAGAAATACATACTATATTCAATAATTTATTGACACGAAGGGTGCCATATTACGAATCAATTACTTTTGTAACTGGCTTTGCGCATGCGCGGGTGAATGCCAAGGTCACCTGCAAGTCAGTTACTAATTATATTTTCTCGATTAGAAAAAGATGTGTAATTAAAAAAATAAAGACTTTAATTGTTGTTGTGTTCTTTTTGCATATAGAAGAAGAGGAACATTAAGGGTGTTAGTCAGTTACTAATTATATTTATATCATATGGTTGAAAAAATATTTACTGTGGTATCCAGAAATTTGAGCACGAACCTATGAGAATTTTTTTTGTGTTTAATGGCCTTTAACTGCTACGGTCTTATTGCCATTTATATTATTTAGTTATATCCTACTGTAAAAACCAGTTTCTTTTAGGAAGTTTAAGGTTTAGTTATATACCCGGAATTGTCTGCTGTTATCTCGCCTACTCGGTTTTTTAGTTTTAAGCATTCTCTTATGGCATTATGTAGTGGGTATTCTACGAAAATATGTTTTAATGTCATGTTTTCATTACAATTAGAGCATTTTGTTTGTTCACTTTTGCCTAGTAAATGCAGGTGTGTTACATTGGTGTGTCCAATCCTGACTCTTGTTATGACTACTTCTTCTCTTCGTGAAAGGTTGTATTTATTATGCCAAGTCTTCAAATGGGACATTTCTTGGTTTATTGCCAGATTTGTTTGACACCATGTGATTGCCCGTTGTTTCATCAATCTTTCTTTGGGATGGTGTTTACTTCGGTCGGTGACACAAATATATCGTCTTTGATATGTTCATTTGACGCTTGCTATGCTGATAAATCAGCCCTCACGTTTTCATGAATTCTCACATGTCCCGCTACCCACATTAAAGTTATATGTTTTGAGTCATAGTGTTCTAGGTAGCGTAATTGATCGTTTATTTTGTTTAGTAATGGATGTGTATTATTTTGATTTTGAATAGCTACTAGTGCACTTAGCGAATCACTATTATCTATTACCCCTGCTCTTGAAGTCCGCAGCGCAGTAATGATTGCCAAATGGCGTATAATTCAGCTGTGTACATACTGGTGATACAGCAATGGGACCAATTATGGTTTTTGCCGAAGTATATTGCGCTCCCTGTTACGTTTTGAGTTTTAGAGCCGTCAGTATTTGTTTGTTTCGCGTGTGGGTATTTGAGCATTTTTCTTCGCGCATGCAATCCATACTGTATCGGTAGGGTGTTGTATTTATTTATTTTTGCAAGGTCTAACTCAAAGTGTGTTTTTAACTCTAACCAGGGTGGATATTCACAGTTAGTATAATTGATGACTGTAGGCAGACAAGTTTCTAATTTATTAATTAATTCTAGTCCTCTTATGATGACTGGTTTACTTACGTTGCTCGCCTTTGATATTCATTTATTGTCTCTATGCCATCCAATATTTGGTTATTTAGGTTTTTTGCTCTCCCTAATATTTTTATTACATAGTTGCATAGCAGAATATCCCTCCTAGTATTTAGTGGGGGGATACCCGAATCTTCATATATTGACAGTAAAGGGCTAGTTCGGAATGCCCCGGTTGCGAGCCTTATTCCCTGTGTATGTATTCTGTCTAGGTGTTTTAATGGTGTCGGTCTCACAGATGATTACACTACACTACCATATTCAATTTCAGTCAAAACAAAAGCTGTATATAGCTAGATAAGTACTCGTCTATCCAAACCCCATGATATATTACTCATGCACCTAATAAAATTGATTCTTTTTTTACATTTAGCGACAAGGTGGCTTATGCGTTCTAAAATGTAATTTATTGTCGAAAATGACTCCTAATATTTTTAGTGACGCTACAATGGTAATTACTTTTTCCCCAATAAGTAGCTTAGGTTCGTTATGTGGTTTTCTTTTCTGACAGAAGTGTATGGTAGGTGTTTTATTCTCTGCTAGCTGTAATCCCATACTTTCCACTTTAGTAGCTATGTCTTGAATTGCTTTATTTAGATGAGTTTCTGTATTTTCCATAGATGTTTTTTCGTAGAAAACACATAAACATTTATAGATTGGGGTTGGTATCGATTCAAGTAGCTCGTTCATTCCAACCAGAAATAGTGTGCAGCTCAGCACTGAGTCCTGGGGTATTCCGTTTTGGAATATGTATGTTTGTGAATTTGTATTCCCTATCCGCACATTAAAACTACGAAAGGGCAAGAAACTTTTAATTATTTGAGGTAGGTGCCCTTTCATTCCCCATTGTTCAAGTTTTTTAATTACGATGTGCCTCCACATTAACTCGTATGCCTTGCGCATATCAAATCCAATTGCCACAGTATGCGATCTTTTAAAAAAAACTGTTTAAGATAAAGTTTTCGAGTTACACTAGTTCATCTATGGTAGAGTGCCCTTTGCGGAAGCCTATTTGATATTTAGATATGACTTGTTCTTTCTCTAGACACCAAGTCAGTTTATTAGTAATTATCTTTTTGAATACTTTACTTATACACGATATCAGGGATATCGGTCTGTAGTTTGTTGTTTGTGTAGCATCAGTGCTAGTTTTCGGATAGGCATAATTATTGAATGCTGCCATTGTCTAGGGTAAGTTCCTTTTTTGTATATGTCGTATAATTCCAATAGTTTTTCATTTCCAGGAAGAGAAAGTTCTTTTAACATGGAGTAGACTGCATGGTCCGCTCCAGGTATTGAGTATTTTGTATTCATTAACGTTTTTTGTAATTCAGCCGTAGTAAATTCTTTATTATATTCATACAGTTCATTGGTGGTAAAGTTGGTGTCCTTTTCGTTTTGTTGTTTTATTTGTAGAAAGGTTTCTGAATAGTTCATAGAGTTACTGTTTTTTTCAAATTCGCTAGAGCTTCAGCGATTTGTGCGTCATTTGCTAATCTTTCCTCTTTCATAATCAATAATGGGGTGAACGGAGCACCCTTTTTACCCATAATGCTTCCAGCTTTCCTCCATACCTCTTCGTTGGCTGTTTGTGAGTTTATGTTACCTACATAGGTTACCCATGAATCTATCTTCGCTGATAAAATTTTTTCGAGATTCCGCACGGGCTTTTTTAAACAATATTAAATTTCCTATCGTGGGACTTTCTTTAAAAACTGCAAATAGCTTTCTGACAGCCACTTTAATTTCTGGAGTCCACCAGGGTACGTTATTCGACTTAGCTATTACTTTGCTTTTAGGAATAGCTGTTCCTGTAGCGTCGATGATTACTTCGGTAAACGTTTCAACTTTCTTGTCAACAGGAGAGGTTTCGCCTGTGTAGTTTGTATGTTTCAATTCTTCTGTGTATGATTTCCAATTTGCATGTTTTAACAACCATTTTTGAGGCATACTAATTTCCTTTTTTTCTATGTAGGTGGTAATAATGATTGGGTAATGGTCGCTATTATAAAGATCATTCGACGTATCCCATTTAAAGTTTAATGCTGTTGATGAGGTCGACATTGTTAAGTATATGGCAGTGAATGTATTTCATAATCCCTTTTATACTAACATTTTATTTCATGTTAAGAGTTACATTTTTTTTATTAACAATATATTTAAGTATTTTTCGAAAATATTTTTTTCATAATCCAGTTCATCACTTCACCTTTAGCATTCTTGAAAGGATCCTAGGAATATTTTTACCACAAGTAATAGAAGTAAAAAGAGAAATTGAACATTTTTTTTTATTTATTTTAATATTTCAATAATTGGTGACAATAAATACTCATTCATTCATTGTCTAGTAATAGTAGCTCTTGATTCGTCAGTTTTGTTATCATAGCGAACTCCATAAGTATAATCAATAACACCTTCAGCATCCTCATAATACGTTCAACGTATATACGAGGTAATTCATTGTACTGCTCGAGAAAATGCAAAAATGGGGGATAGTGTAAATAAATAAATAAAGTAAAACGTGTGAATATATTTCAAACAAGGTTAACTGAAATTCTCAGGTAAAAGGAATACATTATATGCACCGCTTTGAAAGGAGCACCTTTGTATTAAAAGCACTCGCGAACATTTTGTACAAGTTAGAACTACTACTACACCTTTTACTAATGTTTAAAACTAAACATTTTTAAAAACTAATTATGCACATCATATGTACAAGGAGTGATTTTCAAATTGAATTGCAGCTTTTATTGATATTTAAAAACATAAACACATGAAAGAGGCTGTTTTTTCAATTTAAAACGTTTTAACACATTTTTATAAATAAAGCACTCGACCTGCAAAAAAGTAATGCTAATGATTATACAATTAGCCTGACCCTGCGTAGTGTTTATTTTCTAAAAATACTGCGGAGCACACTCACACACACATTATTAGAATTGTAAATATTAATGCGTTATTGGTTACACAATTTTCTAACGAAGATTTGATAAAAAGAGAGGTATAGATATGGAAATTTTTTTAGTATTAAAATGATTTACTTTCACATAACTAAACGTATGAACATATTTCAAACAAAGGTTAACTTAAATTCTCTGCAAAGGAAAGTATAATTGTAGAACTACATCAGTTTATTATACATTATTAATAAACAGTTTCATTAAAAAAAATTTAAAACGTTTTTTGTACTAACGTGAAAATTAACTAAATCAGAAAATGAAGCTTTCACATTCATAGATATAAAATAAAAGCTTTCCTTTCAGTAAGTATTTTTTACCCCCATTTGTAATTTCTTTGTGTAAATTTCAAACGTTTGCATAATCCTCGTACATGAACGAGTTTTAGAGCGTATTTATAAGTCTTTAAATATTGATAAAGCACCTATGCAGTGGAATGTAATTGGATCTTTCATTTTTTATAGCTGGCACTATTATCACCATAAAACCATTGCTCATTATTTATTTCTAAACTATGAGCATAACACCACCCCTTTACATTTGTTTTAAAAAAAAATCTACAGAATTTCTTTCAGTTGAATCTAAAATAGAACAATATCAGTTTACGACACATTTATTAAAAAGAACAGTTTCATTTAAAAAAATTTGTGTGTGTGTATGTACTAACGTGAAATCAACATGCAAAGTTATACAGTTTTTGCATTCATAGTGAGATAGGAATAAAGTTTTTCTTTGTATTTCGCCTTTCATACTCTAATAAACGTAATCATGTATGAATGTACAACAATCCATCGTATTTGTACCATATTTCCTATAAAGTGTAATGTACTGTGTGTATTTAATGTAATTTTGAAAAATGAATCTACTTCATTTTCTATGAAAGAGACTGTTTTTTTCAATTTAAAACGCTTTAGCATATTTTCTTTTTGAAAGTAATAACTGAATTAACACGTGCACTTGACTCATTCAAATTCCAAGAATTGCTTGAATGATAAATTTTAAAATAGCTCTATGATCAGCATCATGAACAAACCTTTTCTTCATATTTCGTCTTTCATGCTCTACATGAACCTAATTATGTATGTCAATCCGACGATAACATTCCCCTCGCAAAATTTTTTTTTTAAGAATGAAACCTCTTGTAAAAAAGTTAAAAGAAAATTTTGTACATAAAAGCAATTCAGATAATTTTTTTTTATTTCTAACAAACAAAAATTTGCATTTTTCGAGGGAATGAAGTCGTATATTAATAAATTCAAATGTTTTTTTTATAACATTCAGAGTAAATTATTAATTAATTTTTAAAAGATCAAACATCTAATGTCACATCTCCCTGCTCGTTAAGCTGAAGGTCCTTCATGTTTGATTTCATAACATTCCAAATCTCTTCGTTCTTTCTCTCATCAATACTTTCTTTTCTTTTCTTTCTCTTCTTACCATGCGTCCTGCTACTACTTTCATTTCGGCTAATTGTGATTTACTAAATCGCACACGCGCCTTTTATTATACATATGTGTGTATTCTTTAAACATTCTTGTCTCCACCAACCATGAACTGATTCTATTTTTAGATTTCTAAGAATTGCGATGATCTTGACATATTTATTTTTAGATCACCTTGAACAGCTCTAAAAATTTCCCACCAAAAGTTTGAACTAGCTCCAAACATGGTGACATCTATTTTTAGATTGTATCCTCTAATTTTATTTTTATACTTCTAAGACTTGCAATATGATGATGACCTTGACATGAACTGATTATATTTTTAGATTTCTAAGAATTGCAATATGATGACCTTGATATATCTATTTTTAGATCAGCTTGAACAGCTCCAAAAATTTCCCCCAAAAGTTTGAACTGGCTCCAAGAGTTCCAAACATTCTCTGCCACTCTAGATGACCTTGACATGAACGCATTCTATTTTTAAATTTCTAAGAATTGCAATATGATGAACTTGACATATATGACATATATATTTTGAGATTACCTTGAACAGCTCCAAAAATTTCCCGCCAAAAGTTGGAACTGGCTCCAAGGGCTCCAAATATTCTCTCTATCTCTCTCATTCCAAACATTCTCCCTCTCTCTCACTCGCGCGCTTACGATTTACGCGGAAATTCGCCATATTCTCCATATACAAAGCATTAGGCGAATGATCCTGAACTGGTCCAGAACCTACTCTGTATCACTACCAATTTAAAATTGAGTTGTAATTAAACACCCGTTTATTAATTTGATTAAGAGAAATAAGATTTAAAATTAAAGTCTAAGATGCGATTTGAAACTACCATTTATCAAAAGGGCTTTACGCAATGTTGAATCAGGCTGTAGGAATTGATAACTAAAACAAACCAACCAAATGACCTCGCTAGAGTTTTACATGTTAAACGTTTGGCCATCTTACGAAGCTAAAACCCTAAAGGTATTCTGATCAATTGAACAAATGCAGAATCAGTAGTAATTAAAGTTGCGAATAAAAGCTGACTAATTAATTAAACATAGGGTTAATTATACCCTACTCACGCTGTCCTGATGTTACTTAAAGTAAAAGATGAAGTGTATTATCAAAATCGGAAAAGAAAGTCAACCGGTTTAATCATGTAGTTACAATAAAGATGAAAGGTCCTTGAAATGCAATTAGGCTATTTAAATTCTTTGCTATTAAAACAATTTAAGGTGTCTAGTTGTGTATAATTATTTAAGTGTGTTGGTCATAACGATGTAAGTAGAGTAACTTTTATAAATCCAAACTGCATTGTTTGCTGAACAAGTGTGTTCAAGCTTGTCCATAAATCTAAGTAATTCTCAAAACAAGAGTTACATAAAACGTGAAGTGTATTATCAAAATTGCAAATGAAAGTAAACTTTTTCACTTTCCCCTAGGCATTTGTCCATTTTCAATAACGACATAGTATCAAGCTTATTTATAAATGTAAGGACTTTTGACAGAGATATTTCCGTTAAGACAGTCCATGTATGAGAAATAATATAGAGGTCTTATTTCAAGCTTGGATATCAATATACATAGATAATGAATTATAAGTTTTATAAAAAATATTTTACTTGTTAGATGACCTTGAAGAATCAGTCTGAACAACGGATCGCCTTTGTTCTTGAAAGTTGATTTCTCAGAATTGAGGTGGGGGTAGCCAGATAACAATCTATTTTTAGAAGCTATGACTCAGCCAAAACAATGAATCGCCTTTGTTATTTTATCAGAGGTGTGACCTTGAAAATTATAAGCGTAGACCTTGAAGCGTCGGCTGTGAGTTAGGATCTGTATAGCATATCTACAATTTCAGCTTGAAATAACCAACTTTCAATTCACAAATATCTATTCGATTTAACTTAAAGCTTGCAAAAGCCAACCTTCAATTCGAAGATACCGGTTTGATTTAACTTACAGCTTGCAAACATCAACTTTAAATTCAAAAATAGCGGTTTGATTTAACTAACAGTTTGCAAAAACCAACCTTCAATATACCTATTTGATTTAGCTTAGAGCTTGCAAAAGCCAGCTTCCAATTAAAAATACAGGTTTGATTTAACTTACAGCTTACAAATATCAACTTTCAATTAAAAATAGCGGTTTGATTTAACTTTCAGCTTGAAAAAACCAACTTTCTAAAATACCTAGTTGATGTAACTTACGCTTACAGAACCTAAATTTTAATTCCAAAATACCGGTTTGATTTAACTTACAGCTTGCAAAAAACAACCCTCAATTCAGAAATACCTATTTTATTTAACTTACAGTTTGCAAAAATCAACTTACATTGCTAAAATACCTAATTGAAGTAACTTAAGCTTGCAATAATCAACTTTCAATTCTAAAATACCTATTCAATTTAACTTAGAGCTTGCAAAATCCCACGTTCAATTCAAAAATATCTAGTTCATTTAACTTACAGTTTGCAAAACCAACTTTCAATTCAAAAATATCTATTTGATTTAACTTACAGCTTGCATAAACCTACTTTGAATTCCAAAATACCTATTTGATTTAACTTACAGTTTGCAAAAACTAACTTACAATTCAAAAATATCAGTTTGATTTACCTTACAGTTTGCAAAAATCTACTTACAATTCTATCATACCTATTTGATGTAACTTAGGCTTGCAAAAATCAACTTTCAATTCTAAAATACCTATTTGATTTAACTTAGATATTGCAAAATCCCACTTTCAATTCATATATATATATATATATATATATATATATCTATTTGATTTAACTTACAGTTTGCAAGAACCAATTTTCGATTCAAAAATAGCGGTTTGATTTATCTTACAGCTTGCAACAATCAACTTACAATACTAAAAAAAAGCTTGCAAGAATTAACTTTCAATTCTAAAATACGTATTCGATTTAGCTTAGAGCTTGCAAATCCCACTTTCAATTAAAAATACTTATTGATTTAACTTACAGTTTGAAAAAACCAACTTTTAATTCAAAAATATCTATTTGATTTATCTTGAAGCTTGCAAAAGCCAACCTTCAAGTCAAAAATACCGGTTTGATTTAACTTACAGCTTGCAAACATCAACTTTCAATTCAAAAATATCTATTCGATTTAACTTAAAGCTTACAAAAACCAACCTTCAATTCAAAAATACCAGTTCGATTTGACCTACAGCTTGCAAATATCAACTTTCAATTCAAAAATAGCGGTTTGATTTTACTTTCAGCTTGAAAAAGCCAACTTTCAATTCAAAAATATCTATTTGATTTAACTTAAAGCTTGCAAAAGTCAACCTTCAATTCGAAAATACCGGTTTGTTTTAACTTACAGCTTGCAAACATCAACTTTAAATTCAAAAATAGTGGTTTGATTTAACTTACAGTTTGCAAAACCAACCTTCAATACACTTATTTGATTTAACTTACAGCTTGCAAAAGCCAGCTACCAATTAAAAATACAGGTTTGATTTAACTTACAGCTTGCAAATATCAACTTTCAGTTCATAAATAGCGGTTTGATTTAACTTAAAGCTTGTAAAAACCAACCTTCAATTCAAAAATATTGGTTTGATTTAACTTACAGTTTGAAAACACCAATTTTCAATTCAAAAATATGTATTTGATTTAACTTACAGCTTGCAAAATCCAACTTTCAGTTCAGAAATACCGGTTTGATTTAACTTACAGCTTTCAATAATCAACTTTCAGTCCGAAAATACCGGTTTCATTTAACTTACAGCTTGAAATTATCAACTTTTAATTCAAAAATAATGGTTTGATTTCACTAAAGAATGGAAAACCAACTTTCAGTTCAAAAATGCCGGTTTGGTTTAACTACGTCCTAGAACACCGCGTATATTGATATCCAAGCTTGAAATAAGACCTCTATATTATTTCTCATACATGGACTGTCTTAACGGAAATACCTCTGTCAAAAGTCCTTAGATTTATAAATAAGCTTGACACTATGTCGTTATTGAAAATGGACAAATGCCTAGGGTCAAGTGAAAAAGTTTACTTTCATTTGCAATTTGGATAATTACTTAGATTTATGGACAAGCTTGAACACACTTGTTCAGCAAACAATGCAGTTTGGATTTATAAAAGTTACTCTACATACATCGTTATGACCAACACACTTAAATGATTATACACAACTAGACACCTTAAATTATTTTAATAGCAAAGAATTTAAATAGCCTAATTGCATTTCAAGGACCTTTCATCTTTATTGTAATTACATGATTAAAGAGGTTGACTTTCATTTCCGATTTTGATAATACACTTCATCTTTTACTTTAAGTAACATCAGGACAGCGTGAGTAGGGTATCATTAACCCGATGTTTAATTAATTAATCAACCTTTATTCGCAACTTTAATTACCACTGATTCTGCATTTGTTCAATTAATTAGAATACCTTTAGGGTTTTAGCTTCGTAAGATGGCCAAACGTTTAACATGTAAAACTCTAGCGAGATCATTTGGTTAGTTTGCTTTAGTTATCAATTCCTACAGCTTGATTCAACATTGCGTATAAATCTAAAGCCCTTTTGATAAACGGTAGTTTCAAATCGCATCTTAGACTTTAATTTTAAATCTTATTTCTCTTAATCAAATTAATAAACAGATGTTTAATTACAACTCAATTTTAAATTATTAGTGATACAGGGTCATCATCATATTGCAATTGTTAGAAGTATAAAAATAAAATTAGAGGATACAATCTAAAAATAGATGTCATCATGTTTGGAGCTAGTATATACAGGTAAAGATCGATTTAAGTAAATATACATATTATGGGAAGTTTGATGTACTGTAACTTAACATTTTGTAATACCTTTGCTGGATCATAACTATTTTAATTACTATTTGTTTCTCACATTCAATTTCCTTCAGCTGATTTTCGTTTAATGTGGTCCACGACATATCATCTTTCCTAATAAGTATTTTCATCGCTTCATTGTAATGTTTACTAGCCATACATTCAGCTTTCCTTAAAGCCTTCATATCAGTATCTGTGGCCATTTTACTTTGAGACATTGTTCGAGACTTATTACAAACCTACGTATCTTAAACTTATATGCAAAAACACACAAATTAAAATATTTTAATTATACAGTTACGTAAATTTCAAGGTCAATTCCGAGAAATCTATTTTCAAGGTTAAAGGTGATCCGAACTTGTCCGACCATACCCGATCTTATCTCTATATAAGTAGATGAAGAACAGTCCCACGTCAGTCGATACATTGCAATCGTCACAACAACAAATTACAAAAAGTGAAGAGCAAGTATTATTACATAATCACCAGTGTGCGCGTCATATTTTTTTACATTACAATCGTGATTAGAAGTTTTATTGTAAAGCGTTGTGAAGAGGAATTTGTTAAAAGTTCATTATTACGTGTGTGATTTATATTGTTAACAATGAGTATACCAAGTAGTAGTGAGATAGTTAAGTTAACTGGGCGTGTTGTTCCCTTATTGAAAACAAAAAAGGAATTTTCGAGGCACATCCGTATAGTTAACACCAATATTAAGCTATTTAAAGATATAATTAAAAATAAAATTTATTATAAGACCAATGAAAGTCTGCTTAAGCTTGAGAGCAATTTAGCATTGCTCAAGTGCTATCTGTTTAGATTGAGGCGGTTAAACAACGCTTCAGAGAAAGTTGGTAGTGGAATTGTCAATAAAAAAGGTATACATAAATTACGTTGGTACCCCCTAGACTCATGTTTTAATAATAGATTACTTACAGGAATTATAATCAATATGTCAAACATTATGGACCCTTTGATATTTTTACTAAACACGTATAATAGTTTTGCACGTAAGGTGAAATTAATGTTAAGGCAGTCCATGCTAAAGGTGAATGTGGTCTTAGCATGCAATTTCATGCAACCTTAATGTTAAGGCAGTCCATGCTAAAGGTGAATGTGGTCTTAGCATGCAATTTCATGCAACCCCAAAATCATAGTATTGAGTTGAAAATTGTCAATAAAAAAGGTACACATAAATTACGTTGGTACCCCCTAGACTCATGTTTTAATGGTAGACTACTTACAGGAATAATAATCATAATGTGAAACATTATGGACCCTTTGATATTTTTACTTAACACGTATAATAGTTTTGCACGTAAGGTGAAATTAATGTTAAGGCAATCCATGCTAAAGGTGAATGTGGTCTTAGCCTGCAATTTCATGCAACCCCAAAATCATAGTATTGAGTTGAATGTTTTTGCCACAAAAAATTGCGTTATTGATATTTCCACCAATGTACGTGTTTGCTACAATAAAAACGTGTATGATAAGTTACGTTTAAAATTAGAGCAGTTTTACGAACGGGATTCCGGTTGGGCATTACACGAAGTTTTACATTTAAAAGTGAATATTAATAGCTATGTCCCATTTAGAGGTGGTCGTTCAACCTATGTTAAAGTTTTTCGCTTCATAGAAGTAAAGCGTGGGGTAGTGAATGTTAAAAATGTTATGATGGCTGGTTTACTTACGATTGCTTGCCTTTGATATTCATTTATTGTCTCTATGTCATCCAATATTTGGTTATTTAGGTTTTTTGGTCTCCCTAATATTTTTATTACATAGTTGCATAGCAGAATACCCTCCTAGTATTTAGTGGGGGGATACCCGAGTCTTCATATATTGACAGTAAAGGGCTAGTTCGGAATGCCCCGGTTGCGAGCCTTATTCCCTGTGAATGTATTCTGTCTAGGTGTTTTAATGGTGTCGGTCTCGCAGATGAGTACACTACACTACCATATTCAATTTCTGTCAAAACAAAAGCTGTATATAGCTAGATAAGTACTCGTCTATCTGAACCCCATGATATATTACTCATGCACCTAATAAAATTGATTCTTTTTTTACATGTAGCGACCAGGTGGCTTATGCGTTCTTTAAAATGTAATTTATTGTCGAAAATGACTCCTAATATTTTTAGTGACTCTACAATGGGAACTACTTTTCACCCAGTAAGTAGCTTAGGTTCGTTATGTAGTTTTCTTTTCTGACAGAAGTGTATGGCAGGTGTTTTATTCTCTGCTAGCTGTAATCCCATACTTTACACTTTAGTAGCTATGTCTTGAATTGCTTTATTTAGATGAGTTTCTGTATTTTCCATAGATGTTTTTTCGTAGAAAACACATAAACATTTATATATTGGGGTTGGTATCGATTCAAGTAGCTCGTTTATTCCAACCAGAAATAGTGTGCACCTCAGCACTGAGACCTGGGGTGTTCCGTTTTGGAATATGTATGTTTGTGAATTTATATTCCCTATCCGCACATTAAAACTACGAAAGGGCAAGAAACTTTTAATTATTTGAGGTAGGTACCCTTTCATTCCCCATTGTTCAAGTTTTTTAATTACGCTGTGCCTCCACATTAACTCGTATGCCTTGCGCATATCAAATCCAATTGCCACAGTATGCGATCTTTTAAAAAAAACTGTTTAAGATAAAGTTTTCGAGTTACACTAGTTCATCTATGGTAGAGTGCCCTTTGCGGAAGCCTATTTGATATTTAGATATGACTTGTTCTTTCTCTAGACACCAAGTCAGTTTATTAGTAATTATCTTTTTGAATACTTTACTTATACACGATATCAGGGATATCGGTCTGTAGTTTGTTGTTTGTGTAGCATCAGTGCTAGTTTTCGGATAGGCATAATTATTGAATGCTGCCATTGTCTAGGTAAGTTCCTTTTTGTATATGTCGTATAATTCCAATAGTTTTCATTTCCAGGAAGAGAAAGTTCTTTTAACATGGAGTAGACTGCATGGTCCGCTCCAGGTATTGAGTATTTTGTATTCATTAACGTTTTTTGTAATTCAGCCGTAGTAAATTCTTTATTATATTCATACAGTTCATTGGTGGTAAAGTTGGTGTCCTTTTCGTTTTGTTGTTTTATTTGTAGAAAGGTTTCTGAATAGTTCATAGAGTTACTGTTTTTTTCAAATTCGCTAGAGCTTCAGCGATTTGTGCGTCATTTGCTAATCTTTCCTCTTTCATAATCAATAATGGGGTGAACGGAGCACCCTTTTTACCCATAATGCTTCCAGCTTTCCTCCATACCTCTTCGTTGGCTGTTTGTGAGTTTATGTTACCTACATAGGTTACCCATGAATCTATCTTCGCTGATAAAATTTTTTCGAGATTCCGCACGGGCTTTTTAAACAATATTAAATTTCCTATCGTGGGACTTTCTTTAAAAACTGCAAATAGCTTTCTGACAGCCACTTTAATTTCTGGAGTCCACCAGGGTACGTTATTCGACTTAGCTATTACTTTGCTTTTAGGAATAGCTGTTCCTGTAGCGTCGATGATTACTTCGGTAAACGTTTCAACTTTCTTGTCAACAGGAGAGGTTTCGCCTGTGTAGTTTGTATGTTTCAATTCTTCTGTGTATGATTTCCAATTTGCATGTTTTAACAACCATTTTGAGGCATACTAATTTCCTTTTTTCTATGTAGGTGGTAATAATGATTGGGTAATGGTCGCTATTATAAAGATCATTCGACGTATCCCATTTAAAGTTTAATGCTGTTGATGAGGTCGACATTGTTAAGTATATGGCAGTGAATGTATTTCATAATCCCTTTTATACTAACATTTTATTTCATGTTAAGAGTTACATTTTTTTTATTAACAATATATTTAAGTATTTTTCGAAAATATTTTTTTCATAATCCAGTTCATCACTTCACCTTTAGCATTCTTGAAAGGATCCTAGGAATATTTTTACCACAAGTAATAGAAGTAAAAAGAGAAATTGAACATTTTTTTTTATTTATTTTAATATTTCAATAATTGGTGACAATAAATACTCATTCATTCATTGTCTAGTAATAGTAGCTCTTGATTCGTCAGTTTTGTTATCATAGCGAACTCCATAAGTATAATCAATAACACCTTCAGCATCCTCATAATACGTTCAACGTATATACGAGGTAATTCATTGTACTGCTCGAGAAAATGCAAAAATGGGGGATAGTGTAAATAAATAAATAAAGTAAAACGTGTGAATATATTTCAAACAAGGTTAACTGAAATTCTCAGGTAAAAGGAATACATTATATGCACCGCTTTGAAAGGAGCACCTTTGTATTAAAAGCACTCGCGAACATTTTGTACAAGTTAGAACTACTACTACACCTTTTACTAATGTTTAAAACTAAACATTTTTAAAAACTAATTATGCACATCATATGTACAAGGAGTGATTTTCAAATTGAATTGCAGCTTTTATTGATATTTAAAAACATAAACACATGAAAGAGGCTGTTTTTTCAATTTAAAACGTTTTAACACATTTTTATAAATAAAGCACTCGACCTGCAAAAAAGTAATGCTAATGATTATACAATTAGCCTGACCCTGCGTAGTGTTTATTTTCTAAAAATACTGCGGAGCACACTCACACACACATTATTAGAATTGTAAATATTAATGCGTTATTGGTTACACAATTTTCTAACGAAGATTTGATAAAAAGAGAGGTATAGATATGGAAATTTTTTTAGTATTAAAATGATTTACTTTCACATAACTAAACGTATGAACATATTTCAAACAAAGGTTAACTTAAATTCTCTGCAAAGGAAAGTATAATTGTAGAACTACATCAGTTTATTATACATTATTAATAAACAGTTTCATTAAAAAATTTAAAACGTTTTTGTACTAACGTGAAAATTAACTAAATCAGAAAATGAAGCTTTCACATTCATAGATATAAAATAAAAGCTTTCCTTTCAGTAAGTATTTTTACCCCATTTGTAATTTCTTTGTGTAAATTTCAAACGTTTGCATAATCCTCGTACATGAACGAGTTTTAGAGCGTATTTATAAGTCTTTAAATATTGATAAAGCACCTATGCAGTGGAATGTAATTGGATCTTTCATTTTTATAGCTGGCACTATTATCACCATAAAACCATTGCTCATTATTTATTTCTAAACTATGAGCATAACCCACCCTTTACATTTGTTTTAAAAAAAAATCTACAGAATTTCTTTCAGTTGAATCTAAAATAGAACAATATCAGTTTACGACACATTTATTAAAAAGAACAGTTTCATTTAAAAAAATTTGTGTGTGTGTATGTACTAACGTGAAATCAACATGCAAAGTTATACAGTTTTTGCATTCATAGTGAGATAGGAATAAAGTTTTTCTTTGTATTTCGCCTTTCATACTCTAATAAACGTAATCATGTATGAATGTACAACAATCCATCGTATTTGTACCATATTTCCTATAAAGTGTAATGTACTGTGTGTATTTAATGTAATTTTGAAAATGAATCTACTTCATTTTCTATGAAAGAGACTGTTTTTTCAATTTAAAACGCTTTAGCATATTTTCTTTTTGAAAGTAATAACTGAATTAACACGTGCACTTGACTCATTCAAATTCCAAGAATTGCTTGAATGATAAATTTTAAAATAGCTCTATGATCAGCATCATGAACAAACCTTTTCTTCATATTTCGTCTTTCATGCTCTACATGAACCTAATTATGTATGTCAATCCGACGATAACATTCCCCTCAAAAATTTTTTTTAAGAATGAAACCTCTTGTAAAAAAGTTAAAAGAAAATTTTGTACATAAAAGCAATTCAGATAATTTTTTTTTATTTCTAACAAACAAAAATTTGCATTTTTCGAGGGAATGAAGTCGTATATTAATAAATTCAAATGTTTTTTTTATAACATTCAGAGTAAATTATTAATTAATTTTTAAAAGATCAAACATCTAATGTCACATCTCCCTGCTCGTTAAGCTGAAGGTCCTTCATGTTTGATTTCATAACATTCCAAATCTCTTCGTTCTTTCTCTCATCAATACTTTCTTTTCTTTTCTTTCTCTTCTTACCATGCGTCCTGTACTACTTTCATTTCGGCTAATTGTGATTTACTAAATCGACGCGCCTTTTATTATACATATGTGTGTATTCTTTAAACATTCTTGTCTCCACCAACCATGAACTGATTCTATTTTTAGATTTCTAAGAATTGCGATGATCTTGACATATTTATTTTAGATCACCTTGAACAGCTCTAAAATTTCCCACCAAAAGTTTGAACTAGCTCCAAACATGATGACATCTATTTTTAGATTGTATCCTCTAATTGTATTTTTATACTTCTAAGAATTGCAATATGATGATGACCTTGACATGAACTGATTATATTTTTAGATTTCTAAGGATTGCAATATGATCACCTTGATATATCTATTTTTAGATCAGCTTGAACAGCTCAAAAATTTCCCAAAAGTTTGAACTGGCTCCAAGAGTTCCAAACATTCTCTGTAACTCTAGATGACCTTGACATGAACGGATTCTATTTTTAAATTTCTAAGGATTGCAATATGATGACCTTGACATATATGACATATATATTTTGAGATTACCTTGAAAAGCTCCAAAAATTTCCCGCCAAAAGATTGAACTGGCTCCAAGGGCTCCAAATACTCTCTCTCCTTCTCTCTCTCTCACTCAAAACATTCTCCTCTCTCTCACTCGCGCTTACGATTTACGCGGAAATTCGCCATATTCTCCATATACAAAGCATTAGGCGAATGATCCTGAACTGGTCCAGAACCTACCCTGTATCACTACTAATTTAAAATTGAGTTGTAATTAAACATCTGTTTATTAATTTGATTAAGAGAAATAAGATTCAAAATTAAAGTCTAAGATGCGATTTGAAACTACCATTTATCAAAAGGGCTTTACGCAATGTTGAATCAGGCTGTAGGAATTGATAACTAAAACAAACCAACCAAATGACCTCGCTAGAGTTTTACATGTTAAACGTTTGGCCATCTTACGAAGCTAAAACCCTAAAGGTATTCTGATCAATTGAACAAATGCAGAATCAGTAGTAATTAAAGTTGCGAATAAAAGCTGACTAATTAATTAAACATAGGGTTAATTATACCCTACTCACGCTGTCCTGATGTTACTTAAAGTAAAAGATGAAGTGTATTATCAAAATCGGAAAAGAAAGTCAACCGGTTTAATCATGTAGTTACAATAAAGATGAAAGGTCCTTGAAATGCAATTAGGCTATTTAAATTCTTTGCTATTAAAACAATTTAAGGTGTCTAGTTGTGTATAATTATTTAAGTGTGTTGGTCATAACGATGTAAGTAGAGTAACTTTTATAAATCCAAACTGCATTGTTTGCTGAACAAGTGTGTTCAAGCTTGTCCATAAATCTAAGTAATTCTCAAAACAAGAGTTACATAAAACGTGAAGTGTATTATCAAAATTGCAAATGAAAGTAAACTTTTTCACTTTCCCCTAGGCATTTGTCCATTTTCAATAACGACATAGTATCAAGCTTATTTATAAATGTAAGGACTTTTGACAGAGATATTTCCGTTAAGACAGTCCATGTATGAGAAATAATATAGAGGTCTTATTTCAAGCTTGGATATCAATATACATAGATAATGAATTATAAGTTTTATAAAAAATATTTTACTTGTTAGATGACCTTGAAGAATCAGTCTGAACAACGGATCGCCTTTGTTCTTGAAAGTTGATTTCTCAGAATTGAGGTGGGGGTAGCCAGATAACAATCTATTTTTAGAAGCTATGACTCAGCCAAAACAATGAATCGCCTTTGTTATTTTATCAGAGGTGTGACCTTGAAAATTATAAGCGTAGACCTTGAAGCGTCGGCTGTGAGTTAGGATCTGTATAGCATATCTACAATTTCAGCTTGAAATAACCAACTTTCAATTCAAAAATATCTATTTGATTTAACTTACAGCTTGCATAAACCTACTTTGAATTCCAAAATACCTATTTGATTTAACTTACAGTTTGCAAAACTAACTTACAATTCAAAAATATCAGTTTGATTTACCTTACAGTTTGCAAAAATCTACTTACAATTCTATCATACCTATTTGATGTAACTTAGGCTTGCAAAATCAACTTTCAATTCTAAAATACCTATTTGATTTAACTTAGATATTGCAAAATCCACTTTCAATTCATATATATATATATATATATATATATATATATATATATATATATATATATATATATATATATATATATATATCTATTTGATTTAACTTACAGTTTGCAAGAACCAATTTTCGATTCAAAATAGCGGTTTGATTTATCTTACAGCTTGCAACAATCAACTTACAATACTAAAAAAGCTTGCAAGAATTAACTTTCAATTCTAAAATACGTATTCGATTTACTTAGAGCTTGCAAATCCCACTTTCAATTAAAAATACTTATTGATTTAACTTACAGTTTGAAAACCAACTTTTAATTCAAAAATATCTATTTGATTTAACTTGAAGCTTGCAAAAGCCAACCTTCAAGTCAAAAATACCGGTTTGATTTAACTTACAGCTTGCAAACATCAACTTTCAATTTAAAAATATCTATTTGATTTAACTTAAAGCTTACAAAAACCAACCGTCAATTCAAAAATACCGGTTCGATTTGACCTACAGCTTGCAAATATCAACTTTCAATTCAAAAATAGCGGTTTGATTTTACTTTCAGCTTGAAAAAGCCAACTTTCAATTCAAAAATATCTATTTGATTTAACTTAAAGCTTGCAAAAGTCAACCTTCAATTCGAAAATACCGGTTTGTTTTAACTTACAGCTTGCAAACATCAACTTTAAATTCAAAAATAGTGGTTTGATTTAACTTACAGTTTGCAAAAACCAACCTTCAATACACTTATTTGATTTAACTTACAGCTTGCAAAAGCCAGCTACCAATTAAAAATACAGGTTTGATTTAACTTACAGCTTGCAAATATCAACTTTCAGTTCATAAATAGCGGTTTGATTTAACTTAAAGCTTGTAAAAACCAACCTTCAATTCAAAAATATTGGTTTGATTTAACTTACAGTTTGAAAACACCAATTTTCAATTCAAAAATATGTATTTGATTTAACTTACAGCTTGCAAAATCCAACTTTCAGTTCAGAAATACCGGTTTGATTTAACTTACAGCTTTCAATAATCAACTTTCAGTCCGAAAATACCGGTTTCATTTAACTTACAGCTTGAAATTATCAACTTTTAATTCAAAAATAATGGTTTGATTTCACTAAAGAATGGAAAAACCAACTTTCAGTTCAAAAATGCCGGTTTGGTTTAACTACGTCCTAGAACACCGCGTATATTGATATCCAAGCTTGAAATAAGACCTCTATATTATTTCTCATACATGGACTGTCTTAACGGAAATACCTCTGTCAAAAGTCCTTAGATTTATAAATAAGCTTGACACTATGTCGTTATTGAAAATGGACAAATGCCTAGGGTCAAGTGAAAAAGTTTACTTTCATTTGCAATTTGGATAATTACTTAGATTTATGGACAAGCTTGAACACACTTGTTCAGCAAACAATGCAGTTTGGATTTATAAAAGTTACTCTACATACATCGTTATGACCAACACACTTAAATGATTATACACAACTAGACACCTTAAATTATTTTAATAGCAAAGAATTTAAATAGCCTAATTGCATTTCAAGGACCTTTCATCTTTATTGTAATTACATGATTAAAGAGGTTGACTTTCATTTCCGATTTTGATAATACACTTCATCTTTTACTTTAAGTAACATCAGGACAGCGTGAGTAGGGTATCATTAACCCGATGTTTAATTAATTAATCAACCTTTATTCGCAACTTTAATTACCACTGATTCTGCATTTGTTCAATTAATTAGAATACCTTTAGGGTTTTAGCTTCGTAAGATGGCCAAACGTTTAACATGTAAAACTCTAGCGAGATCATTTGGTTAGTTTGCTTTAGTTATCAATTCCTACAGCTTGATTCAACATTGCGTATAAATCTAAAGCCCTTTTGATAAACGGTAGTTTCAAATCGCATCTTAGACTTTAATTTTAAATCTTATTTCTCTTAATCAAATTAATAAACAGATGTTTAATTACAACTCAATTTTAAATTATTAGTGATACAGGGTCATCATCATATTGCAATTGTTAGAAGTATAAAATAAAATTAGAGGATACAATCTAAAAATAGATGTCATCATGTTTGGAGCTAGTATATACAGGTAAAGATCGATTTAAGTAAATATACATATTATGGGAAGTTTGATGTACTGTAACTTAACATTTTGTAATACCTTTGCTGGATCATAACTATTTTAATTACTATTTGTTTCTCACATTCAATTTCCTTCAGCTGATTTTCGTTTAATGTGGTCCACGACATATCATCTTTCCTAATAAGTATTTTCATCGCTTCATTGTAATGTTTACTAGCCATACATTCAGCTTTCCTTAAAGCCTTCATATCAGTATCTGTGGCCATTTTACTTTGAGACATTGTTCGAGACTTATTACAAACCTACGTATCTTAAACTTATATGCAAAACACACAAATTAAAATATTTTAATTATACAGTTACGTAAATTTCAAGGTCAATTCCGAGAAATCTATTTTCAAGGTTAAAGGTGATCCGAACTTGTCCGACCATACCCGATCTTATCTCTATATAAGTAGATGAAGAACAGTCCCACGTCAGTC
Source organism: Vesta saturnalis (assembly GCA_036346205.1). NCBI lineage: Eukaryota > Metazoa > Arthropoda > Insecta > Coleoptera > Lampyridae > Vesta > Vesta saturnalis. The sequence continues at coordinate 596,691 of JARFJB010000379.1, read as the reverse complement.
GATACATTGCAATCGTCACAACAACAAATTACAAAAGTGAAGAGCAAGTATTATTACATAATCACCAGTGTGCGCGTCATATTTTTACATTACAATCGTGATTAGAAGTTTTATTGTAAAGCGTTGTGAAGAGGAATTTGTTAAAAGTTCATTATTACGTGTGTGATTTATATTGTTAACAATGAGTATACCAAGTAGTAGTGAGATAGTTAAGTTAACTGGGCGTGTTGTTCCTTATTGAAAACAAAAAGGAATTTTCGAGGCACATCCGTATAGTTAACACCAATATTAAGCTATTTAAAGATATAATTAAAAATAAAATTTATTATAAGACCAATGAAAGTCTGTTAAGCTTGAGAGCAATTTAGCATTGCTCAAGTGCTATCTGTTTAGATTGAGGCGGTTAAACAACGCTTCAGAGAAAGTTGGTAGTGGAATTGTCAATAAAAAGGTATACATAAATTACGTTGGTACCCCTAGACTCATGTTTTAATAATAGATTACTTACAGGAATTATAATCAATATGTCAAACATTATGGACCCTTTGATATTTTTACTAAACACGTATAATAGTTTTGCACGTAAGGTGAAATTAATGTTAAGGCAGTCCATGCTAAAGGTGAATGTGGTCTTAGCATGCAATTTCATGCAACCTTAATGTTAAGGCAGTCCATGCTAAAGGTGAATGTGGTCTTAGCATGCAATTTCATGCAACCCCAAAATCATAGTATTGAGTTGAAAATTGTCAATAAAAAGGTACATAAATTACGTTGGTACCCCTAGACTCATGTTTTAATGGTAGACTACTTACAGGAATAATAATCATAATGTGAAACATTATGGACCCTTTGATATTTTTACTTAACACGTATAATAGTTTTGCACGTAAGGTGAAATTAATGTTAAGGCAATCCATGCTAAAGGTGAATGTGGTCTTAGCCTGCAATTTCATGCAACCCCAAAATCATAGTATTGAGTTGAATGTTTTTGCCACAAAAAATTGCGTTATTGATATTTCCACCAATGTACGTGTTTGCTACAATAAAACGTGTATGATAAGTTACGTTTAAAATTAGAGCAGTTTTACGAACGGGATTCCGGTTGGGCATTACACGAAGTTTTACATTTAAAAGTGAATATTAATAGCTATGTCCCATTTAGAGGTGGTCGTTCAACCTATGTTAAAGTTTTTCGCTTCATAGAAGTAAAGCGTGGGGTAGTGAATGTTAAAAATGAGTATTTCTTCCCGTGGGCCGTTGTTTCAGCATTATACCCCGTGCAGCGTAATACGGAAAGGGTTCAAAGTTATCCTCATTTTCTAGATGTTTTGAATTTTCATTCAATTCACTTCCCCATTCAGCTGGATAATGTAAAAAAATTTGAGAAACTAAACAACCTCGCAATTAATTTGAACTGAATAAATGGTAAAAAAGTTGTACCCTTTGTATTGAGTAATCAGCAAAGCGGTAGATAACCCATAAATCTTTTAATACTTTCTGATAATGATCAGGCCAGGGATGATATTAACACTGTCTACCATTTCACATAGATTAAAAACATGTCAGCTCTATTTTCAAAACAGATATCAAAGCATGATCGTAAGAAAGTAATTTGTAACCGGTGTTTGAATCATTTTTCGTCTGATGTAGCTTTAGAAAAACATTTAACATATTGCAATTAACTTAATCAATGCTCTGCTAGGCTGCCTACTGAAGCGGAAATGAATTTTCAGTTCAAAAATTTCGCATTCCAAGAAAAGGTGCCATTTGTGATTTATGCTGATTTAGATAGTATTTTATAGAAGTGTGCAAATGGTATCGAAAGTAATACTCTATTTCACTCCAAACATACACCTTTCAGTATTGATTACTATTTGAAGTGTTCATACGATGATTCTTTATCCCGATTTACGCTTTATAGAGGAAAGGATTGCATTCAATGGTTTGTTAAAAAGCTTCAAAGTATTGTACATTGGACTACCGAAATAATCAATCAAATAATTCCTATGGGTAATTTAAGTCTCAGTCAGGTTGAGCAATTTGAAAGCGACACGATTCGTCACATTTGTCGAAAACCATTTACTAATTCTGATATAAGGGTTAGCGACCATAATCATCTTACAAAAGCATTTCGGGGGGCAGCGCACCCGGCATGTAACCTAAACTATACAGACTCCATATTCTACCAGTTGTGTTCCATAATTGATCAGGTTATGATTCTCATTTCATCATTAGAGAATTCGCTAGTGTTCCCAGGTTCGATTTCACTGCCACCCATAAACAAAGAAAGATATATTTACGAAGGTAATAGAAGGCACCAAAATTAAGTTTAGATTTATTGACTCTTTCAGATTTATGAGAAGTAGTATTGAAAAGTTGAGAGAGTATTTGGAGGATAGGAAAGAAATGATTACCCGCGCTAATTGCAACAATGATGAGGAATTTTCTCTAGTAGTTCGCAAAGGTGTGTTTCCTTATGAGTATACTGATACGTGGGATAAATTAAACGGGACCACGCTCCAGCGCAAAGAAGCATTTTTCAGTCAACTTAATAATGAGGGAACCAGTGATGAAAGTTTTGCGCATGCGGTTAACGTTTGGAACAAATTTAGTATTAAATCGTTAGGGGAATACTCGGATTTGTATTTAAAAACAGACGTTCTACTTTTAGCAGATATTTTCGAGAACTTTCGGTAAACTTGTTTAAGTACTTACGAGCTGGACCCTCTGCACTATTACACAGCTCCCGGGTTAGCATTCGATGCTATGCTTAAAATTACACAAGTAAAGTTAAAATTATTTACAGACATTGATATGCTAATGTTTATTGAAAGAGGGATTAGAGGTGGTGTAGCTCAATGTTCAAATCGGTATGCTAAAGCTAACAATAAGTACATGGGGGAAAAATTTGATCCTACCTCCGAAAGTATGTATTTAATGTACTACGACGTAAATAATTTATATGGAGCCGCCATGTCAGAATTTCTACCATTTGGCGATTTTTATTTTGTTGATGAAGCTAATTTTGAAACTTTAGATTTAATAAACCATCCCGATGATTCGGAAATTGGTTATATAGTCGAGTGTGATTTAGACTATCCTATAGAATTGCATGAGAGTCACAGTGATCTACCGTTTGCACCCGAACATATGGTTCCACCCACGCCTGATTCCAAAATGAAAAAATTACTGCTTACCTTGTATCCAAAACGTAATTAGGTAATTCATTACAGAAATTTGAAAGTATATTTAAAATATGGATTGAAGCTGGTAAAAGTACACCGTATATTACGTTTTAAACAGATCCCGTGGTTAAAAAATATATAGATTTAAATACAGCCATGCATCAGCAATCTCAAAATGAATTCGATAAAAATTTCTGTAAATTAATGATTAATAGTGTTTTCGGGAAGCTGATGGAAAATGTACGTAAGCATAAGGATATACGTTTAGTAACGAAATGGGAGGGTCGCTATGGTTCTCGTGCTTACATAGCAACACCAAATTTTCATAGTTGTACAATATTTGACAATGATATGCTTATCATTCATATGAATAAGCTTGAAGTATATTTCAACAAATCTATATATGCGGAATTCAGTGTTTTAGACGTTTCAAAAACTATTTGATATAATTTTCATTACGGTTACACGCTACCCAAGTTCCATAATAATGCTAAGCTCTTGTACACGGATACGGATAGTCTCATATACGCCTTTTCGGTTCCCGATATCTATGAATGTATTAAAGAGGACATTGATAAATTCGATACATCTGATTATAGTCCCGACAACATCTTTGGACTCCCATTAGTAAATAATAAAGTCCCCGGCTTAATAAAAGGTCAAAATCATGGGGAAATTATGGTGGAATTTGTAGGACTTCGCGCGAAAATGTATGCTTCCGCGGTTGATGAAAAGGTTGTAAAAAAATCAAAGGGTTCTACGCAAGCAAGCGTGAGGAAGATCACGATTAATGATTATAAACGGGTTTTGTTTGATGGTGGCGTAATGAGGCGCTATCAACATCTCATAAGGGCAAAGAAACATGATGTGTTTACTATTAAACAAAATAAAGTCATACTTAATCCTTATGACGATAAACGCTTAGTAAATTTTGATTTCAATGATACTAGGCCCTGGGGGTACGACTTTCAGTAAACAATGAGCAGTCTTCAGGACAACGTTCAGGAAGAACTGCAGTATAGTAGTGATCAAATCTACAGAAAGTACCTGAAGCGTTCTTTGGCCTCTCCTGAAAGTTATTCATTTATAGTGAATATATTGCAACATATTGTTATTCCTGATGAGTGTTTTAACTGGTGTGCTATAAACTCAAAGTGTGCAAATAAAGTTATTATTAAGACATTATTTGATAGAAAAATTAGCTTAGACAATACTGTTAAAAGTTTTACGAAATTGTATACCGATAAGGGTTCGTTAACCTTTAATGATGTGGATAGGATTTTAGATGATATGAATTTACTTGATGGCATACCCCTTAAAATGTACATATACAAGTGATTATGGGGCGATCCATTGTGTACAAATGTTAGTGTACAAAATATTGTTTATAAAGACACTTTCTCTATTATAAGTGAATGTATTGAGACAGCAGCAGATTATGCTAATTACAAGTGCCTCGCTATTTTAATTGAAGTATTATTAGAACAAAACATTACATATAAATTTCAACCGTGGGAAAATCTGAAGCACCACAAAATTTACCGCTGCATTTTGGAAAACATTGAGAAACATGAAACAAATTCCTGCTTGGGATGGACATGTGGACCAGATTTGGGAATATGGCCGTCCAGTAATTTAAACGATTATAGAAATACTTTAGGTTTACTACATAAGTTGATGTAATATTAAAAAAATAAAATACAATTATAATTTCTTATGTGGTTTTAATTCATCTAAAAGTTACAAACAATCCCTATAGCTATATTATAGAACCAAATCGTCTTTATTGATCCATGATCTTTCTTTCATCCAATCCCCACCACTTTACGAATAACTTATTATCCTTGGAGCGAAGCACTTTTTCCACAAGGTACAAATCCGGATACTTTGTTTTCTGTAATTCGTGTTCATAAAAGCCTCCCAATACAGGTGATCCTTTCATGTCTTCCAACATATAGGCTGTTGGGTTAGTAATGCGAACTTTCACAATCTTAAATAGTTCACTTGACCAATTGTGGGTGTATCCTTTGGCGAAAATACTTTTAAACGTACTATGTCACCCACACAATAACGATTCCTATCAACTTTTTTTATGTCAGTGTAAGCCTCTAGCTTCGTATGATTACCGACATCTTTGGGCTTCATTCCTGTAGTTCTATGCTTACGATTGTTATAATCCATTGTTACGGTATCAACTGTATCAATCCATTTATATGTACCCTGTAGGCTGAATGACATATAGAGCAGACTTAACGGTCCTGATAACACGTTCAGCAATTGCTGCCTTCTTTGTGCTATAGGTGAAGTAATGGTTGACTCCATAACGCTGCATTAGTTTAGTGAAATGTTCATTGTAGAATTCTTTTCCTGCATCTGTCTGCAAATAGGAAGGTTTCCGGCCCGTTTTGAAGATTGCTTGCATGGCCTTGGCAACTTCCATGCCCGTTTTCGTTTTTAATCCTTTGGTCCACAAGTATTTCAAAAAAAACAGTCAATAAACACTAAAATATACTTGTAGCCCTTATTTTGTTTGGCATATGTGTTAAATTCGGCCAAATCTACTTGCCAGAGGTCATCATATCCCTTAATTATTGTGCGCCTTCGTTTAAAACTTTTTCTTGCGGGTTTGTGCAATTCATTGACGAGTTGTAATTTGGAAATGGAACTAATTTATCAATAAGTTTTTTAAGTTGATGTAGTTTTTCCTTCAACACTAGATCAGCGTTAAAGTTTCCTTTAACAGCTTTCTGAACTGCTTGCAGACAAAAATCAAGGTATCCTTTACTTATAGCTTCTTCTTCCGGATCCGTCAAACGGTTTTCATCCAAATTTAACCTTGTCGATCAACAGTATTGCTTGGTGATGACATCTTCAGGATCTATGGGGTTGGCAACATTGCTGAGTCTCTTATTCCCGATATCGAATTGATTATCATCAATAAGTTGAAACTGAAGGGCTAATTTCCTAAATTGATACTGGACATGTCACCGTCCAAATTTATCAAGGGGAATTTTAGTTATGATATGTCGACATCAATGCATTCTGATTTATATTGTTCAGAAAACTGGTGTTTGGTCTTTCAATGTATCCATCTTCATACAATTCCTCTACAATTGATATTATATAATTTACGACACCTGTGTTTCCAGCCAATTTTTCTGCCCACAATACTTATAGATCAAGAATTATTTCGTGTACATCATTCCAATACTTATATTCAATCGGTCTGTTTGTTAATTCCTTAAAGAACGTAGCTGCACCTCCCTGAGTTGTGGGTGATGATGCTGACAGCAAGGGTTTGATTATTTGTGTATACTTTTTGCTGCGGCTTCCTCGAATCTGTCCACTTACATCATAATCTCGCCTTGCAACATTCGTAGCTACTAAAATACGTTTATAATTCTTTCTGTCCTTTGAATTTACTAGATTTAAATCGGGTTTATTCATAATAAGCAGATCATATAAACCTGGAGTCCCTTTATATGTGACGCCTTTAATAATCACATCGTTTCCTTTAATTATGATGGGGGTATTACCAATTGTCTATTTGTCTGTTTTGGCGTCGTAGTGGACTCCATAAGTGAGATCAAAAGCATCTTCAAGATCCCTCATAATACGTTCAACATATATACGAGGTAATTCGTGGTACTGCTGGAGAAATTCTTCAGAGATGGGTTCATTACAGGAATCACCTGCAATACTAAGAGGTTCTTCTCCCTTGGCAGTAACCTCTCCAACGACAGATGTTTCTAGGAAAGGTGGTGTACGAGGAGGGGGATTTATTTGAAAAAACGGAAGCTGGGCTAGGGGGCTTGTAGCACTTTTCCTTGCTAATGAGGGTGAAATGAAGCGTGGAGCTAGCGGGCTGGTAGTAGCATGCTTTCTTCGAAATATGAACAAAGGTGGGTTTTTGGGTTTAACGTCAACGAACTCCTTTTAGGGTATTTTTTTATCAGGATGCATTTTACTCACTATATCAGTTAGAGGTTTTATTAGAGGTTTATAAGTACCTTCAAACGTTCTTTCATTATCAATGCGGGCAGTTTTAAGACTGTTGTATTTCTGCTGTATTATTTTACAAGTCTGAATAATTTTTCGCTTTAATATCATCTCCTTATTATCCATTGTAGCAAAATTTTAATAGAAAATTGTTAATACCTAAACGGATGAGTAACTACTAAACCACTGAAAGCAGGTTAAGGTATTATATAGGGTGTAGCAAGACATGTTACCGTTTACCCTGAGCTACTTAAACTGGGCAGTTAAGATATTATATATTCATCAAACCTTTTCCTGTAGCGACCATTATTGACTTCAGCATCCTTATTTATGACTATGAACCCAAACGGATCTATCCAGCACTTTGAACACATATCCCGAAACAATGTCATGCTTATGGTGGGGCTTATATAATCCTCATACACATGTTTTGGGTTTAATTCATCTTGCTCAAATAATATAATTACATTCGAATTGTCACGAATTAATTGCTTTGGAATTTTACTGTAAGTTTGACCCAAATAGAAACAGTCAATATCGTTATGTCTACTTATAGAAAAATATGCCCTTATGTTATTTTGCTTTTCACAGGCGATATCATCAAAGATAAAGATAGTTTGCTTTTGCACAATTCGGCTCAATCGCATCTTGATTATCACTGAACGTAAAGTAACCTATATCCTTTATCGGAAGTAGGATTTCCTGTAATAGTTTGTACTTGTTTTGATTTAATGACTTGGAGTATACGTATACATGTTTAAATTCCAAACCATTTTTCTCAGTAAGCAAACTAATCATTGCGTTTGTTTTACCACAGTTGGAGGGGCCACATATAATGCCACGTATACTATTAGGAAGTAAATCGCCATGTTTTGAAGTACCAGACTTTTCATCAAAGTCATGATTTTGAATTGGAAGTATTTGTTTTTGTGCAACTTCTTTCATCTTTGATGGATGAAATGAAACTCAACGAATAATTACATTTTTATTTGTATACTAGACATACAGATTATAATTTTTTTACTTCTCCGGTGAGTGGGTTGTACTGGTCGTACAATAGCATCGTGGAGAATAAGACCATAGCAACTATTCCGTTATCGAAAGGTGTTAGAGATTCCATTTCCAATTTGATGTCTACTGTTGAGTTTTGTAAGGATTCATTCTGTTTAGAACAGTCCATTGCAAATACTGGACATTATTTGAATTCGGTGTAGTTGAATAACGCATATGTATTATCTTCACCATAGTAGTCACATCGGAAGCTCCAAAAATTGTGATAGGTAGGTAGGTATGTATTGGTTAGCACTGAAGTTCAAATGCATTGCTTCATAGGGATAATACTCGGAATTCAGATGTACTTTAAGGTTTCTGATGTTAATGTGATCAAATTTCCGGCTCTTGCAGACTTTGTGTACCTTTTACCATGTGGTTTTTCCAGTTGCGTTGACGTTTTTATTGGCCATATATTAGAGGTTGCTTGTTTTAAAGCAGGTAATTCATATAACCCATTGACGAAATGGAACAGTAATAATAGAATTCTTATTGATTCCTTCAAACAAGTCCAGTTTCGCGGCATCACTAACGGTTAAGTGTGGTACTTTCCATTGAATTTTATTTAGGGTTATTTCCGCATCAACGTCACCATAGTAGCAGTTGGTATCGCTTCTAGATCGAATCGAAATCAATTCTTGACGCATATTCACGATCACTTGACGATAATCCTCCATTATTCCAAATATGTGGTTCAATGGTATGCATACTGTGAAGGATTTTTCGCCATTTCCCTCATCGAAATCTACGTGTAATGGTTCCTCATTCTTTGGTGACCACCCCAAATGGAGTAATGCTGTGCTCTTGCTTGTCGTATAAGAAATATATCGTTTAAGTGTAGATGTTATGCCTGGATTTCGGCAAACGTCCACTCTTTGACCGCCTAACTCATAACGAATCTCTTCGAAAAGGAACTTGGGGAAATTATTGGTTAAGTTGCATGATTTTCCTTCATCTTCTTGTTTCAGCTTACCTTCTATGTACAGAAAACTATCATAAGTAGCTGCAATTAGATCCTTACTTTGAATTAAAATGCGTATTTCTTCGGAAGGTCGATACTTAGAAGAGCCATACGGAAGATAGATGTGAATATCTGATTCAATTCTAGCATCTTCAAAATGTACGTTTTGAAATATGTTTAATGATTCTGTCATTGTGTTTCTGTAGATGTTAACCACAATGAGGGTTGATGCCTAATTAAAGATTTACTACAGGGATGATGTCTTTTATATAAATTTCTTCTCAAACCTTTAAATTAATTGTTATTAATTATGCCTTTGAAAAGCTTAATTACTACACATACATTACATTACAGTTTTCTAAATTCATATAAATTTTTCAAGAACGCAAATCTATCACTATAAATACTTTCATTGTTATACAAAGAAAATCCCATGTTCACATTAAATATTATATTTTTTAAATTACATGCACACTTTTGAATGCAAACCTATTGTTTTAGCAAAATTCATTGAACATATGGTTATTTATAGTGAAACCTTTTTTCTTCATAATACATTTTGATTAAGGTGTATTAATTATTATATTACTAATTATGCAATGTAGTTTTGGGAAGTGTTAAAGTTATTAAAAATAGTTACTACATTTTTAAAGAATGCAGATGTATTGTGTGTTTTATACAAAGAAAATCCCTATTAGCTTGAATATTACATTTTTTTATACATTCCTACAAATTTTTAAGAATGCAAATGCATTATTAACAAACAAAGGAAACCCATTGTTCGACAAAGCGATACAATAACTTCAGGTTGCGTTGTGTGTAAGCGGAACATATCATTGTGCAAAAGAGATAGACATTAAACAAGTAAACTTCATTCAAGGTCTCTTACACATAACAAATTTAACATTTCTTAGAGATACATTAATATTTTAATTCTTCATTTAAACTAATTATTTACCACATATTACTGGAAGGTTCATACATCACTAAAATGTACGTTTTGAAACATGTTTAATGGTTTGGTCACTCAGAACTTTCAATCCAATTGATGTTAAAAAGTATTTCTCTGCAATGATGGTTGATTTGGATGAAGTCTCTTGTACGAAGATGGAATTGTCCTATGATTAATTCGCAGACCCATGTTCTTTTAGTTCTAAGCGTACCGTGAATGGTTCACTTTCACCAAAGTCTATTAACTCTCCCTTTTGATTTGTCAATTTGATTGTTATATTACTGATTATGTCTGTGTTTACTTCTAAATATTGAGTGTTGGTTGGAATTTTATCCAAACGATAGCCCGAGGGGACGGAAACGTCAATTTCATATATTACCTTTGCAGGTTTACCGTTTCGAAAAGATCCCTTTATAATGTTGCACTCTACATGTAGATTAGTGTGTTTAATTATTTGGATGTTTAACGCGGATGTATGTAAGATATTCGCTTCTAATATTTTAGGGTCAAAAGCGAGCATGCGGCCAATGCTACTCTCTTTAGTAAAATCGATCTCAAATGAACTGTATATCTCACATTTAAGCGTATTTTTGTTTGCCCTAATGAAAAATTTATCTGTGGGTATCTTTGATTTCAAGTAATCACTAATTTCATCTAGCTCATAGGCACTGTGTGGAATATTAATCACTCGCAAATGAGATGAATTTGTTCTAAAATAAAATCTATCGTTGCCTGCATAAATGTTTCTAATGCTGTTGCACCCGTAAAATCCCACCAATCCAACAACGTATTTCTTCTCCAAATCAAGCTCTGTTGGTGGATAGAAGTTGCAGCTAGCTATGCTACCGACACCTTCTAAACTGAATGTTATTGACATAACTGAGAAAATTTAAGGTTATATCGATTATTTATATAGAAATTGTAGGCATAGGTGCCCACAAATAATGCTATTAAATTCCTGATCTTGATTATAATTCTAATAAATTTTACATCCCCGAAAGTAGTTAATCACTTCAACTGGTGGTCGAAGATTACCGAAACTATCGTAATACCATAGCTTTTCGCCACGCTTTTTGTAGCAAACCCAATGTGTACCCGGTCCGCTTTGACTATCTAAGCTGATGATTCCAGATTCATTTTTCCATGGTAATTTAGGCAGGCTATCTCTCATAAAAATATCCCTAAAGTATGGTACATTTCGTTTTTTGGAAACGGTTTTAAGTATAATGCACCACCGTCACTAGATTTGTATGGTTTTAGGTAAAGTGCCCCACCAGCGATCGATTCTATCATGCGATTATGGCGAGATGTCTCTTCTTGCAATTTTTTGGCTGCTTTGGCAATTCCCGATGCACCGTCAGCTAAAGCACCGATTGCTGATAATCCTGCGAATAACGGAATAAGAAATGGTAAAACACCTCCTTGTTTAGGTAAGGGAAATACTCTAGGAACTTTAATGTTTTTTTCCCCAACCTTTTTACTACACGTTTTGCCGTTGACAGTGCTGACTATATTGTGTCGGTGAAATCTCCGTTAGCTTTCATTTCTTTATCTATTGTTTTGCGTACATGCAATAAACTTCCACCATTCTTCTGGGACCGACGTTTACACCCCATTCCAAATTTTCTCTTTGCTTTCATGGCGATACTGACTGCTAAAGCTGCAGCTCGTTCACCTAACGTTGCGTCTGTCGATTTAAAGCGTTCCTTTTTCTTCTAAAATTTTATCTGCTCTATGTCTACTTTCTAAATCTCGGTAGTCTCTATAACTGATATCATGCAGTTTGCACTGCGCGTCTAATTGATTAATACCGGGGTCACCGCGTGCGAGTCGTTTCTCTAATTTTGTACCGGGACCACAATACTGGTAATCGGCTAAATGCAATTCCACCGGAAGTTTATTGATTAGCGTATTCACTAAACCACCTGCACTCTTCCGCTTCTTACCTATCATTGTTCACCTTGAGGGATAGGGCCGGGTATTTATACCTAAAATCGAGAGCGTAAAAACTTTATTTTTAGTCAATGCTATACATTAGATAAGCAGGGCGATAGTACAATATTTCTATTAAGCATACAGTGCTATGTGAATTAATATTATACTTGGCATTTATAACATCATGAATGTCTTTATAAATGCCATCATCACCGAATTCCTTCTCACGAAAACGACGGTAGTCAACCACTTGTCATATGAACTTTTCATAGAAACACGCCAGATTATAAGATTCAAGAAATTCCAATCTATAGCTTATTATATCCTTCAAATCGAATAGTTCTTCTACATATTGGGCATTGAATGTACACGAACAACAGTTGTAGTTTTCTATCATAACAGTTTTCAAAATTCTCTCATATCCTTTAATCAATTCCCAATTGTAATAAATACCGAGATTGCTAGATAGAGATTCGTAATCTTGCTCATGTATTATGTCCTCTTCGTTTACATGTGACCAATCAATTTGGATTTCAATTTCTTGGGATCGTAAAAATTGTATTTCTACATATGAATACCATCCTAGGAGTTCATTCCATTCCTTCACGTCTAATACCACATTATAGCTGTTGCGATAACCACAAGGTTAAGACGTTTACTGTATCCAATTTCAATATGCGTATCGTTCGATAGTATATAGGAAGCACAATCGATTAAGTATTCATTAGCTGCCTGTTTATACACCTCATGCCTATGTTGAAATGATGACCTGTTGGAATAACCTTCATGTTGTTTCTCTTCATTATTGCTACTACTACTACTACCATCACTATTTTGGCCGCATGAACAACAAAATGTTAAATTGTTATTCATATTGTTACTACAGCGGTATGAAGTATCCGGCAGTGAACTTCGTTCCAGGAGTGATTTTATTGCTGCTTGCATGACTTTACTTGTCTACAACCGCGCTACGACTAAACACTATTTTCGAAATGAGCATGTTTACATATGGTTGGAGGCACTAAATGCTGTATGATCCAGCAAAGGTATTACAAAATGTTAAGTGACAGTACATCAAACTTCCCATAATATGTACATTTACTTAAATCGACTTTTTATCTGTATACCGGGTTATTACAAATGATGTTCATGATTTCAAGCATACATAAATCGAGTTTTATTCGTTTTACAAATATAAAAAATAGTTACATTTGAAGGAAAACTCTAAAAGTTTCATAACAGGTATTCAGAATTACAAATGTTCAATATGGGAGCGCCTTGTGACACGACAGATGTCAAGCCCGTAATCAAGCTCTCGCCATACGTTGTCGAGAGTTTCTTGATTGATTGTTTCGATGGCATTGGAAATCCGTCGCTGGACATCAAGTATGCTCTGTGGTAATGGTGGTGTATACACTTTATCCTTGATGTATCCCCACAAGAAAAAATCACAGGGGGTGATGTCCGGAGATCTTGGAGGCCAGTTCAAGAGTGCGTCATCATTTGGACCAACGCGCCCGATCCATCTCTCAGGTAGCAGATTGTTAAGTTCAGCCCTAACACCCAAGTGGTAATGTGGAGGTGCGCCATCCAATTGCAGAATGAAATCTGGGGTATCTAGCACACAAAATGCTTTCTTGTTTTCAAATTCAGCCATTGCACAAAACTGTCAACAATGGACTTAAGAAACAACTGATACATACCGAAATCAATGTAAACAAAACTTTATGAGTTTTTCTTTCCAGCGGTACCAACCAAAATGGTTTTAATACATAATATTCCAGTGACATATGCAATCGAAATCAGGAACATCATTTGTAATAACTCTGTATATAGATGAATATTGTGGCTAATAAATTATAAGTTTTATAAAAAACATTTTACTTGTTAGATGACCTTGAAGAATCAGTCTGAACAATGGATCGCCTTTGTTTTTGAAAGTTGATTTCTGAGAATTGAGGTGGGGGGTAGCCAGATAACAAATTATTTTATAAGCTATGACTCAGCCAAAACAATGAATCGCCTTTGTTCCTTTATCATAGGTGTGACCTTGAAAATTATAAGCATAGACCTTGAAGCGTCGGCTTGAACAATGGATCGCCTTTGTCCTTGAAAGTTGATTTCTCAGAATTGAGGGTATCTAGATAACAATCTATTTTCAGAAATTATAACGGAACAATGGATCGTCTTTGGTGTGACCTTGAAAATTGTAAGCATGGACTTTGAAGCGTCGTCCTGAACAATGGATTCCATTTGTTCTTGAAAATTGATTTCTCAGAATTAAGGTGGGGGGTATCTAGATAACAATCTATTTTTATAACTCGGTGGGAACAATGAATCGCCTTTGTCCTCTTCTCAGACGTGTAGCCTTGGGGGGGGGAAACGGCTACCTGTGTTGCGAAGCAGCTATCTGTTTTGGGAAACGGCTACCTGTTTTTAGGAAACGGCTACCTGTTTTTAGGAAACGGCTACCTGTTTTTAGGAAACGGCTACCTGTTTTTAGGAAACGGCTACCTGTTTTGGGGAACGCAACCACTTGAGGGCGCTTTGCTGGGGGGCGTGACCAAAGTAAACTTCCAAGAATTGCTTGATGACCTTGAAGCATGCAAAAACAACAATGATTGAGACAGAGGTCAATGAACTTCCTGGGGGGCGTGACCAATTAACACTAAGCCAGAGAATTGATTGATGACCCAGGACTTGAAGACTAGGGTCTTTAGTTTCTAGGTAGGCAATGTGATGACCTTGGAAACCACGTACTTAGCGGTAGAGGAATAGATGCAAGTAATGTGTGGGATAACCTTGAAAACAATTAACGAGGACAACCTGCTTCAATGACCTTGAAAAACAATCTAGTAACTTTTCTAGTGACTTTTTCGTTACTTCAATGGCCTCGAGGTGACCTTGAAGGGCACGTGCGAGCATGACCTTGAAGCAATGTGATCTTTAAGAGACTCAGCAGGGTTACCAACCTTTCCTACAGCGTGGCCTTGAATCGGTGACCTTGAAGAGACAGTGTTTCCCACCTTTCCTACCATGTGGCCTTGAAGCGGTGACCTTGAAGAGACAGTTTTACCAACACACCACGTGTCCTGCGGTGACCTTGAAGCAGGCTATGTTACCAACCTTAAATCTAGTGACTTTTCTGGTGACTTTTTCCAAATCTGGTGACAAAAGCGAGTTAGAAGTGCCATAGTTATTCTACTTGAAAGTGAAATCAAACCGCTATAGCTGTAGGTTAAATCGAACCAGTATTTTTGAATTGAAGGTTGCTTTTGTAAACTTTAAGTTAAATCCAATAGATATTTTTGAATTGAAAGTTGATGTTTGCAAGCTGTAAATTAAATCAAACCGGTATTTTTGATTTGAAGGTTGGCTTTTGCAAGCTGCAAGTTAAATCAAATAGATATTTTTGAATTAAAAGTTGGTTTTTTCAAACTGTAAGTTAAATCAACCTGTATTTTTAATTGAAAGTGGGATTTGCAAGCTCTAAGCTAAATCGAATACGTATTTTAATATTGAAAGTTAATTCTTGCAAGCTTTTTTTTAGTATTGTAAGTTGATTGTTGCAAACTGTAAGATAAATCAAACCGCTATTTTTTAGTTGAACGTTGGAAGTTAAATCAAATAGATATTTATGAATTGAAAGTGGGATTTTGCAAGATCTAAGTTAAATCAAATAGGTATATTAGAATTGAAAGTAGATTTCTGCAAGCTTAAGTTATATCAAACGGGTAATTTACAATTATAAGTTGATTTTTGCAAACTGTAAGTTTATGAATTAAAAGTGGGATTTTGCAAGGTCTGAGTTGAACCAAATTAGAATTGAAAGTTGATTTTTGCAAGCCTAAGTTACATCAATTAGGTATGATAGAATTGTAAGTAGATGTTTGCAAACTGTAAAGTAAATCAAACCGATATTTTTAATTGAAAGTTGGTTTTTGCAAACTGTAAGTAACATCAAATAGGTATTTTGGACTTGAAAGTAGATGTTTGCAAGCTGTAAGCTAAATCAAACCGATATTTTTAATTGAAAGTTGGTTTTTGCAAACTGTAAGTAACATCAAATAGATATTTTTGAACTGAAAGTGGGATTTTGCAAGCTCTAAGTTACACCAAATAGGTATTTTAGAATTGAAAGTTGATTTTTGCAAGATTAAATTACATCAATGGGTATTTTAGAATTGTAAGTTAAATTCTGCAAACTGTAAGTTAAATAAAATAGGTAATTTTGAATTGAAAGTCGGATTTTGCAAGCCCTAAGTTAAATCAAATAGGTATTTTAGAATTGAAAGTTGATTTTTGCAAGCTTAAGTTACATCAATTAGGTATATTAGAATTGTAAGTTGATATTTGCAAACTGTAAGGTAAACCAAACCGCTATTTTTGAATTGAAAGTTGGTTTTTGCAAACTGTAAGTTAAATAAAACCGCTATGTTAGAATAGAACGTAGGTTTTTGAAAACTGTAAGTGAAATCAAGTTGGTATTTTGAAAATGAAAATTAATTTGGCTTTTGCAAGCTTAAGTTACATCAATTAGGTATTGTAAGTTAATTTTTTCAAACTGTGAGTCAAATCAAACCCCCATTTTTGAATTGAAAGTTGGTTTTTGCAATCTATAAGTTAAATCAAATAGGTATTTTGGAATTGAAAGTAGATGATTGCAATCTGTAAGTTAAATTAAACCGGAATATTTAATTGAAAGTTGGTTTTTGAACGCTGTAAGCTAAATCAAATAGATATTTTTGAATTACGTTAAGTCAAAACGCTATTTTTAAATTGAAAGTTGATGTTTGCAAGCTGTAAGTTAAAACAAACCGATATTTTTGAATTGCAAACTGTACATTAAATCACATGTATATTTTTGAAATGAAAGTTGCTTTGCAATTTGTAAATTGAATCAATCCGGTATTTTGGAATTAAAAGTTGGTTATTTTGTGCTGTAGGTTAAATGAAATAGGTATTTTTGTGTTGTAAGTTGGTTTCTTCAAACTGTGAGTTAAGTCAAACCGCTATTTTTGAATTGAAAGTTGATGTCTGCAAGCTGTAAATTAAATCAAACCGGTATTTTTGAATTGAAGGTTGGTTTTTGCAAACTGTAAATTAAGTAAAATATATATTTTTGAATTGAAAGTTGGTTCTTGCAAACTGTAAGTTAAATCAAATAGGTATTTTTGAATTGAAAGTTGAATTTTGCATGCCTAAGTTACATCAATTAGGTATGTTGGAATTGTAAGTTAATTTTTGCAGTCTGTAAGGTAAATCAAACCGATATTTTTGAATTGCAAGTTGGTTTTTGAAAACTGTGAGTTAAATCAAATAGGTATTTTGGAATTCAAAGTTGGTTTATGCAAGCTGTAAGTTAAATCAAATAGATATTTTTGAATTAAAAGTGGGATTTTGCAAGCTCTAACTTAAATTAAATAGGTATTTTAGAATTGAAAGTTGAGTTTTGCAAACTGTAAGTTAAATAAAATAGGTATTTCTGAATTGAGGGTTGGTTTTTGTAAGCTGTAAGTTAAATGAACCGTTATTTTTGAATTGAAAGTGGGATTTTGCAAGCTCTAGGTTAAATCAAATACGTATTTTAGAATTGAAAGTTGAATTTTGCAAACTTAAGTTACACCAATTAGGTGTTTTAGAATTGTAAGTTAATTTTTACAAACTGTAAGGTAAATCAAACTGCTATTTTTGAACTGAAAGTTGGTTTTTGCAAACTGTAAGTTAAAGCAAATAGGTATTTTAGAATAGAAAGTTGGTTTTTGCAATCTGTGGGTTAAATCAAATCGGTATTTTTGACTTGACAGTTGGTTTTTGCAAACTGAAAGTTAAATCAAGCTATTATTTTTTGATTTGAAGTTGATTTCTGCAAGCGGTAAGTTGAATCAAACAGGTATTTTTGTATTGAATGTTGAAATTTTCAAACTGTAAGTTAAATCAAATAGGAATTATTTGGGATTGAAAGTAGGTGTTTGCAGTCATTAAGTTAAATTAAACCGGTATTCTGAATTGAAAGTTGGTTCTTGCAAGCTGTAAGTTAAATCAAATAGATATTTTTGAATTGAAAGTTGATTTTTGTAATTTGTAAATTAAATCAATCCGGTATTTTGGAATTAAAAGTTGGTTTTTGCCAGCTGTAAATGAAATCAACTAGCTATTTTTGAATAGAAAATTGGTGTTTGCGAACTGTAAGTAAAATCAAACCGCAATTTTTTAATTGAAAGGTGATTTTTGCAAGCTGTAAGTTAAATCAACCGGTATTTTTGAATTGAAACTGAGATTTTGCAAGCTCTAAGTTGAATCAAATAGGTATTTTAGATAGAAAGTTCATTCTTGCAAGCTTAAGTTTCATCAATTAGGTATTTTAGAATTGTAAGTAAATTTTTTCAAATTGTAAGTTAAATCAAATCAATATTTTTGGAATGAACGTTGATGTTTGCGTTTTGTAAATTAAATCAATGCGGTATTTTGTAATTAAACGTTGGTTTTAGCCAGGTGTAAATGAAATTAAATAGGTACTTTTGGATTTAAAATTGATGTTTGCGAGCTGTAATTTAACTCAAACCGCTAATTTTTAATTGAAAGGTAATTTTTGCAAGCTGTAAGTTCAATCAACCGGTATTTTTGAATTGAAAGTTGGATTTTTTAAGTTGGTTTTTACAAGCTGTAAGTAATGATTGGATTGATGGGTTTGATTGATTCATTGGATCCCACGCCTGTACCTTAGCGTTTAGGGAGTCTACCAACACTGAGCATCTGTTAGCCTTATCTAGAAAGTGAAAGATCGCTCATAGGGGTTAGGTATACACAGTGATACAGAGGGATCGATTTGATTGAGATTGCTTTGATTGAGGTTCATTGAATTGGTTGATTAACTTCACACACTACTTTTAATTATGACTCATACTTAAAATGTCTGCGATTTGCCAAAAAAAACAAAGATGGCCGCCAAAACAAATATGGCCGCCGTCAAATTGATTTCATTGATTGATTTGATTAATTGATTGATTAATTTGATTAATTTGTTTCATTAGTTGATTTGATCCTTGATTGATTTAATTGATTTGACTTGAATCTTAAATCTTGCTTCTCTTAATAAGATTCATAAATAGGTTTTTAATTACAACTCGATTTTAAATCGACCAGTAATATAGAAAAGTTAAGATGCTGAACTGAAATCAACCTCTATCAAAGCATCTTCATACTAATTTAAATATGGTTTGCAGATGCTAATTTCAAATCAACACCTTAGACTTCCATCTTGTTTTGTTTTTGTGTTAAATCGAATAAGATTGGCAAAAGCTGATTTCGAATCAACACCTTGGACTTTGCATCTAAAGTCGTTTTGACGGAGCTTAGTTTTAAACCAGTATCTTAGACTTGCATCTTGTTTTTGCATTAAGGAAAGGTTTTAGCGAACCGCAAATGCAAATTCGCAACGAGTGAAGGGAGTACAGGTGCATCACTCGTTACCCCTTCCAAGCCATAAGACGCTCGAACTCGGTTCGAGGTGGAAGTATAAAAAACCTAGAATTACATTAGGTGGATGACCTACATTGAGCAACGTACTGCTACTACCTAATAAAGTGTGCAGTATCACAAAATAAATAAACACTAATTAAAATTGTCTGTCTATAGGTAAACAAAATTATTAAAATGTCTTTGTCTATGTATACACTAAATTATTAAAGTTGTCGTTGCCTACGTCAAATAGTATTTATTTAGAAGTAACAATGGAAAGTGGAAACAGCAATGAATAAATTCGAAGAAGCTTGCCCGATAGGATGCGGTCTGAATCCGATAGTAGTGCAGTATTCCTATCCGTAGTTTCGGCGGCAAACTTCTAGGTATCATGCGACGATCCATTTTCTTAGAAAGATTACTCAGTCGCGGAATGTTTCCGAACAATAAGTTTAACTCCCAAAGGTGATCTCTGAAGGTATGCAAAAACACAATTTTCGAATTCTTATCATTACTTGAATTACATGTTAAAATTGCTCAATTTAAAGAAGTTCGCGATTTTTATAAAACTCCCCTGAAGGCGACCACGAACAAGGAGCCTTTATAGCTTTACAATGCCTTTTCCTTCGTGTTAAAAAAAATCAAGTTGATATGTCTATAAATAAAAGATGAATTTGTCAAAGTCGAAGATATTTATTTCGACATACACATGCGGATAAAATCTCGCCTTAAATCAAATAAGGCTGGCAGAAGCTGTATTCCCACCATAGTAAACAAGGGGCCCGACAAGGGGGCGAAGACTCGACATGGGGCGAAGGTTCGAGAACAATTTCCGGAGTCATACACCTGTCTTATGAGATAGCATGAGAGCTCCCTTTCTAGAATTCTATTTCAAATTCCTTGTTCTCCTGGGAAGGGCACCCGAAAAGGGGACGAAGGCCCGAGAACAAGTTCCGGAGTCCTATACTTGTCTTGTGAGATAGTATGAGGGTCCCTTTATTAGTATACCATTTCAAATTCCTAGTTTTCTCGCAATAACAATTACAACAACACTCCTTTTAATTATAACTTATAATTAAAAACAAAATGGCGGCACAATTTTATTATAACTCATAATTAAAAACAAAATGGCGATACGATTTAATTATGACTCATAAGGCGTCTGTGTGTATGTGTTTGTATGTGTGTGTGTGTGTGTGTGTGTGTGTGTGTGTGTGTGTGTGTGTGTGTGTGTGTGTGTGTGTGTGTGTGTGTGTGTGTGTGTGTGTGTGTGTGTGTGTGTGTGTGTGTGTGTGTGTGTGTGTGTGTGTGTGTGTGTGTGTGTGTGTGTGTGTGTGTGTGTGTGTGTGTGTGTGTGTGTGTGTGTGTGTGTGTGTGTGTGTGTGTGTGTGTGTGTGTGTGTGTGTGTGTGGTGTGTTGTGTGTGTGGTGTGCGTTCGTGGTGCGTGATGTGTATGTGTGAATGTGCGCGGGTGGGCCGGGTAGGTGGGTTGGGTGGGTGACTGGGTGGTGGGTGGTTGTATGTGCGTGTGTGTGCGTGTGTGGGTGCGTGCGTGCGTGTGTGCGTGCAAAGTTGGGATGACGTAGTAATAAAATAACGTCAAGAAAAGTACATTTAGCTTTGGAGTGAACTAAGATAAGTGCATAAAACGCGCCAGCCGTTATACGAGTTTATAATTTTTTAAACAAAAAACAGAACACATTCATTCGATTAAACAAATTATATTAACAGTTCTAATTTTTTATAATGCACCTTGTGATACGCAAAAGTTTAAACAAACCTGATTATGTGGTCCTTTCGGTTGTGATTTAATAAAAATAAAAAATGTATTGTTTCAAAGATATTTGGTTTGACTTTTCATTTACTTGCTTTTTATTGACCACCTCAATTTTCTTTTAAATGGCGCAGCTGTAATACTGTACATGCTCAATTAATACTTTTCCGTTTACTTACTTTTTCAGTACCAAATAAAATTTATTTTCAAGATTTCCTTCTTGTGTGATTAATTGGTATCTGTAAGTAAACACTCACACTTTCTAAAGCTGCGCAGCCGTGTAAAATATGTACCACGGTGTTTAGTCTACTTTTGTTCTCTTAATAATTGTATTTAAACAAATATAATTTTATTAGGTTTCAATGTATTATCTTCTTGATAGCTTTTACAAATAGGTCAAATTGCGCATGTTTAAATAAAACACATTTTTACTTAAAATTGCTTACTTTAAAATAAGTTTTTAAAAGAACGCGATAGCGTGTTGGTAATGGTATAATGATTGGAATAATTAGTGTTCTTTTAATTCTCTGTCTTATTTGGATATACTATAAGTGGGCATTTTTATATTGGAAAAAAAAGGGTGTTCCATGTATTGAACCAATCATTCCATTTGAAAATGTTTTTTTTGTGCTTACTTTAAAAAGATATCTAGGCGTGATAATGAAAGATGGTTACCTTGAATGTAAAAATCGAGGTTATAGACACTGTGGGACATATTTATTATCTTGGCCGCGTTACATGCCAATTGATATTAAAATAATCAAATACATCCTAATGGAAGATTTCAAAAGCTTCTCAGACCGCGGATTTTATTACAATGAAAAAGATGATCCACTAAGTGCTAATTTATTTAGCGTAGGGGGAGAAAGATGGAAAACTCTAAGATCAAAATTATCACCTGTGTTCACAACTGGAAAATTAAAGGTTATGTTGGACTCGTTGTTAATGTGCGGAAGTAGACTTAAAAGTGCAATAAAGGAAATAGAAATAGATAATGGGATAATAGATGCTAAAATTCTTGCTAGGAATTTCAGCATTAATGTGATTGCCTTATGTGTGTTTGGAGTTGATTGTGATTGCTTTAAAAATCCAAGTTCAGAATTTATAAAGTTTGGACTAAGCACATTTGATTTTAGTACATTGCTAAGACGGATGGAAGCCTGTATTGCATTTGCAATGCCAAACTTAGCTTCATTTTTAAGAATTAAATTATTTGGCAAAGATTTCACGCGTTTTTTCACAAGTCTTGTTGCAGACACAATTGAGTTTCGCGAGAAACATAAAGTTACCCGCAAAGACTTGATT
This sequence comes from Vesta saturnalis, assembly GCA_036346205.1. Classification (NCBI taxonomy): domain Eukaryota; kingdom Metazoa; phylum Arthropoda; class Insecta; order Coleoptera; family Lampyridae; genus Vesta; species Vesta saturnalis. Next base: position 574,069 of record JARFJB010000379.1, on the reverse strand, counting down.
CAGTTATTAATGGAATTAAAAAATAATCTTAGAAATGATATAAGTAATGAAGAAAGAAACGAATGGCAAAAAGGGTCAACGATAGAAGAATTAGCAGCTCAAGTCTTCATTTTCTTTTCTGCAGGTTTCGAAACAACATATACCACTTTATACTTTTGTTTGTACGAGTTAGCGCTAAACTCAGATGTTCAAAAAAAGGTACGAGAAGAAATTAATAAAGTTTTAAATACATACAAGGGTGACATGACTTATGAAACATTGTCTGATATGAAATATACATATCAAGTGCTTGAAGGTGCGTAACAGTTCAGTTATTATTATTGTTAGTGCAGCTATGTAGCCACCATTAATTTATTTTAGAAACTCTACGGAAATACCCACCAGTTGCATTCATTGGCAGAAAGTGTGAACAGGCATGTAAAATTCCGGGTACAAATTTTATTTTGGATAAAGATATTTGTATAGATATTTCTGTACTTGGAATTCATTATGATCCTGACTTTTATCCAGAGCCGGAAAAATTTGATCCCAACAGGTTCTCAGAAGAAAGCAAAAGCTACAGACCATCTTGTGCTTATCTTCCATTTGGAGAAGGACCTAGGACTTGTATTGGTAAATATTTTGTGAGTGTAACATGATTAAAAATGACTTATGATTTCAGGCATGCGTTTTGCCATTATGGAACTTAAAGTTGCACTAGTCGTTATTTTGCAACAATATGAATTATCTTTAAATATGAAAACTAACACTCCATTGGAAATGAAACCAGATAGCTTCACGTTAGCTTCAAAACACGACATATTTTTGAATATAATAAAGATTGCTTGAAGTTAGTAGTTAGTAGTGTTTTTTAAAGTTCGCGTCTAAAGGAACATTATTGTAATAGAGAAAATGATTCCCCTAAGTTTGAAAAAGTGGATTTTGGAAAATATCTGTGTGTATATGAGTGGTTGTGCGAAGTCTCTGTGCTAAAAGGACACACAAGAAAGAAAAGATTTTGTTGTATTATAAATTCGGCACACATATCAAAGATCTAAACACTCCAGTGGTTTCTAATGGAGATCTGTTTCCTAGGGCCATTGTAATTTTTCGTTTTGACCGAAATGAACCAAAAACAATAAACGGTATCTTATCTAAATTTGAAAAAATTATTCATGACCTAAATGTCTAGGTGGAGTAAAATAGTATAAATAAGTACATGTATTTACTGTTAATGCAGGTATCACAGGTGATATATATTTATATATATATATATATATATATATATATATATATATATATATATATATATATATATATATATTATATATATTTATATTCCATATGCCGGTCGCCCGTTTTCAAACCTGGCCTTAGGGATTTAACATTGATTTTAACATTTTTGTGAATTTCTGCTCGCCAATTGGGCCTACCGAAAATATTTTGGTATCAATGGAATGAGAAGAGGATTGCGCATCGAATGATATCAAGCATTAAATTATTTTAATCGATTTTTTTTGAAAAATTCTAATTTAAAATTTTTATGTTTTAAATATGAGTTGCCATGCTTTACGTTTTTAAATATGAGTTGACATGATTTATGTTTTTAAATATGAGTTGCCATGACATTCTGAGCTAGATTACTAGTTTTAATTTACAAAATAAATAATTACTCAAATGAAAAGAGAGTTTTTACGGTTAAAACATATTACAGTGTCGAACTATGCGCGAAAATTTGAAGGCACTGCTAATATTTCAGCAGAATCAGAAGGTAAAGGTGGTTAGTATTTACAATTTTTAGCAATGTTTTTTGCAAAAATTTAAATAATACGCTTATAATACAGGTAACCGAAGCACTTTTGGGGCAGGTGGCACTGAATTGGATGAACGTGTTTTGGGTATGATAAATATTCATCCAACTAACATCACAAGGGAAAGTATCCGTGAAATAAATGCGTCAAAGTCGGAGGTATATCATATAATACAAAAGCACCGATACCATCCATACAAACCCCAATGTCATCAGGAGGTATTTCAAGCAGATGAGGAAAGTAGAGTTATACTTTGCGAAGAGATGGCGAGAGCGCGTGAGTCAGGATCGTCGCTTTATATCGTCAATTTGCTTTACGGACAAATGCACTTTTACGCTAAACAATGAACCTAACGTGCAAAACTCTAAACTGGGCTTAAGAAAACCCAAGGATCAATTTATCCACCCAATACCCTAAAAAAAATAATATTTGGGCTGGAATTTTTAACAATAAAATTATCGGCACATTTGGCATTAAAGGAAATTTAAATGGTGAAACTTCTTTAGAATTTTAGCGAATAAGGTAGGTCCTGCTTTGGAGGAAGTTGCAAGAGAAAATCGGATCTGGTTTCAACACGACGGCTGCCCCGCGCATTCCGGTATAGATATTAGAAATCGTTTAAATGATACATTTCCAAATCATTGGATTGGCAGAGGTGGTACCATAAACTGGCCATCCAAATCTTCTGATTTAGCTCCTTTCGACTTTTTTCTGTGGTGTCACCTTAAAAGTAAGATTTATGAAAAACGCCACCTCTTTGAGGGACGCAATCGCTGCGAGTGCGTGTTAATACACGAAAGGCAGTTGTTTAATGTTCAAAATTCGTTTTATAACAGGCTGGGATATTGTTTATGGCAGAATGGAAGGTTATTAATAATAATACATGTTAGAAGCTGTGATTTTAACCCACCCCTTTTACATTTATTAGCAATTCCTTCATAGTGTGTGTAATAAAATTAGAATCTTTTAATAAAAATCGATAAAAATAATTTATTTTTGATCTCATTTGACAGGTAAAAATTTTCTCATTCCATTGATACGAAAATATTTTTGTAGGCCGAATTGGCAAGCAGGTATTGACAAAAATGTTAAAATCAATGTTAAATCCCTATGACCAGGTTTGAAAACGGACACCCGGTATAAGAAAATGTATTACGGGTTTTCTATTTTCTATTGAACAGATCTTAATAATTCAGACCACCGTAACTAGATCGCATTTTTGATACTATGCAATTACTAACTTGAGGTAACAAATGCAAAAAGTGCATTTGTCCAACAAAGGTTTCACGGCGAGTGCAGTGTATATGTTTTACATGATTTGCATACAATATTTTTCTACGTTCATACAAAAAAAAATTTACCGGGTGGCCATATGTGTAAGTAAATAAAAAATGTTTTTTAATAGTGTAATGTGTAATAATATAACAAATTTAATTACGATTGATTATTAATTTAGTGTGATTTGCTGAATAGTAAATTTAAATATGCTTCACCTGCCAGTACACTTATTTCGGGTAGGATGCCAAGAAAATCTTTCTTATTTTAAACTACTAAGCTTAATAAGCACTTTTTCTTATTTACTTAAACTCATAAACCAGAATAACTGTTAATGTGTAGCTAATAAACCTGCATGTTAGTGTTCAATGCGTGTCCGATTTTCGATAAAAAATACTAGAATATAGCGATAGGGTGCGCCCGAAACAACGTTCGCACACTAGAGCAATAAAACAACGCAACAAGTTTAATAAACTATAATGGCTTAATAATTATACAATGCCCTAATTACGTTATACCTAATTAGGCAATATCCCTTTAAAAATGGAAACCGAAAGGTGTATTAACCTAAAATCCCCAGTAACTGTGCAAATAAAGTTTGTTTTTTTACATTTTCTACATTTGCATTTGCAATATTGCCTTTTCAAACCAGTTTAGTATGCATGAATAAAGTGCAATAACATTTTTATTGCACTAGTGTGCTAAACGATAACTTTTTACACCAACAATGATTTTGAATGAATGTAGAAAAAGTTATTAACGACATGAGCAGAAGTTTTCAGTGATTTATAATTTACAAATAAAGTTTATACTTATACACGATTTTACATGGCGCGAATTCGAAGGAACCTTCTTTACCATTCGATATGTTAAATATGACAGTACAAATCAGTAGGTATATGGGGGTTCTAATCCACTTTGACCTAGATTCTGTATTACAGTATAGGATTTACATTACAAGGTCAAGTGAGTTTTATCGTCGTGCACGTACGCGCCCCTCGCTTCAAGGTCACTCGTCCTCTCAAGATCAAATGTGGAAAGCTAAAAATAAAAATTGCAAAAGTAATCACTATATTCTTAGGGTATGAAGGTCAAAATTGAAAGCTAAAAATAGAAATTGCAAATGTAATCATTACATTCTTATGGTGTCAGGGTCAAAATGAAAGCAAAATTAATCATTATATTCTTATGGTGTCAAGGTCAAAAGTGAAAGCTAAAAATAGAAATTGCAAAAGTAATCATTATATTCTTATGGTGTCATATTACATTTCCTAGAAATCTAAAATTTTTCAAGGTCGCAGGAAACGAGACGTGTGCTAGGTTGTTGTAAATGCTAATAAGTAGATCAAGGTCAAGGTCGATAGTCTAAACTAAAAGTAGCTCAAGGTCGGTATTTCTCAAGTTGCGATAGACACTCAAGGACACATTTTTCTTTTATAAACCGTAGAGAGCTGTGCGTGTTGAGATCAGACAGCGAACATGGAATTAGCAGGGTTAAACCAAGGCACCCATTGCAAACGGTTTAAAATTGCGTGCGAGCTCGAGATATCGAGAAAGTATAAAGTGACAAATATAGTGTAATTAATACTAAGTACGTATAGTGATGGAAACAGATTATTTTAAATGTGTATTACCTGAACGCTTTCATGTGTATTTCAAGCAAGCAAAAACACGAATTGAAGAATTTAAAACGCTACTAAACACGAAGGATGTGTTCCTAAGTAATTTGGGTACAGCCGGAAAAACAAGAAACAAAACATTTTGTTTTTAACAGTGGCGCTACAACCCCACCATACGCATTGCTGCAGAGTTTAATATTAATTGACACTGTATGAAAAAATATTGTATTATCTAATATATAGCATTTTGACTAAATAAAGAAAATATTAATAACTATGGTTTTTTTTGTAAATGGAGACACACACATACACACACACACACACACACACGCAGCACGCAGCACACGCACCACGCACACGACACACGCACACATGCACACACGCACACACGAACACACGCACACACGCACACACACGCACGCACGCAAGCACGCACGCACGTACGCACGCACGCACGCACTCACGTACGCACTCACGTACGCACTCACGCACGCACGCGCCCACACGCACACAAATTATTGATAATTGCAAAGACATCGCATTGATTATAAATGAACATAGTCAAAAAAAAAATTCAGCTCAAAACAGGTTCTTGAAATTGTGTGTGTGTGTTTTTTTTAATTATAAACTTATTTAGTTTAAAACGCTCAATCAGCATAAAATTTATATTAACTTGATATTTCAGTTAGTCAGACGTTCGCAGAATGTTTATTTTGCTATTCACAATTCTGTAATATGATACATTACAGAATTGGAAATAGCAAAATAAACATTCTTAATCAATGACTGGCTTTGAGCATGGGTAGGTCAAGGTTCTGACTTTGTGCATGCTCGGCTATCAACCCATCTATACAAGTTGAAATTTCATTCGCTTCAACATCATATTTTTTCTAAAAGTATACGTAAAGTAATGCACGATCGCTTTAGTTACATACAACGCGCTAACCAAAGCAGTCAGAAAAAGTAGTCGTTGTTATAATTGATGTGCAAGGATTCAAAACAGCAAGAAATATATTTACACCTAAGGAACTAGCGATATATAATGGGGAGGAAGTGGCTCATTACGTATTCAAGCGTCCATTTCCATGGCACACCCTAGATAGTGAGTTTCAAAACCAGGCCAACTGGTTAATTTACAACAGTGTATATCAAAGGATGTAGCTCTTAGATGAAATAAAACTCAAAAAGAAAATAATTGTATTTTATTTTTAAATATCACATAAAATTTTTTTATAAAATTTTATTATCTTACAAAGTGGCCCTAAAGTACTTCTATAATCACTTAAATTACTGGATGGCTATATTCCGGAATCTGGCACACACCTCCATTCCAAGCAGTAATTTGAATTTATTTCACCTATGTTGTCTAGTATACAGTAATAAATTTTGTAGTGCTCATCGTTTTCCCACGCTTGAAACTTATAGTTAATATTTTGTGCTAATAATATTTCAATCAAAATATCGAGGCACTTGTAATTAGCATAATATGCTGCTTTCTCAATACATTCAATTATAATAAATAAAGCGTCTTGATAAGCAATTTTTCTAAGCTAGATTTAATATTTGTTGAATAATCAGACCATAATAAATTATATACATATATTTTAAGCGGTAAATTCATATCATCTAAGATCCTATCTACTTCATCAAAAGTTAATGAATTGTAACCTTTATCGGCGCACAATTTCATAAAACTTTTAAGGGTATTGTCTTTTAATTTTTTATCAAATAATGTCTTAATAATAAATTCATTTCCACACTTTGAATTTATAGCACACAGTTAAAACACTCATCGGGGATAATAATATGTTGTAATATATTCAATACAAGTAAATAGCTTTCAGAGGAACACTTCCCCATCAAATAACGCTTCAGGTACTTTCTGTAGATTTGATAACTACTGTACCATAGTTCTTCCTGTAATTTGTTTTCAAGGCTGCTCATAATGAGAAAATTGTTTTCTGAAACAGAAGAGGAATAAAAATCTATGTAAAATTAAATCCCCAAGGTATAGTATCAGTGAAATTAAAATTTACTAATCGTTTATCATCGTAAGGATTAAGTATTACTTTATTCTGTTTGATTCTAAACATATCATGTTTCTTTGATGATATAGCCTTATTACGTTACTATCAAACAAAACATGTTTATAATCATTTATCGTGATCTGCTTGACGCTTGAATGGCTAGAACCCTTTGATTTTTTTACAACTTTTTCATGAACCATGTAAGCATACATTTTTGCATGAAGTCCTACAAATTCCACCATGATTGCGCCATAATTTTCATCTTTCATTAAGCGGGGGCCTTTTTTATTTACTAATGGAATTCCAAAGATATTGTCGGGGCTATAATCAGATGTATCGAAATTATCAATGTCCTCTTTAATGCATTCATAGATATCGGGAACCGAAAAGGCCTATATGAGACTACCCGTATCCGTGTACATGAGCTTAGCATTATTATGAAACTTTGGTAGCGTGTAACCGTAATGAAAATTATATCAAAAAGTTTTTGAAACGTCTAAAACACTAAATCCTGCATATATAGGTTTATTGAAATATATTTCTAGCTAATTCATTTGAATGATAAGCATATTATTATCAAATATTGTACAACTATGAAAATTAGGTTTTGATATGTAAACACGAGAACCGTAGCGACCCTCACACTTCGCTACTAAACGTATATCCTTATATTTACGTACATTTAAGCTACCCAAAAACACTATTAATCATTAATTTATACAAATTTTTACCAAATTCATTTCGATAATTTTTTTTAACCACGGGGGCCGCTTAAAACTTTAATCCATATTTTAAATATACTTTCAAATTTCTCTAATGAATTATGTAATTACGTTTTGGATACAATGTAAGCAATAATTTTTTAATTTTAGAATTTTCAGGTACAGGTGGAACCATATGTTTAGGTGCCAGCGGCAGATCACTGTGACGCTCATGTGATTATATGGTATAGTCTAAATCACACTCGACTATATAACCAATTTACGAATCGTCAGGATAGTTTATTAAATCTAAAGTTTCAAAATTACCAACAAAAGAAAAATCGCCAAATGGTAAAAATTCTGACATGGCGGCCCCATACACACTTTCGGAAGTGGGATCAAATTTTTCTTCCATGTAGTTATTGTTAGCGTTAGCACATCAATGCGAACATTGAGCTACACTGCCTCTAATTCCTCTCAACAAACGTTAGCATATCAATGTGTGTAAATAGTTGTAACTTGCGTAATTTTAACCATAGCATCGAATGCCAAACCGGGGGCTGTATAATAGTGCATAGGATCAGCTTTGTAAGCACTTAAACAAGTTTTCCGTAAGTTCTCAAAAATATCCGATAAAAGTAGAACGTCTGTTTTTAGGTACAAATCAAAGTATTCCCCTAATGATTTAATATTAAATGTGTTCCAAACGTTAACCGCATGTGCAAAACTCTCATCACTGATTCCGTCATTAGTCAGATGACTGAAAAATGCTTCCTTGGGAGGGAGCATAGTCTCGCTTAATTTATCCCACGTATCAATATACTCATAAGAAACACGCCTTTGTGAACTAGTAGAGAAAATTCATCACCATTGTTACAATCAGCGCGGGTAATCATTTTTACTATTCTCCAAATAGTTCGACAACGTTTCAATACTACTGCTCATAAATCTGAAAGTCAATAAATCTAAACTTAATTCTAGTGCCCGCTATTAACTTCATGAAAGCGATATATCTTTCTTTGTTAATGGGTAGCAGTGAAATCGAACCGGGAACACTAGCCAATCTCTAATGACGAAATGTGAATCATAACCTGATAAATTATGAAACGCAACTGGCAGAATATGTGAATCTTTACAGTTTAGGTTACAGTTCTGATGTGCTGCTCCTTAAAATGCTACTGTAAAATGATTATGGTCTCTTACTTTTACGCCATAATCAGTAAATGGTTTTCCGAAAATATGACAATTCACTGGCGCTTTCAAATTGCTCAACCTAATTGGGAATTAAAGTATCCATGGGGATTATTTTATCGATTATTTCCGTGGTCCAATGTGCAATACTTTAAAGCTCTTTAACAAACCATTGAATGCAATCATTTTCTCTATAGAGCCTAAATGGAGATAATGAATCATTGTATCAACACTTTAAACAGTAAGCAATGCTGAAGGGTATATGTTTGGAGTGAAATTGAGTATTACTTTCGATGTCTGTTGTATATTTTTCTAAAATACTCTCTAAACCGGCATAAATTGCAAATGGTACCTTTTCTTGGAATTCAAAATTTTTTAACTGTAAATTCATTTCTGCTTCGGTAGGCAGCCTAACAGAGCATTGATTATGTTGATGACAGCGAGCGACATGTTTTTCCAGAAGGCAATCTGAAGAAAAATGGTTTAAGCATCGGTAACAAGTAATTTTTTTACTTTTTATTCGATAGTTGCTTATGAACAAGAGTTGGCATATTTTTAATCCAAGTGATATATAGTGTCATTTTGTGTATTAAAAACATCCGTAAAAGCAGCATGATTACTAGAAATCACTAAAAGATTTATAGGCTCCCTGTTACTATTTCGATTTTGACTTAATACAAATGGTAATGTACCTTTTCCCTGAATGCAATACAAATTAATTGAGAGGTTGTTTAGTTTTTCAAATTTTTTTACATCATCCAGCTGAATGGCGAAGTGAAACATCCGGTTGGAAACGTAATGGGCTCCTGAATTTCTGAAATTGGCGCCTAATTCTTACTAAAAAAAATTTTTTTCAACACGATTGTGTTTTATAAGTGGCAAGTTATCCATTTCATGTATAAAATTATCAAAATATAAAAAAATGAGCCTTAAATTAACCAATTCAACTTTGAAACAACAAACAGCGCTTATAAAACACAATTTTATGTACTTACATAAGTTAAAAAGAAACACATACACACATGCGTGTTACTGAGGCATTTAGTTTATGAATCTTATGCATAGTAAACTGATGGCATCAAAAGCTATAGGTTAATGTATGCACATTGTATGCAGTCTATTAGTCAGCATTGTACGTTTTGAAATTATTATTTTTTACGTTATAATTGAATGAATCAAGCTTGTAATAAAAAAATTATTTATCAAACTCGAGCGTATTATTAGTGGTCGAATGTCATCTCACTCGCACAATTATACCCCCTTTCAGACAGGCGCATGCAAGTAAATTGCTATATACTGTAACTATTTATCGTTTTTTTTTCAAAATAAAAACACGCACACACGCAATTTGTAAAAAGTATTTCAAAATTGATTGAGTTTGGGGGGGGGGGAGCAAATATCCGAAATTGTTTATAGAAACATACATACATGTACATACCCTTATATGAAATTCTATTTATAGTACTCGCTTCCGTTTTCTTATGTTACTAAGCATTTCATTACAAAAAAAAGAGACGTTTGGTAAATTACATCATAATTTTATAAACAATAAAAAAAACTAATAATCTTAAAGCATTACACACTTTTATTTTCGGGGGTTTTAAATGGTGTGTTTATATTTATAGTTATCTATAGAAGACAACATCTAATTTCATTATGCGTACAAATATTCACATTGTACTTTTATTAATTACTGTTGTTTTTTATCATACCACACTAAGTTTTTACTCAAAAATTGTAAGTTATATGGCTATATATATATATATATATATATATATATATATATATAAAACAAATTAGTCCGCAAAATATAGCACTTTCAATGTTTTTTTGCACTGTACTTTTCTGTAATTTTTCGTTTAGGCAACATTACTATCACTGCTGTATTTCTTTTTATTTAAAGTTACATATATAAAATTACACATCATCATTAAATATAAAAAAATGATTTATTTATTCTTTAAAATCGTCTTTCTTTTAACTTTCACTTTTTCTTGAATACTTCTAATTTCTATTTTTAGCTTCCAATTTTGACCTTGAGAGCACGAGTGACCTTGAAGCGAGGGGCGCGTACGTGCACAACGATAAAACTCACTTGATCTTGTAATGTAAATCCTACACTCTAGTACATAACCTAGGTTAAAGTGGATTAGAACCCCCCTATATACCTAGTCAAATCAAACTCTTAATTAGTCTGTTTCCGACAGTTGGTAGCAGTGATAAAGTACTTTCATTTGAAATGCCTAACACTAACGCAAATTACGAAGAAACGGATTCAACACTATTGGAATCCCCTCCTACTATTTCAATGGTTAATAAATATAAACAACAAACAACAATGCTAATTCACCCAAACACATGAGTGAGGGAACCCTGTACTGTCTTTTATTTTATCAGATTTCCTCTTACTGAGACCGCGTGCGAATGGAATATCTTTACAAGGCAATGGTCGATATTTAATACGTTACGTAGGCTTGTAGAATTCGTTGCTGCGAGCCTAAATTGCATTAAAACTTCCTACTTACGTCGAATACTATAATCCTTCAAGTAACCACTTATTCAACAATATTTAACGGATTACGATACGCCGTTTAAACCCAAAAACGATAACAATATGTACATATATTGTTTACACGCACGCTTATTACCACCCGAATATTTAGTTTAGTAAAAGAAAAAAATAAATTCGCGGTTTGAGCTTTCCAAGAATGTATACGATCAAATATTTATATACAGATTGTTTACAAGGAATGTATTTAATCAAACACCTCGATCGTTCTTACTCAATTGTAACTCTAACTACAACTGCCCTCCCCCCCAATTTCAAAACTAACTATCTTTACTACCGTAAATCAACCCCTGTTTCAAAAGTAATAAAAAAATAAAAAATTATTACGTGGGAAGACTTGCCAAATTCCTTACTGAATGAAATCTTAATTTAAAAAAAAGGATTCGTCCGTAACAAACCCTACATTTAGGTCTCGAGTTCAAAGTACCAAATAAAAACGTCCCTTGATCTGCGGTATGCTCCGCCGTAATTAATTATTAAACCAGTGACATTTCTACATCAAGAGAGCGCGTATAGAAATTTTCAACAATTCGTCACGACAATTTCGGCAGAAGATCTCTGTCTCTACCCTTACATATGTTTTCTTTTTCTGTTCAACTCTTACTCAAATATCAATTACATATAATCCCACATTTCTTACATAAAAATACATACAATAAAATATTCCGAAAACATTAGCAAATTACTACGTATTATCAAGATGTTAAAAATGCACTAATTATCTTTTCTATCGCGGTAACAATGGCGATTTGTCAAACGTTTATTACAATAATAAAATTTTCGTGGTCCGCTACCTATGCTACTAACTAAAAACAATTATAATTGGTGTAGGAAATTAGTTAAGCACTATTTTGTCACTATAAAGTGTAATTTTAAAAACGGGATAATTGTGAAAAATATCGAAATTCGTGACAATATCTGTGTTAATTGGTATACAAAGGTAGCCATAATGTAATCAGAAATCTAATTTAAGATCAATAAGTAAGTTTTTGTGTCATATCGATTAATAATAAGAGTATGTAAAATTTTGTTAGCTCAAATTTCAAGCTAGACTTTCATTTAACAATTGTGCATGTAGAAAAAATTATGCAAATTACAAAAATGAAATTAATTTTGCCCTACGTGAAATGTTAAGGAAATAATTGTCATTTCTTGTTAAAAAGATTTATTGTATGAAAATACAACTATTCTTACCTTACTATTTATATATATATATATATATATATATATATATATATATATTTATAGAATTTACATCAGTTCTACATACATAAAGACAAAATTTACGCCGATTGGGGCTTGAATCTCGATGGCGCAGTTGGTTAGCGCGGTACTCTAGCAAAGTACAGGTTGTAGGTTCAAATCCTACTCGAGATAAACTTTTTATTTATGTATTTAATAAAATTAATAATAATTTTTAATTACATATTTACATTTGAACTTATTCGTTCATAACAAAATCTATAATAGGTTCTTACCTTACAATCAATTTTAGGAAATGGAAGTATTTTGTCTTTGTAACCAATAGGAATCCTTATTTTTAATTTTTGTAAGTGTACTGTGCATTCTTGGAGCCAAAAATATTTGTTTAGTTTAAGCTCTAACACAATACTTGAAGCAGTCACATGTAATTTACTGAATTTATAAACCTTCATTTGGAATTTGGTTGTGAGAATTTTTTTGTTAGTTGGTGGAAGTGGATAGTTACCACATTATTAACAGCTGAAAAAGAAAGTAAATAAAAATGAATGGCTTGCCAAGAAAATTGAAATCGATACCTAAAAATTTAATTGTATATATAATGAACCAAGTAAGAGTTATTCCGATTTGTTGATGTTTGAGTGCTATTTAAAATTCTATGAAACCTATAATAAAACAAACAGTTATGTAAACAGTAAAAGCAACATACACGAATCAGTGCAATGATTCAAGTTTCATTAACAGTGGTCATTATATAATTCAGCAATACTATCAGGAATTACGTTTCAGCGGCGGAAAACCATCTTCATCGTTATAGTTAAGCTAAACAAAATAGATACCTAATCTTAAAATTTTTCAAACTGTATTTGCACTTAATAGCATTTTCAAAACACTGCAAACGGATAATATTATTTTCCTCACCTTCCAGGTTCTGAAAGGTTAGCAGGGCAGACTAATTCAAAAGCTGAATTCATAAAACTGTTGATATTATTTAAAAGAGGAACGAGCTACTTAATATTTATATAATAAACCGGAAATCTAGGTACGCCTGAGAGGCTTACCGATGCAACGGAAACTCTGGCTTTAATTGCGCTGTTGTTTTAGGCTGATCCATTCAAATCTAGCAGACAAAATATATCACAGCTTCGGACCAATTTTAAGGGAAATGGTGTGGAAACTTATGCTCTTTGCAATGAGCGCCCAAAGATTCCATTTCCTTATGCGGGTCATTCGAACTAATGATATTCAAGATAGACAATAGTACAAAGTAACCGATAAATTAGCTTCAATGCTACAGACCTTAGATAAATTCCTATTCAATTTCAAAAAATGTTATACTCCCAGTGAATATCTCATAGACGGCGAACAACTCCTTGCATTTCACGGAAACTGCCCTTTCCGACAGTTCATGCCATCCAAGCCTGCAAAATACCGAATCAAAGTATTTGCTCCCGTGGATGCTAAAGCTACATATGCTGTGAATTTAGAAGTATACTATGGGAAACAACCGGATGTCCCGTTGTCTGTCAGGGACATTATAATGAGATTAATACAACGAGGTTGAACGAAGTGGTCGCAACATTACTGGTGGTAATTGGTTTTCTAGTGCCAACCTGTCAGGCATTATTGGAAAATAAGTTGACATATGTTGGCACATTACAGACAAACAAGAGATAAATTTGAAGGTAGCAAACCAAATAAAAATAAATAATTGATTTAAATATATAACCTTATACACTGTGTCCAAGATAAGGATTCGCACTCGGGAGATCTCGGAAATGGTAATAGATACAACTCCGGTTAAATAGCTAAAAAGTTGTGTAATTGGAGGACCAATAAAATGACACAAAGAAATCGATGGTGTAATTTTTTGTTTTTGAAATATTTGAAAAAATTGGCAATAGGCAAAGGCCCGAGAACAAGTTTAGGAGTCCTATACTTGTCTTGTGAGATAGTATGAGTGCCCCGTTATTAGAATACCATCTCAAATTCCTAGTTTTCTCGACATAACTGTTAAAAAAATGGTTGGCAAAACAAAAATGGCCGCCAAAACAAGAATGTCTGTCAAGACACGCCCACAAAATAGCCGCCGGTCACGTGAATACCCCCAATCTTTTAAATTATGATTCATAATTAAAACAAAATGGCATACAATTTAATCATAACTCAAAATGCGTGTGTGTATGTGTGTATGTGTGTGGGTGTGTGTGTGGGTGTGTGCGTGTGTGTGTGCGTGTGTCCGTGCGTGCGTAGGCACGCGCGTGTGTGTATGTGTGTGAATGTGCGTGGGTGGGTCGGGTGAGTATGTTGGGTAGGTGGCTGGGCGGTGGGTGGTTGTGTATGTGGTTGGGTGCGTGCGATGCTGGGATGACGTAGTGATAAAATAACGTCAACAAAATTACATTTAACTTTGGGGCGAACAAAGAGAAATGCGTAAAACGAGCCAGCCGTTATAGGAGTTTATAATTTGTTAAACAAAAAACAGAATACATTAATTCGATTAAGCAAACTATATTAATAGTTCTATTTTTTTATACTATACCGTGTGATACGCAAAAGTTTAAGCAAACTTGATTATATGGTCCTTTCGGTTGTGATTTAATAATAAGTCGTAGAATAAAGGTTTGAATCTGGAAAGGGCAACCTTTTTTTGTGAATTCAGTAAATTTATTATTATGAAGATATTTGGTTTGACTTTTCATTTACTCGCTTTTTATTGACCGCCTTAATTTTCTTTTAAATGGCGCAGCGGTAATTCTGTACATGCTCAATTAATATTTTCTCTTTACTTACTTTTTCACTTCCAAATAAAATTTATTTTCAACATTTCCTTACCATTTTCTTATGTGACTAATTGGTATCTGTAAGTAAACTTTCACACCTTCTGTAGCTGCTCAGCCGTATAAAATATGTACCTTGTTTAAGTCTACGTTTGTTCTATTAATTTTATTTAAACCTGAGTTGATAAGCAATTTTTTTAATTATAATTTTATTAGCCAAGTTTCAATATGTTATCTTCTTGATAGCTTTTATAAATAGGTCAAATTGCACATATTTAAATAAAACACATTATTACATAAAATTGCTTATCCAGAATAAGTTTTTAAATGAACGCGAAAGTGTGTTAATGGTATAATGATTGGAACAATTAGTGTTCTTGTAATTCTCTGTCTTATTTGGTTATACTATAAGTGGGCATTTCTATATTGGAAAAAAAAGGGTGTTCCATGTGTTAAACCAACCATACCATTTGGAAATGCTTTTCTTGTGCTTACTTTAAAAAGATATCTGGGCATAATATTGAAAGATGTTTACCTTGATTGTAAAAATCTAGGTTATAGGCACAATGGGGTATATTTACTTTCCTGGCCGCGTTACATGCCAATTGATATTAAAATAATCAAATACATCCTAATGGAAGATTTCAAAAGCTTTTCAGGCCGCGGATTTTATTACAATGAAAAAGATGATCCACTTAGTGCTAATTTATTTAGCGTAGGGGGAGAAAGATGGAAAACTCTAAGATCAAAATTATCACCTGTATTCACAACTGGAAAATTAAAGGTTATGTTGGATTCTTTATTAATATGCGGAAGTAGACTTAACAGTGCAATAAAAGAAATAGAAATAGATAATGGGATAATAGATGCTAAAATCCTTGCTAGGAATTTCAGCATTAATGTGATTGCCTTATGTGCGTTTGGAGTTGATTGTGATTGCTTTAAAAATCCAAGTTCAGAATTCATAAGGCTTGGACTAAGCACATTTGATTTTAGTACATTGCTAAGACGCGTGAAAGCCTGTATTGCATTTGCAATGCCAAACTTAGCTTCATTTTTAAGAATTAAATTCTTTGGGAAAGATTACACGCGTTTTTTCACAAGTCTTGTTGAAGAGACAATTGAGTTTCGCGAGAAACATAAAGTTACTCGCAAAGACTTGATTCAGTTGTTAGTGGAATTAAAAAATAACGTTAGAAATGATATTAGTAATGAAGAAAGCAGCGAATGGCAAAAAGGCGCAACTATAGAAGAATTAGCAGCTCAAGTGTTCATTTTCTTTTCTGCAGGTTTCGAAACAACATATACCACTTTATACTTTTGTTTGTACGAGTTAGCGTTAAACTCAGATGTTCAAAAAAAGGTACGACAAGAAATTAATAAGGTTTTAAATATATACAAAGGTGACATAACTTATGAAACATTATCTAATATGAAATATACATATCAAGTGCTTGAAGGTGTGTAACAGTTGTTATCATTGTTAGTACAGCTATGTAGTCACGATTAAAATCTTATTTTAGAAACTCTACGGAAATACCCACCAGTTGCATACATTAGCAGAAAGTGTGAACAGGCATGTAAAATTCCCGGTACAAATTTTATTTTGGATAAAGATATTTGTATAGATATTTCTGTACTTGGGATTCATTATGATCCTGACTTTTATCCAGAGCCAGAAAAATTTGATCCCAACAGGTTCTCAGAAGAAAGCAAAAGATACAGACCATCTTGTACTTATCTTCCATTTGGAGAAGGACCTAGGACTTGTATTGGTAAATATTTTTAAAAAGTGTAACATGATTAAAAATTACTTATGATTTCAGGCATGCGTTTTGCCATTATGGAACTTAAAGTTGCACTAACCGTTATTTTGCAACAATATGAATTATCTTTAAATATGAAAACTAAAACTCCATTAGAAATAAAACCAGATAGCTTCACGTTAGCTTCAAAACACGACATATTTTTGAATATAATAAAGATTGCTTGAAGTTAGTAGGTCTTACATTTAAAACTATTTGTGTTTTTTAAACTTCGCGTCTAAAAGAAAATTATTTTAATAAAGCAAAGAATTCCCCTAAGTTCGCAAAAGTGGATTTTGGAAAATATCTGTGCGTATATGAGTGGTTGTGCGAAGTCTCTGTCCTAAAAGGACACAAAAGAAAGAAACGATTTAATTAAAAATTATTATTCATTTTATTAAATACATAAATAAAAAGTTCACCTCGAGTAAGATTTGAACCCACGACCTGTCCTTCGCTAGAGTAAACGCGCTAACCATCTGCGCCATCGAGATTCAAGCCCAATCGAAGCAAATTTTCTCTTTATGCATCGATTGAGGCTTGAATATCGATGGCACAGATGGTTACCGCGGTACTAGCAATGTACAGGTCGTGGGTTCAAATCCTACTCGAGGTAAACTTTTTATTTATTAATAAAGTTAATAATAATTTTTAATTACATATTTACCTTTGAACTTATTCGTTCATAACAAAACTTATAATAAAGAAAAGATTTTGTTGTATTATAAATTAGGCATGCCTATCAAAGGTCTAAACACTCAAATGGATTCTAATGGAGATCTGTCTCTTAGGGACATTGTAATTTTTCGTTTTGACCGCAATAAACCAAAAACAATAAATGATATCTTATCTAAATTTGAAACAGTTATTCATGACCTAAATGTCTAGGGGGAGTAAAATAGTATAAATAGGTACATGTATTTACTGTTAATGTAGGTACCACAGGACAGGCGATAGATATTTGTATTCTATATGCAAGCAAATGTGTTGCAGGTTTTCTAGCTGATCTAATATAAGCTTTTGAAGCTTCTAACTAATTGGTAAAAACACCACTTTTGATAATGAAAGTCACATATACATCAACATATTCAACAGATCTTAATAACTCAGATCGCCTTAATTAGATCCCATTTTTGATACTTTGCAATTACTAACTTTAACAGTTATTTATGTAACAAATACAAAAAGTGCATTTGTCCAACGAAGGCTTTAGGCCGCATTGGATAACACGTCGAGTGCTATGCATAAGTTTTGCATGAGTTGCCTACAATATTTTTTCTACGTTCATGCAAAAATAACGGTGTTACCAATTGGCCATATGTGTTGGTAAATAAAAAATATTTTTTCACAATGTAATATGTAATAATGTAACAGATTTTTAATTACGATTATCATTTTTAGCGTGATTTGTTGAATAGTAAATTTAGGGATGTTTTATTTGCCAGTACACTTATTTCTGGTAGGTTGCCAAGAAAATATTTCTTATTTTAAACTACTAAGCTTATTAAGCACTTTTTCTTATTTACTTAAACTCACAAACCAGAATAACTTTTGATGTGTAACTAAGAAACCTGTTTGTTAGTGTTCAATGCGTGTCCGATTTTCGATAAAAAATACTAGAATATAGCGATAGGGCACGCACAATACAACATTCGCACACTAGATCAATAAAAAAAGCCCAACTTTCTTATAATAATGTTAAATGAAAAAAACAAATTTAATAATCTATAATGGCTTAATAATTATACAATGACCTAATTTCATTACACCTAATTAGGCGATATCACTTTAAAAATGGAAATCGAAGGATGCATTAACCTAAAATCCATAGCAACTGTTCAAACGAAGTCTAGTTTTTTTACATATTATACATTTACATTTGCAATATTGTACTTTTAAACTAGTTTATTACGCATGCATAGCGTGCAATAAAATTTATATTGTACTAATGTGCTAAACGCTAACTTTTTACACGAACAATGATTTTAAAGGAACGTAGAAAAATTTATTAACAGCATGAGCAGATGTTTTCAGTAATTTTTTTTTTACAAATAAACGTTAATATTATACACGATTTTACATGGTGCGAATTTGAAGGAACCTTCTTACCATTCTGTAGGTTAAATATGACAAAGCAAACTGTTAATTAGTCTGTTTTTAACAGTTGGGACAGTTGGAAGCAGTGATAAAGAAGAGCGTATTGGATAACCGTCAAGTAAAAGTGAAGTGCACGAGATAGCACACATAGTAAGTATTTCAAATGACATTTTAACTGAAGAATTGAAAATTAAAAATACTCGGTGCGGTGGGTGCCACGGTTATACCAGTGCAAAAACTGAATCGTATGAATGTTTCTCGCGTCCTTTTGGCACGTTTTGGTCACAATTCAAAGCACTTCTTGCGCTGATTCATAATCGTGCATGAAACCTCGCGTCATATTGTACTTCCGAAACCAAACAATGGACACACAAAGATTCTTCGCCACCAAAAAAGTCAATAACGGTTTGGTCCGTAGGAAAGGTTATAGCAACAGTTTTTTTGGGTATACTCGTGGAATTATCTTCGTCGATTACTTAGAGAAAAGCAAACAATGAATTGCGAACATTATGCCATTTTGTTGCAATAATTTAGATACTAAATCAAAGACAAACGGACCCATTTTGTAAAAAAGAAGTGCTCTTTCATCAGGATAACGGACCTGGCCACAAATTTGCGACCAAAATTCATAAATTGGGGTTTGAACTAGTACCTAATTCTTTCTATTCGACTGATTTGGGCCTCAGCGATTATCGTCCGTTTCCAAACCTAAAAAAATGTCTCGGTGGTAAAAGATTTTCGTGTAATTTCGAGGTAATCGCTGCTGTAAATAGCTATTTCGAGGACCTAGATTCTTCGACCTTGCTATAAATGCATTATCGTTCAAAGAAGTGTGTTTAGCGAGCAGGAAATTATATTCAAAAAGAAAATGTGTTTTTTTTCGAAAAAACGTGTTTGCTTTGTTCTTGAAGTCGACATTTATACAAAATTATTGTGGAGCTGTAATGTTTTGTAAAACGTTTACTTCAGGGTCTACTAAAAACACTCTAAAAATACAAGTCATGTCAAATTGGAACATGCTACTATGTAGCGACAGATAATTCAGAAATATTCGAAGAATGTCTCTTTTACTGATTCCAAAAGGTAGCATAATACCTTACAGTCGTAGAAAACGCTATCAACCAAGCTATGAAAGATTAGTTCTGAGTAACATAAAAGTCCTTGCTTATCATTATACATTAACATTATTTTTTTTGCAGATCTCAATATTTTCGTAAAATTCCTACTACTGATGATTAAAACGGTAAATCAAACACATGTAGGGCTATGGCAAGCTTGTCCCAACGTTTGAATTTCATATGAGTTAAGTGTTCTTTAAAGAGGTTATATTTTAAAAATAAGAAATTATGGTACAGTTACTTGTCCTAAATAAGATGTAGTAATTGAAATAAGTATAATTTCATGTTTTTCACAAAAGGGTACTGCCAAGCAAATATGCTACCCTAGTGATTAAAAACAATTATAATTAGTGTAATAAGTCAGTTAAGCACTAATTTGTAAGTATAAAATGGAATATAAAAACGGGATGATTGTAAAAATATCGAAGTTCGTTGCGATAGCTGTGTTAATTACTTAATTAGTGTACCAAAGTGGACATAATGTAATTAGTAATCTAATTTAAGTTAAATAAGTAAGTTTTTGTATCATTTTCATTCATAACAAGAGTAAGCAAAATTTTAAGCTTAACTTTCATTAACAATTGTGCAGGTAGAAAAAATTATGCAAAATACAAAAATGAGATTAATTTTGTCCTATGTGAAATATTAAGGAAATGATGGTCTTTTCTTTTAAAAAGGTTTATTATATGAAAATACAACAATTCTTACCTTACAATGGCACTATAAGCGACTTGTATAAAAAATTGAAGCTTAAAAATTCGGTTTTAAAGAAAAGTTTAAATGAAGAAATGGAAAAATCTCACAACTACGTACGTACCGAAAAGAGAAAGCATTCTCCTCTAATGGAACTCAAACTTTGAGGTTTACTCAAGGCCAAACAAGTACTGCTTTGGTATCACAACTGTGTAAATCGGCACCAGTCAAAATTTAGATAAATGTAAAGCAATAAAGAAAACCGGCGATAAGGTATACACAAGATAAGTCTCTTTACGATGAGATGAATGAAGTCGCTGAATTCAGTTTACATATAAAAAGTAATACACCAACTAGCAAACAGCGTATATTGCTATTAGGTGATAGTCAATTTCGTGGCAGGGATTATCTTGAAATTGTTAGTAAACAATGACCACTTTTCTATTTTAAACATTTTAAACTTGAGAATGTTATTGAAAGTGTCGATATTCTAACTAAACAATTTACACCTCAAGACTTTGTGGCAATAATAGGGGGCAGTAATAACGCATTGCAAAATAAACCTTTAAACTTGTCTACGTTAAGTAAACTTTCAATATTAAAAACAGAACAAACCTAATATTCATCTCAAATCCGTATCGGCAAAACGGATTTCACCTAAATCAGTGTGTTTATCATAATAATTTAAACGTGTATAAACTCCAAAACAACGAAAGAAAACAAAACTATATATACTTAGATATAAATAGTATATTGTCAAGCATTCAATATACTAAGCAAGGTTTGTATATCAATAAATTGGGTAAGGTACAACTTTTACAATACATTATAGAAATCACTGACAAATTTAATCTTAACATTGTTAATACGGCTGTTAAAGTTGACATGGTTGCCAATTCTAATGATATATCTAGAGCAAAAAATTTTTTATAAACGAATACGGAGAGAGGTCACATCCTACCGTTGCTTCTAAGAAAGAAATTAATACGTTGGAAGCATTTTTAATTGACAAACGGTACGATGTCGTCTGTCACTGTCAACATTGGTTGAAAGATTTTGAAGTAGATAACACGCATTGAAAATTATAAATGTGCAAACAGCTTCTCCAGGAAAAGTCGTACATATAGTGGAACGTTAATCTACATTAAGCCTCAGTACGATTTTACTGCTTTGAATCTCATAGTGAACTATCGCGTATTTTTATTTCCTCTCTTAAATTGGTAGTAATGTCAGTGTACAGATCTCCTTCCGGAAACTTTGAATTGTTTACTAAGACTCTCGAATCTGCTATAAATGGTTGTAACAAATACACATATCTATACCGAGCTGGTAGCGTAGTGGTGATAAGACCTGTCTAGCATTCGGGAGGTAATTGGTTCGATTCCCTTTACCGTCTACCTTGTATGAGGTTCTTTCAGGGATTTTCCTCATACACATGTAGCGGCATGGTCACTGCGTATATGCACACCATGTGCGGCTGCTTAGGCGAATGGTGGAGTAGTATTTTCCCCATCAGAACCATAACGCATATATACACAATGTATGTATGTATGCTGGGAATCCATGATTGTGGCTGAAGGAGCTCGGAAAGCTTGAGCAGCCCGCCCTCTCCCTTGGGAAGGGAATGAAATACGTGGTCTCTTCCTCTTCCTCCACATATCTATGTATCTGTGGTGATTTCAATGTAAATTTCATTGGAAAAGATAGCAAAGCTACAGAGTTGCAGGATTTATTAGTCTCATACAATCTGCACTTAAATGTGTACGTAGCAACAAGAAAGAACAATTGCTTGGACAATTTTTCTACCAACTTCACTTCTGCTTCTGCTAAAACACTAGATACTCTTTTCTCTGACCACTTAGGGATTGAATTAAACATAATTTTTAATAGCGCAGGTTTTGGACAAGAGTTAACGAAAACTTTTCGTCCAATAACATTACAAGGCAAAAGCATATTTTTTAACATTGTAGAAAATTGTAGTTGGTCTTTTGTAACTGACACCTCAAAAGATATACTCTAAATTTGATATATTAGTAGAAACTTTAAGGTCCGCACACAATATAGAATTTCCAGAAAAAAAGTTACGCTTGAAAAATCATGGCGGTGTACATTGGTTTAATTGCGAATTAAAAAGAATGAGAGGTACTTTACATATTTTAAAGGAAGTACACGAACGTTCTAATTCTATACAAATTCTGACGTTCCGCACTGTCATAAACAAAAATACAGACTTGCATTAAAGAAAGCTAAAATTGACGGTCCCGATAAATTTATATTAAAGCACAAAAACACTGCAAAAGCTATCTGGAAAATAGCAAAAATCAAAATCAAAATGATAAAAACTCAAAACTTTCCATTATTGATGCGGAAATATTCAATAAAGATTTTATTAATGGACTTCTCAGTTTAATAAATAATTCTGACGGTGCATCCTTAGATCCACTTGTATACCTACAAGCGATAAATAACAATGAAGTACATTTGTTCAATATTTGTACTCCAATACCGCAAACGGAAGTTAGAAATGCAATTTTTCTCTCAAAAACACCAAGGCCATGGACGCTTATGGTTTAAATCTAGAATTCGTTAAACCGGTAATCAATTTAATTATTTATCCATTATCATCCCTATTAAATCAATCACTTCAGTGCGGTATATTTCCGCAAGCCTTGAAAATTGCTTTTGTTGTGCCACTTTACAAAAAAACTACAGACCAATTTCTATTTTACCTGTCTTCTCGAAAATTTTTGAAATTATTTTAAAAAACCGCATGCAAGATTTCTTGGAAAAATACAATTTATTACTTAAAAATCAATTTGGGTTTAGAAAGAATAAACAATCCACATCAACGTTCCTAGATTTAACAAAAGTTTATTTAGTTAATCACCAAATACTTTTAAAAAAACTTGAATATTACAAATTTAAGCAAGACAGTATAGAACTTTGAGCCTCATATCTTTCTCGAAAGCAATTTGTAAGGTATAACAACGTAGAATCGTCAAGTTTGCAGGTTATGCCTGGAGTTTCTCAAGGCTCTATTATAGGACCTTTACTTTTCATCGTTTATATTAATGATCTATACTTAGCAGACCTAAATAGTTATTTTACTTTGTACGCAGACGATATTACAGTGAATAATCTCGCCAAACAAGGGACGGACGATACCCTTCAGTTAATAAAAACGTGGTTAACCTATAGTCAATTATTAATAAATGAGGATAAAACTCATTTCGTTCACTTCTCGTCAAACACTGCGACTCAGAATGAAAAAACTTTTTATTCGCATTCCAAATATTGCAGCCCACATATTAAAACAGAAACGGTGTTGCTTTTTCTTCATTTCAAGGTTCTTACGGGAATTTACAGGCTTTTTAAATGCACCATGTTCTCTTAAATTGACTGGTTTTATAAGGTTGCTGTCTCTAGATATTTGTTTAAATACATGCGTTCCGTTTTTTTTGGAATTTCGTTGACACAGTATGTAACACGATAGCATATCATATTTTTCTACAATTGAAAATTGCGCCATAGTCTATAATAATAACTACCACAAATTAACTAGTTCAGAGTTAAATACAACATTGTACAGTATAAAATTATGACAGATACTAAATTACTTCAAAGCCGTCTATTTTTATTTTTTTCAAAGCCGCCTGTTTTTATTTATTCTTTTTTAATCGTTATGTCTCTAAGATATTATTTATCTTTGGAGATTCATGAAACACTCTTTAACAGCATAGAAGAATAATTTTTTTCTTTTTGGAAATTATACATATGTATTTTAGCAGTGTTAGATAATGATAATTTAAATAGGTAACTTTAATGTCAATTTTACAAGTATTTAGTTTTTTTATGTTGTTGCATAATTAACAATATTTTATTTTAGTACTTTTCCTTATTTTATAAAATATTAAACACAAAGGAAAGTCCACTAAATAAACTTTTTTGAAAATGGAGGCCTGTGTTCAAAAATTTCGTGATGATGGTCCATAAAAGATTCAAAACGCTATCAGACCATCAAATGTGATATATTGTTGAATTTTTAATAAAAAAACCTTCCAAAATCGGTTTTCAAAATATCAGGACCGTATTAAAAAAAATAAGTTGATGATGGCTATGAAAATAGGAAGCGTCCGATTGAGAAACTGACTATACCATGTTAAAGCACGTAACAAGTTGCGATGAAGAAGTGTTTGCATTTTTGCTCTAGCATCTATAACAACGCCAGAAAAAAATTAAATAGACATTTAAAAATTCAAATTTTTTCAAATATCTCAAAAACAAGAAATTACACCATCGATCTTTTTGTGTTATTTTATTGGTCCCATAATTATACAACTGTTTTCCCATTTAACCGAAATGCTCATAGTGAGAATTCTTATCTTGGACACAGTGAATAATAATCCTACTCAATACCATTCTATGATTAACTAGTTAAATAACATAATTCTATGACTATTTAGAGACTACCTTTTGTATTGGATATACTGCGCACGCGTCCATTGAATTTTCCTTGGGACGTAGAATGTGTCAATGTTCACTGAGGTAAGGCAGTCTAAGCATTTGGGTACTCCAGTAAACTTTGTATATTTGAAGCTTAAAAGTAGACATTATTAGAAGTTTCCTAAGGTTATTAATTTGTGTGTTCGTTGGGGATATTACGAAAAAAACCTCTTGAGTAATGAAAAAAGAGATATACATGTGAATTTAACGTGCTGAAACCCAAAGCTCCAGCTTAACGGACTACCGTTTAAAGTATTCGTTCCTCCTTTTGTAAAAGTACGTTTAAAATGAATCGCAGTTTATCGTAAATGTGCTTCTAAATAGATAAATATAGACGGGAAGACGGTACATCTTTAAAACCTCACGCACCAATGCCCAGTTAGTGAATTGTGTGCATTTTTGCTCCCTCGTCTTTTTGGACCAACAAATGCCAAAATCGTTATTTATGCAACAGTTTCGATGGAAATACGTCAAAACGCGTATCATCGATGCCCAATAATGGAATTTTATGCATTCTACTAACCACGTGGGTTTTGTCCAAAAATGTTGAAATCATTCTTTATGCGCTAATTTCGATGAAAAAATGTCTAAACGCATTGAATTAATACTGCCCAACAATTGAATGTTACGTAATTTCGATGACCGTGTAGTTTTTGGCCGATATGTCAAAATCTGTATTCCTGCTCCAATTTCGATGGAAAAACGTTCAAACGCATCGAGGTATAGGTGAATTTTATGCATGTTTCCAAACAATTTGTTTGTGTAAAGATTAATGCTTTCCTACGCGGTAATATGTATGTAATACCTATCATTAAAATTGATGGAAATAAAATTGAAATATTTATGTACAAATTTTGATGAAAAAACGTTCCAACATGTTGCATCAATTAGTGAATTTTGTGCATTTTTGTTACCACATATGTTTCTACCAACAAATGCCAAAATCGTTATTTATGCTCAGGTTGTTTAGTTTGTTCTACATATATTTGTTCACAATTTTTTACAATTAACTTTATAAATTCCAGGCCTATTCTGCTTATCCACTTGATCTTTTGGATTGTCGAAAAGAGTTTGCAAACTATTATCTATGATGACTCTTTCCAAATTAATTTTGGAAAGGATTTTAGATAGACCTTTAGTGTAAATCGGATAGTTTGATAATTTTACATACTTTGTTTCTATTTGTTCTCTGGCGTTACCTAATGTACTTACATTCTTAACCCTCGCCCTATGTGTTTCTTTCTTAACTGCCGCGAGTTTATGCCGTCTACAGTGATTGAGTCATTCTTTATAAATCGTTTAGTGCTAGTTTCCTTATGGTAAATATTTATATCTAGTTTACTACCATTTCTTGTTATCAGAGTATCAAGAAACGACCTCTATCTCAAAGGTAAATTTGCTTGTCGGAAATTTAAAATCTAAAGTTTCTATAAAGTTCTCAACACTACAAATTTTAGTATTCAGGGTGGCAAACACATCATACGCGTACCTAATTCAAACTGTAGGAAAATAAGGTAAATCCCGGTTTAAGCCTGTCTCAAATTTACCCATGAATAGATTGCCCATTGTGGTACGATGTTCTTGCTTGAAAAATTGATGACTAATTTTAAAAAAGGTTTGTGTCATACACAAAAAAATTATGTAAAATTCAGTACTGCCTGAAACGCACGTTATATGGAATCATTACGGAAGCAACGACGCGCAGTAATAAACCGTAATAAATAAATATAAACAGCTACAACTGATACAACGTTTTAAATTGGAATAAAGATGTGTATTGTAAATGACATTTTTAATAATGGTTCGTTCATTTGCAGTTCACGGCACTTTTCAATTAAAAAAACAATTTAAGCTGGCGTCAGTTCCAGGCAAATTAATTCTTCACCGATGTAATATAATTGTTAAAAAAGGCTATTCTATAATTCACATTTAAAAGCATTAATGGAAAAAAAACAATTCCCTCGAAATTGTAATAAAAATAAATACGCGTTTTATATCTACGAGTGTAAAACAAAATATTCTCAAACTATTCAATCATGTTAATAGTCCTGGTACGATAAATTGAATATAAATAATAGCTTAACGGTTATAGTTTTTACATTACACCTTGAATCAATTTTTGGATCTTGTAAATATATACGTGTTATTTTAGTTGTTAGTTGATCCATATTAATATAATACTGTAGCCGAAATGCTGTTCTCACGCTTCTCCAAACACGAATAAAATTTAGCTTTTAGTCTTAGACATTGAAGCGCTACTTAATAATTTGACTATACATATCTTCTAGTTTCTATGCTATTGATAAAATAACCATACGTGACAATTTGAGAGAAAGTCACAAATGAGAACTCTAACTCAACCATCCAGCTTCACGGTATTGGGGTTTTGCGTTATTCCATAACTGCATACCCTTGACTAGTCGTCTCTTACGAGAAGCAGGAAAACTCGCTGTAAGACTTCGCCATTACACTGGAAAAACGTCGACAAAAAAGTACGAAATGCAAAATGGAAAACCAAATGGCTAGGAAGTTCCAAAGGATAAACAATAAACTCATAGATAATCGTTACAACTCAACAAAGTCATACACCGGTAGATGAAAAGGTCACTAAGCTCATACATTTCTAACGGTGTAAAGTCCTGAACACGGCCCAATAGCTTGTATAAAGCAGAACTGATTACTCACTTGTTAAATTCGGTTAAACCTGTAAAGTTCGTTTTAAATAGCTTACATAATTTAAAATCTTTAAGCTTCTGAAAAAGTCCAAACTATTCGACAAATCACACTAAAAGTTGACCATTTATTTGATAATAAGACTTTACGTGATCTTAATCTTTGATATTGTAATAAGGAAGCTTGTAGGATGCTTACTTTCAAAAATACTCATCAATATCAACCAAATAAATCTCATATGGGACTCGGATACTTAAATAAAATATTCAAACTTCGTCTATACCTCATATAAACATAAATCTTAGTCAGAGTAATCTAACAAATTCAATTTGCATAATTACTCTACCGGATATGCAGTATGCCCCCAAGAGCAAGGTCATTAAATACGTAATAGCTACAATATTGAGTAATGACGGCTAGTATTCCTCGACAATTATCTATGAATGTAAATATATTTGGTATAGCAAAAAACAAAAGCCCGTTAACTTTGCTTTGCTTAATGACAAAAACATTACGGTAGGTCATGTCCGTGAACTTCCTGTAATCAATGCCCTACATACTTGTTTTACGTTAGGGTGCAATTGGTAATATGCCCCCTTTTGGTTTGGTAACTCAACGCGGTTTTACTTTGCCTCGGTGTTGCTCAATCGGGTTTATAAATTATTATAAACGGGGTGTGGTTCGTATTAAATAGTGGGCTGACACTGTCACCTTAAATAAATATCTTAAAGCGTTTTAAAACGCATATTAAATAAATTTAACATATAAATATATTAATAAACAACAAAACAAATGTATTTTCTCTTGGTGTTCTGGCGGCTCCTGACTCGTTCTCCTGGGGGGCAGCTTCCTAGGTGCGTAATCGTTTCTGCAAATAGAGATATGTATATTATCTTAATCTACTCCTTACCTAGCAAGCAATATTCATATTACGGTCCTGTCTTTACAGAAGCGGGGGTACTAGTCGCGATACCGTTTTGGTCGGAGGCGCCAGCGCAATGAACTCGAATCGTTTCGGGGACGGAGAAAATCAATATCGTGCTTATCCTTCAGTAACTCTAGAGCGCTGAAGCGAGTATGTCGTACTCCCAGGAAATAATACACACGAAATGCGCGTATGCAAATGCACGATCTCTGGACTGTCTTTCTTTAATTAGAACCGGTTTGATTATGCATTTAGATTATTTATCTAACGGAATTAATTACGGATTTCGGTACTAAATTTAATTATATACAATTTATCAAGGGAACAAAATGCTTGATATTAACACTACACTAAAATGAATTTACTTTCACTAAGGTAATTAGTAAAATACACCAGGTCGTATTTATATGATTTAACTATTGCTAAATATTGAATAATTTACGTACTATCTACGGTTTTAACTTTTCGACGTATCTTCCTAATTTATTTACAAACGATTCCACACTAGGTGTTTCGCGATGGTTAGGTTGACTACAAATTTATGCAACAGGCTTCTTTATATATCCTCCTGCGATTAAAGACGCTGTGTGTGGTTATGGTGTTTGTCTGTATGTCTTGTATGTAGGTGTATTAAGCGGGGTTTTAGTGATAATCAGGAGACGTAGGCGATGTCCTGTCTAACCTGGTAAACTAAGAACCAAAGGTCATAGGTCTTTACAGCCCTGTAACTAACCTTCACCCTCAAGTGTTGGCAAGCGACGTGGGGGTTACCCCTTCGTTACGCTCTGTATGTATGTGTTTGTGTACGGATAACGTTATAACTCCTGGATACTAAGCCCGTCGTTATTTACGTTTTGTAGTGTTTGATTGTAAATTGTCAGATTTTATAACTCTACAACTTACGTGTCTATCAATTGCAGTGCGGGATTAAACTTTAGGTTGCCCGATGCGAGGTGGTGCGCGTTATCACACGATCGCGATGGACTCCTCGGCGGTGATTAGCAGGTCGGTGCTTACACGAAGCAAACGGTGCGGCGGCGGCTGGATATCGGCTTGACTTGAATCTACTTCGATTCCTCATCCCTTTTCACGCGCGTCGCGGGTTTATAAAGGTGCATCTGTGGGCGGCTTCGCGGCTACCGTGCGGAGGATGGCGGTATGAGATTGGTTGAAATTGTTCTGACGTGCAAAAACTTACTGGTTTTTACACGTCAGCGGTGATTAATGAATTATTTGTGGTGTAATATCGCGTAAACTTTTGAAATTTTAGATATAGGATGGTCCGCGAATAATTTATCCTAAAAAGCATACGTAAAGGACGCTGGTTCTTTACATTACGATATTGTCATAAAGTGCAAATATCACTAACATATTGCTTTACTTTTATTAGCAACCCCAATTTTGAATGTTCTTCGATTCAATCTTTTAAGCTGTTCCACTTTACACACAAATTGAGGTCTGCACTTAGCGCACTACAATAAACGATACTACGATTCTCAATGAATCGGTAAAAATCCTCAGAGATGGGTGGCGATGCGCTTCACACTAATCATAAAATAGCTAAGAGTCCCATAAAGATAATCATGGTTAGTCTAGCTTCGACTGTTTACCATCTAATAACCATTTCGATAATAGAAAACACCACTCATGACTAACGCGGCGCGCCGCTGTCCACCTTATTTTCCCATACACTCGTTACACTCGGTGTTCTAGCCATCACTTCACGCGCCTTAACTATTAGCCTAACCTGAAAAATTTACTTGAAAATCATTATTATCGTCTCAAATGACTTAGTTTCTCATTTCCAACCTTTTAGCTTCATTAATAAAATATTAAGTTTTATTAAATGTCTTTAAAAATGTACACGAACGCGGACGGAACCTCAACAAAGCTTTACGTTAATATAATCTTTTATTGTTCAAATTCAAAAATAATCAATAAGTTTTCCTTTACTATATTTACAAGTATTTACTTTGAATGTAACTACACTGCTCTCTGATTTTACTTCAATAAAATAATCTTTCGTAAAAATCTGCAATTCGTTCGACTGGTGTAAGTTAGCCCTATAATTTCTTTTCTTTTATTGCAATCATTTATGGATCGTTTACTTTTAAAGTTAGTCTCCAAGGTTAAAATTTAAAATTTTTTGTTCTTGCAATCGTTTGCTAGCTGTGTGTTGCCTGGTTCCTTTTTATGGTCTGTTGGTTTTTTGTATTTCCGAAATTAAACATTTTCAGCACTGTACTTGAATTTGGCGTACTCTTTGTTACTAGCAGGTGTTTGCTAGTTAGTTTCTTGTTTGTTTGGTTTTTTATAACATAAACATAAAATATTATCTAAAATTTTAACTTTAGGACTACCTGACGTCGAAATTAAAAAAATTATTGATAAAACCAAAAGACCAAAAAAAAAACAAATACCAACAAACAATTGCAACAAAAAAATTTAAAGAATTTAACTATGGGAACTAACTTCACGCTTAAACTAAAACAAATAAACTGGAAAAATACTACTAAAAAACAATCGATAAAAGCTAGCCAACGAACATCAACAAACGACCAACAAGCGAGCGCCACAAAAAAATGAAAAATTTAACCTTCGGGTGGAACTTTACCCCGATATTTAAAAAAAATTAATCGCGAAAATAGCAATAACCAGCAATCTACAAAAATTGCTAACAAATATCAACAAATTACTGACAAAAGTTTCTGGATGACCATTAAACGCAAAAATTCCTATGACACTCAATATTAGAATTAAAGTAGAAATCAATTATACACGAACACGCATGTCACCTTAAGGTATTAAAATAAACAAAGTAAAACAATTATAACCTTAACTTTAGCCAAAGTATATAAACAATTATTAAAAGGCGTCAAAGTATATCAATTACAAACGGAGTATAATAATATAGCTGTAATGCTAGTTGTTGAACACAAATAAAACGATGATGTAATATACCATTCGTAATTGATCAAATAATTTAATTAATATAAAAAATTACCTTTTAATAATCGCTAAGTGCCGTCGGATCATCGGTAGATGAATATAAGGGTGGGTTATAATTTAGAGTTTGGTTAACCTACCTGGAATGCTAGTTGCTTCTTTTCTGCTTGATTATTTTCACTTAATGGCAAAAATGTTATCAAAAATTATGAATAAAATAATAAATTCTCGAGCGCCATGTTGTCTTCTTTTATATATATATATATATATATATATATATATATATATATATATATATATATATATATATATATATGTATATCTCTAGGAACAACAAAACCTAGTTATTGAATACTAAAAACAATTAACACAAATGAAAATAAAATAACAAGTTACATAAGTTTATTTATAAATGTTTGAAAATGAGAAAAAATTCAAAAGTCATGAACTATACTAAATTATAAAAAAAACTTTACCTTTAACTGTTATATACACTTTTATAGTTACTATGAAGCAGAATGGTTCATATGGTGATGTCAATGTCTTGCTTAGTTATCATTAAAATATGGAATTTCCTTGAAGTTTATTCGCCAAATTTATTTGTAAAAGAATGTAGAACTTGCGTTGTAAAGGTATCTCATGTAAAACTTGCCATTTAAAATATACAAATTAAATGATTAAAAAAGGTGCATACTTGGAAAATAAGTACTTAAAAAGTAAGTAAAAGGTGAAAAAAAGGAAGTGCCTAAAAAAGCAAAGGCTTTAGTTTTAAAATATAATGGGAAAAAATAACTTACCACCAAAATTCTGATGGCACCAAAATATAAAAAAATTAAGTAAAAATCATACTTATTGCTGTTAACATTCAGTATTAAGTGAATTATGAAAAGCTTTCAGAATAACTCAAGTATATTTCCCTAAAAAATCTTAACGCTTGCGCGGATACATTAATATAAATACAATTTTTTTAAGAAAGGGAACTAAAACTATTTATGTAATATTACACCCAAAAGATTTGTTCTAGGAAATGCCAATTAAATTGCCAGTTTTCAATTCTACACATTAATAATTAAAAACTTTTCTAATATTATGCCAAATAGATGAACGATTCTTAAATTAATGTACTTTTTAATACAACCACAAAAAAAGGTTGTTACACAATATAAGAATACCAGATGATATCCGAAACATGTGCAAAATGCAAAGAAAATTAAATAACCCATCAAAGACTTGCGTTGTCATGTGGTAACGTTGGGACTGGTAAAATTCTTGCAAGTGTGCGTAATTTACATAAAGAAAATGTAATGTTTTGACGTTTACGGTACTTAATAGTATGTCAATGTCTTTTTATAAATTGCATTGAGACAACTAATATAAATGCTTTCTCTAAGTGTAACGCTAGTACGCCTAGGTAGAGAAAAAATGTTGAATGGCTTTTGCCCCATAAGTGGCAAATTAGGTTGTTCACAATTATCCCTTAAGATACCTCAATTTTTGTATCCGATGAGGAAACCTACATATTCCTTCAAGATTATACCTAGCAAATGTGAAGGGATTATAGAGAACGTTAAAACATTTAAATTTTAACATTTTGGAATAACTCTTTATGGACCTTTCTGAAACGTTGAGTTATAATAAATAAAAGAATCTTCAAATTTCAAGAAAGAAGTTTTATTCAAAATATTGAAATAACCTACATTAATTGATAATGGAACACAAGCATAAAACCAAAGTGTGAAAAAAAGTTACCTATACCATTATCATTCAATGTGGCGCCCACCGTTCCCTATGCAAAGTATTGTATGCTTGTGCATTTCTTGATGTACATTTCTCAACATTTGCAGGGTTACTTTTCGAATACAATTTATGGTATTTTCCAAATGTTGAATATCTCTGAATGGTCGCTGTTTATAAACTTTCTTCTTTAAATATCCCCATAAGAAAAAATATTGATCCCGGCATTCGATCTTAAAGTTAAGATTTTCATCTGCCCACCATCTACAGTTTTGCGAACTTACGATACCATTTGAAGTAAATCTGGATTCGTCAGAATAAAGAATTCTTCTCGAAAAATATTCATCATTCTCTATTTCTCCTTGGAACCAAAAAGAAAATTCTAACCTTGCGTTTTTCCTGAAGGGTATGAATAAATTTGGGTTTGTATGGCTTGAATTTATTTAATCGCATAATTCTTCCGATTGATCACTCAGGCACATCGGTAATTTCTTACTGCTGTGATAACTTTGTACTTGGATTCTCCACAGTAGACAGAACAACGTTCATAACATTGTCGTCATTAGCAGTTCTGTGTTCTGTTTTATATTTATTTTCAACAGATTCATTTTTTTAATTTTTATTATTTTTGCAACTGTTGCATGACTAATATTTTTATCTGCGTGTCTTGCATTAAAGTATCTGCAGTCTCGCGTGTATGATAATTATCACCATACACTAAAACAATCTCAATTTTTTCTTGGACACTGAGACGTGCAGCCATTACAGTGAATAATTAGTTTTCAGGCACCAGTGAAAATTAGACTATCGGAAATGTCAAAATGATATTATTGACTATTATCAATTTTTTTCCAAAGCCTACTTTGCAATATATTAAAGCGAAACAAGGAATAATGAGTAGTTCTGAGACATAGTTGTTGTTGTAAATAAAGAAATCTATTTCTATTCATTTGCGGACAAGGATTTATTGATAAACTTTAAGTGTTTTCATGTTCTCTATAACCCCATTAGATACAAAAATTGAGGTATTTTCAGTGATAATTATGAACAACCTTATTTGTTACTTATGGGGCAAATAAAACTTATGCTTTTTAGCGTATTTTTGTTCCAGCAGATAAAAACTTACCTCCGGTATATTTTTTTCCCGTAAAATACAGGGATGGTAGAAAAAAATGGAAAAACGTAAATACATTTTTTTCAGAAAAGCTGGCTGAAATTTCGCATTTTCAATTATAAACAACATCTTCTAATGACATTTTTGTGTATTTTGAAGAATAAGGGTACTTTACTCTTGAGCCGCATTCACATTTTCGAATCTCCCTCGTATAAGAAATCAGATATTCAAATTTTTGAAAGTACATTTGAGGTTTGCGATCAAACAGGAACTTTTATCAAGAATATAATTTTCTGAGAAATGAACAGTAAAATTTTTTTGTGTTTGTATCCAACTTTATGCCGGTCACTGTATATATATATATATATATATATATATATATATATATATATATATATATATATATATATATATATACACACATATACATATACAGATATGTATGTATATACCGGGTTTTCAAAGTTAAGTTTGCACTATTGCTAACTTTCTTATTAATGGAGCTACGAAGTCGGTTAAATTAACAAAGTAGTGTGTTTTTTACGCTGATTACGATGGAGGAAGAAAAACAATTGAAAGTCGCGTTCTCGAAAAATCGACGAAAACATACTTTTTCTAGTGAAACACCCTGTATACAATATTCTCAGTCGATAGAGAATTATATTTGAGCAAAAGTTGTCATATGCACTTCTGTCCTACAGTAAGAAATAAGGGCGATTTTGCCGATTTTTTAATTAAAATCACTGGCGTTTATTTTTATTTTCAAGAAAAACTTCGTTATTCTAAATTAAACACCTAGTGCCTTTAAGATAAACCGACACAGATTTATATGACTGTATTATGGTTTTCTATACCTATCTGGCTTAGATTTTGAATAAAAAGTGATTTTTAAAGTCCTATTTTTAAAAGGACGTGAAATGTAACTATTTGCGAAACTGGACGTTAAGAAAGCAGTTGTTTGTGTACAGACTAACAAAAATTATCGTAAATTTAGAATGTGAAATAAACTTGACAAGTGCCATAGCCGTATCGTTGACTAGAGTTTTTAATGAGCAATAGCAGTTTATTCTCATTTGAGTTTACAATAATACTTGACTAGTTTTAATTTATCTAGAAATGATGAAATGTCCGCTGGAGGAACCAGTGGACTTGATATGATCCTTGAATTATGTAAGTAAAATTGTTTGTTGTCCTCAAGGGTGCATGAGGAACGATATCCCAATAGGGATCATCCAGATAAATGTTCGCTTGGGAAACTTCTTGCACTATTTCGCAGAACGCTTAGCGTGGTTTATGAAAAACCTGTTAGGTGGAAACCTTTCCTCGGAAATGTTGAAATTGAATTTAACGTGATTGGTTGTCTCATAGAAAATCCATATAAACTTAGCATAAAATACATTAAGATACTGGCACAGGTCGACAGAGTATAGGTAGAATGCTTAAAAAGTACAATATTCATCCATATCACATTAAATTGCACCAGGAACTCTATGAAAGAGACTATATTTTCTGCCCGTGTTTTTCTTGTGGATTTTAGAACAAGTGGGAGAAGATGAATTTCTTGCATTCTCAGACAAGTCGACGTTCAATAATAATGGATTAGT
Organism: Vesta saturnalis; assembly: GCA_036346205.1. Taxonomy (NCBI): domain Eukaryota; kingdom Metazoa; phylum Arthropoda; class Insecta; order Coleoptera; family Lampyridae; genus Vesta; species Vesta saturnalis. The sequence goes on along the minus strand of JARFJB010000379.1, from coordinate 537,705 downwards.
GAATAGACGTAATTACCACTATTATATTGACATTAATCTCCATTTATTTAGAACCCTAGACCACCAACTTAGATGATCCACCAACATATAAGGTGGAATTCCGGCACCCTTGTTACACTTCCATACTTTTTGAGGGAAATTGAAATGGTCACATGCTCCAATAATTTATTTTACACGATCCAAGTGATTTGCTTGAAAATGTGCCTGTAAATGTCATTCAGAGGATGTGGTTTCAAGTGACCGGAGCTTCCGCTTATTTTCAAAGCCACTTTCGAAATATCCTAGATAGGATTTTCGCTAGAAAATCATAGGTCATATAAATTGGCCAGCAAGGTCTCGAGATCTTACGTGCCCCGATTTCTTTTTATGGGGATATGCTAAAAATCTTGTATATTATATAACTTCAACAACACCAGACGACGTGAAAGACCGTACAAAAACTTTCTTCAGAAGTATGACACCAAATATGCTGGAGAATGTGAAACGTTACTTTGAACAACGAGTACAATTGAGTATTGAAAACAATGGTAGACACTTTGAATATTTCTTACAACTAGCGCAATAATTAAAATAAAAGTATCCTTTAAGCTCAAAAATTGGATCTCATAAAAAAATTACAGTGGCCTTTATAACGGAAAGTCGACTTTTTCGTAAAGATCCATTATCCGGTCTTTTTCGATCTTAAAACTCACTTTTACGTACATACCTAACCTTCAATGTAAACTCGTATCTCATAACACAATCAAGTGAAAATATATTATTACCACGTTCATACCAGTGATAGTTCATCCTCTAGTTCTGAAGATGAACAAGCGATTGTTTTAAGAAGACAAAAAATGTACAGGCCGAGAACTCAGTGCCTAACTGAATATGATGATGTGGAATTTTTTTATCGATTCCGGCTAAGTAAACCCACTGTGTTAGCGATACTACAAAATTGTAGCTGAATTGGATTCTCCTACAAATAGGTAAGGAACAATATTTGTAATAGATGTTGTTCAACTTAAACTATACATATACGCTTGCAGGGGAGAAAAATAATTCCATTAGATCAGTTACTTCTTGCACTGAGATTCTATGGATCTGGTAATATGCTAATCAGTGTCGCGGATTTCATTGGAGTGTCCAGATGCAAAATTGTGCAAAATGTATCAAGAGCAATAGCGTCCTTACGACCACAATACATAGAGTTCTATGAAACTGAAGCAGAAATGGACATAGCTGCCCAGGAGTTTTATGCTATTGCAAGTTTCCCTAGAACGATTGGGGCAATAGATGGGACGTTAATTGGAATAAATTCACATCAAGGTGTTGATGCAGAAATCTACAGATTTTTCTTTGAATGTTCAGAGATTGTCGCACGCTGGCCGCCACCATTTTTAACAATAGTAGTCTAAAAAGACAATTTGAGAATGGAAGATATGGGAGATTCCTTCTAATTGGCGACAGTGGATATACTTTAGAACCCTATTTGATGACCAAAGTGCACTCAACACGAATATAAGCGGAAAACTTATATAACGAGTCCATTATACGGGCGCGCAATGTAGTTGAAAGACAATATGGGGTGTGGAAACGTCGTTATCCAATACTGAGTACTGGTATGAAAGTGAAATTAAGAACAGTAATGTGTATCATTGTTTCTACTGCTGTACTACACAATATAGCAGCCGACATGAATGACATCTTTCCTGACGAGTGGTTTGGGGCATATTGAAGGTGACGATGAAGATGATGAACATAACGGTTTACCTGGCAGAAGAACCGCTCAACATGTACGTCAACTGCCAATTTTTAATAGTTTAAAAAATATAATATAAAAATTTTACAAAAATAGACTATACACTAACATTATAGTTTAACTTTAATTCTTTGATACGTGTAAAACTTAGTGTATGAATTTATGGTCTTTATATTGCGACTCCTCGTGTATGTTGTTGGAAAATGGCAACATTGTCACTAAAAATCGTTTCAATTTAAAATATTTCAAACACGTGATTACTTTAAAATTTTGGGATTGGTGAAAATAATCAGGCTATGTTTTTTTTTTGGTTTTCTGGTACCTTGAGATAAGAAGAAAAACGCCATTTTGGCGAAAAGAAAGAAATTAAATGCGTAGTGAGAAGCACATGTAAAATTTGGAAAAGGTGTTCCTAAAAATTTGATTGAATTTTTCAAGAAAATTGTAACAGCCTGTTTTAAATCTTTTCCTTATAAATAAATCCTGTTGGGATTTCGAATGTTGTTTCGGCTTTAATTTTTTTTTGTTGCTTCTGCTACACTTTGGCTTCGATCAAGAGGTAAGCTACTCACTTTCGTTACTTATTTACAAGACATAGTTTTGAAATGCATGCGTACATGTTTTGAAATTGTTACTACAGCTAAAGATCATATTTTAAAATTGGGGTATCGACTTAAATTCTAACACATTTATCTTATATAGGTTCTTTTTGGTCCTTTACACATTCACTCAAGATTAACATATTTCGTGCTTCCCTAAGGAATAATTAAACCGTTCCTGACAACACATTTGGATATCATTCGTCCGAGGGGTGAAATATTAGTTAGCGGTCTTCAAGCCTGAATGGAAACCATCTACGATTACTCCTTCTCCTAATATCTTCCGACTTAACAGAAGAAATATACATTACACCTACGTTTAGTTTCCGATAAGTATTATTGTTACACGCAGACACAATTTTACCTATGGTGAGTGACTTTGATTGTTTTCTGGATAACGATGCTTCCGTTATCAGTACTTTACTGAAGGTTTATAACCATTATATTACTGTGCTACTACTTGTATTAGTGTGTTTCTGCAATTTTCTTAATCGTGAACTTAATGCTTATGCTTTATTGCTAAACAATTTTTTTTCTGAGTAATCGAGAGTAATACTATACATTTGTACCTGTAAAAGATAAATTGGGTTATTCAAGTTTTGCTTATACTTACATTTAACTTTACAATAGAATTTATATATCATCTATTTACTTTTCTTGTATGCTGGCTTTGTTCTGCTAAATAGCCGTAATTGTGAAACAGTTAGAATTACCTGTGTCTACTGTACACACAACCAGCTGTTTGTTCACTGAATGCTGCTCGTTGAGTTAAATATACAATGTATGTCATAAGATTAGGCTAACTGTTGGGGTTTCAATTACTGTGTAATTAAACGGAATATTTATTTACTAGTTTTGGGGTTGTATCACATTTATAATTTTCTTTCGGATTACAATTTTAATAATTGTTTATTCTAAAACTGTCTGAAGTAGGAGTTACTAATCTGAATTTTTTTTGTAGCTTTATGCTTACTTGCCAACTTGGTAATCAACTTGGCCTTTCAAAATTTATCTAAGTGCTTTATGCTTATTAATTTTTCTGTAATGCTCATGTTAACTAAATTTAATAATATTTTGTGCTTACATAAGTAAACAACAGGGTAGACATCTAGTGCTAAATTTTTGTTTTATATTTGGGGTTTATTTGCGTCCGGTTGTTTGGAAACTGATAAGTTAATCCAACGGAGAGCTCTTCGCTGAATTTCGAAAAAAAAAGTTAATTTCGGATAATAATAAATATATGTTTGGGTATTATTTTTCTTTAGGGCAACACTAGATGCCGAACTGCCTGGTGGCTGAGTAGGTACAGCTCAAGTAAATTTCATAGGTTGTTCTCACTTCGGGTGGAAAGGTAAGTTGATTGCTATTGGTTTATTTCATGGAAACATGGTCTCTGATTATATTTTTGTGTTAGATATTTATGAACATTTGAATGTTATTGTAACGTTTATGCTATTTAACGTTAGGGTATATTAAATACGGGGTGTTAAACGATTGTACGTTCTTTCATTACTCCTGTGATCTACGCTTCCATTCCTCAGTTCCTCCTCAGTGTGGACTTAGTTCACCACTTTCTTTTAGCTGTCTCTTTTGTCCTAGGTGGCCGTAGCCCTTTTCTTGATAGAGGGGCGATAAAGAAGTCAATCAAGTGGTGCCCTTTTTTTAAACTTTATGTATTTCCTTTCTCCTGCCAAAACGCCCATGCATCCAAGTGCTGACCCGACCGACTGAGCTTCCGGCTAATTCCTCTTTTCCTTGTTACGGCACCTTGGTCACCAATTTCTACCAATATCCTTTTGTGCACGTAACATCTTACTGTTTCAAACGAATTTCAAGCACCAACAATTGCATTTTTTTCTGGTGCTCTTCTGCTAGTCACTTTTCTTGTACCTTTCTTGCAATTATCTCTTGATCCACATTCTCACATTTTTTTTGTATAATATTCCTGCTTTTTGTCATTCAATGGATTCGGAATAATTGGTCGTAAGTTTTTAGACATGGGTTCCTTAAGGCGACGAGGAGTATATTTATTCCATGTTCTCTGTAAACAATCGCAGTTATAGGTATAATTTTACTGTGTAGATAAATCAGAAACGTTTATAAATTAATAATAACTTATTGTTCTTAACATTTACTTTAACCAACTCACTTTCTGAGCAGCAAGTGGTTCTTCGACTATTTTCAAATTTCCTGTGCTGCTACACTTGCTTCCAGATTTGCTTCACTTCTCAGTTCTCCAGCATTACTATCCGGCAGGATAATTTCACTGAAACACGCATTGACAATTGCAGATTCTTCTATCTCTAATATTCCCAACCACACTTTAAGAAATACATAAATGCTGATCCCTAATTGTTGCAAATACTGTTTCAGGATCTGTAATATTCACCACAGCACTTTGATTTTCTTTATTCATTTCATCATTTTCACCTCCTCGATCCCACAACATTGATTATGCTAGTAAAGTACTTAATAATCACCCTAACATTGGTTCTCACATTGTCACAATTAAAATCTGAGTCCAAACCCACCACCGTTTTCAAATTAATAATCTTCAACATTAGTTCGATGACAGGATCAAACTCTAGACGTTCACAACCACCATCTGTCCCTCTTAGATAAGACCGCTTTTCAGCCACACTCATTCTGGATTTTGTTTTTAGATTATCATATTTTGCTCGCAGTTGTTCCAACGTGCGATGCTCTGTAGCTACGGCATTGTATGCGTTAGTGATGCGTTTCCAGGCCATATCCTTCAAGCAATACGCATTATTTAATACCTAAACGATATTACTTATTTGTTAGTTACAAACCTTATCGTTATTGATGATTTTATTTGAGGTTTTTTTTCTATCACATTTCTTTCTTTTTCAATCAATTAATTCTAATATTTCAGTTCCTCATTGCTTGTAAAGACTGCTCACTTTGTTGCAGACGATTTAACGGTTTTGCACTTCTTTGGTGTACTCATGATGCACAAAGACCATCTCAAAGTGGTCACAACACCTTCACCGACTCACCACGTGCTCAACACAAAATTATAGGTTAAAAACGCAGCTAACAGGCAAATATGGTTTTAATATGCTAAAAACTGCAAACTTGCAGGTGGTAGGCATGTATACTCCATGCCAGCCGGGGAGGTACCACCACGCTTACCATGGGCTGCTCCTTAATATTGGGTCTCCGATTTTCTGAGCTCGGTAAGGGCTGCCGGTTACCTTTTCCATCATCCTTAATCTATTGTCATCCTTATCCTTCCTTCTCGCCCTCACTGTCTTCCTATCGGATTAAAAGTCCCAAATTAAAAAATAAGATGGCTGTGGTTTCTAGGGTTATAAATTCCGGACGTAAAATCCGGCCCCATTCGGATGTCCGGGAGGGCAAGGCCCAAGCGACCTCGGTCATCGAAAGTATCAACTTTCTGATTCACTACTGCAACATCCGCGGTATCAGGTCTAATCTTAATGCTATTCACCAACATCATGAACAATTACAACCTGATATATTGTTTCTATCTGAAACACAAGTCTCCTCGGAAAGCTCCGAGTCACCCGACTTGCAATTTCCTCAATACCATCTTCACTCTAACTTTCGATATAAAGGAGGCGTATGTGCGTACATCAAGGACAGAATTTCTTGCAAGAGGGTTTCTTCCTTAGAAAATAAAAATTTTGACGTGATTTAGTTTAAACATTCTGGTCCTAATTTTGTGAAATTCTACTGTTGCATTTATAGGTCTCCTAATGACAGCAACTTTCAAGACTTCTTCGATTACCTTAGTATGAAAGTTGACTATCTCCTGTCTCAGTTTCCATCTTGCGATATCTCATTTGTAGGCGATTTCAATGTTCATAACTCTAATTGGCTTGTGGTGTTTTAAGTCAGCTCGATGGAGTGATTTACGGGATTTCTTTGCAACCTTTCCATGGCGTGAATATTGTTTTAAGTCGTCTTCTTCTTCGGACATCGCTCTTTCAGTATCTGAAGTCATCCTCATGGGAATGGAGTTGTACATTCCGAAAAAACAGTACCGTGTAGGTCATTCACGTTCCCAACCCTGGTTCAATAAGGCTTGTTCTGATGCAATATCTTTAAAAAATAAATGTTACATTAAATGGAAATCTAATAAATCGGTTGACAGTCATGTAGAATACGTTGGTGCTAGAAATATCTGCAAAAGTGTCATCACTAAAACTAAAAAGTTGTTCGAACAACGAAAATGCAATGAACTAGCTACATCTCCTTTAGGCAGTCGTAAATTTTGGTCTTTAGCAAAAGCCATTAGTAAAAACTTTCGAACATCTTCATTTCCCCCCCTGACATCTATTGACGGATCGGTAGTTGCTGATTCTGTAGACAAAGCCAACGTTTTTGTGGATTTGTTTGCATCAAACTCGTGTCTCAATGATTCTGGAAAAGATGTGCCCCTAGTCAACTCTTCTTCATACGTCATGAAACCAATTCATTTTCGGTACAAGCTCTTGGAATCGATCATCAGTAGGCTTGATCTCAATAAGGCGACTGGCCCAGACGGTATCCCAGCTATTGTCTTAAAGAAATGTTCCCCCGAACTAGTACCAGTCCTATCTAACCTCTATACGATCTCTATATCTTCTGGGGAATTCCCTTCATCATGGAAGTTAGCAAATGTTCAACCTATTCCCAAAAAGGTGATAAGACCGATCCCTCAAATTACAGACCAATTTCCATCACTTCCATTTTGTCTAAAATCATGGAAAAAGTCATCAATCAGCAACTGCTCACGTTCCTTGAAACTAACAAACTCCTTAGTGACCACCAATATGGGTTTAGGCAAAGTCGTTCAACAGGCGATCTGTTTCATATGTGACTCAAGTTTGGAACAATACAGTAGAGCAGTCCGGTGAAATAGTTGTAGTCGCTTTACATATCTCAAAGGCATTTGACCAAGTTTGGCATAAGTGTTTACTTGCCAAACTCACCTCGTTGGGTTAAATGATACGCTCATCAACTGGGTTTCTAGTTTCCTTGATAAAAGACGAATACGTGTCGTAGTTGATGGGTTTTTTCAAAAGAAGTTAGCATTAACGCGGGCGTACCACAGGGATCCGTTATAGAGCCTACACTTTTCTGCTGTACATAAACGACCTTATTTCTTCAACAACTAACCCCATCCATTGCTTTGCTGACGATAGCACTCTTCACTGTAGTTCATCTCAGTCTACTCATAGTGATAATCCACTTTCTATGTCAAATCAAGAAATTAAAGCTGAAATGGCAAATTCAATCAACAAAGACATTCAACGTATTCTCGAATGGGGAAGCAATAATCTAGTTAAATTTAATGCTAACAAAACTCAGTGTTGCCTTATGTCCGCCAAAAAAGATCGATCATTTCCTGTTGTTTTACAGATCTAAGCAGTACTTTACCTCTCGACAACTCCTTCTGCTGTATAAGGCCCAAATTCGGCCTCATCTGGAATATAATTCTCACCTCTGGGTTAGTGGTCCCCAATACGCCCTCGATATCGTTGATTCAAAAGAGAGCGATTAGGCTTATAAATGACCCGTCCTTAACTTCTCACATACAGTCCCTTGAGCATAGAAGGATGGTTTCAGTTCTTTCTTTGTATTATCGTTATTACAACGGCTATTGTGCTGGTGAATTACATTCTTTGATACCATCTCCGGCTATCTCGATTCGCTCATTCACATCATCAGTATGCAGTACAAATCTCCACTTGTCATACCAAACAGGCGCAATCCACATTTTTCTACACGGCTTCTAAACTCTGGAATGATCTCCCTAGTTCCTGTTTTCCTCTCACTTATGATATGAGAAAATTTAAGGTAGCTGTTCATAGGCATCTATTGGCAATTCATTATCCCTCTATCCATCCTCCTAAGTGTTCCTGAATGCTTTAGCACGATAGCCTGTGCAGGTCCACAATCATAAAAAAAAAAAATATGAATAGTTTGTATTTTATAAAATTATCGTATTCAATTACGTAACGCATTAATTTTTGCCACATCAATTCTCAACAAGGAAAAACGAAACGGTACTTTTATTTCTTTTGTAAATTTGAATCAAATTAAATTAGACCGCTTAACACGTCATGGTATATTTTATAAATTGTCACACATTTATAGACACATTCGCTTAATCACAATTTAAATATAAACAGTGAGCATGAATGTACTTATGCCTATTTATCCAAATAAATCAATCGATTAAACACATTTTTACACGTATTCTGTGTGTTTATTTAGTAATTAAACACAATCAATAAATCTGAATATTTCTTTATCTTCTAACTTCTGCAAAATTTTAGTTATTAGAAATACATAGTTATAAAAAAAAACTAACATATCGTGTGTCAAAACCTTGTAAGTTTCTTCACCAATAAAAACTACCATAATCTTTCAAGAAGTGCCATTTGAAGTTTTCATTTTTAAAAACAGTAAAATCTGACATAATTTTTACAATATTTGTTTATCAATGGCAATATAAAAACAAATTTTCATAAGTTACAGATGGTATAAATTTTAAGCAAAAAATTAAATGAATATTCTTAAAAATGACAGGTTTGAATAGTTTCATATTTTAGTGGTGCCAACAGTGCACAAACTTGCTTAAAAGCCACTTTCCAGAAACAGCTGTTCAAGAAGTATTATGGTACTCATTCGTCTTTAAGTCGTTTGCAGTCTCCTTTTACAAAAAGCAAACTTTTCATAAAGTCGACTTTTTTTATTTATTATTGCACTGGCTTTTATACTAGTACCTACTGAAGACAAAGTTGTCATGTTTTTAATTTAATATTGTTAAATATTAGGTGTAAACTAGGTTGCTACAGTTTTGAAGTCTCTTTATTAATACTAAAACTACAAAAATTTAACATAAGGATTTATAACATCGATTTTCATTCAAAATTTAAGCCAAATAGGTATAAAATCTTAATACAGTTTGAAAAGATATTTAAATTTACGTCGATTTAGTTTAAAAAATACAGGGTGTTGCATTTTAAATAACAACTTTTTATTGAAAACAAACTTTAAGAATACACCAGTGATTTTTGGTACCTCTGCGTACATTTAAAGGAATACGTACGTATTTTAGTAAAGTTGTTCCTTTGGCTTCAGATTTAAGACCAAGATTTAATTTCGAACAGTAATGTTTACGATGTTTATATTTTTTTATTATTGCATATTTCGTTTCTCAAAAACTAAAGCACATAAGACATTTTAAAATAATTTTAAATTATGCACATCACAAGCAGTTTTAGGCTTTAGTTGTGACAGAAATTTTATATACATTTAGAACGTTCCATTAGCAAAAAAAATAGCACTGGGGACACTTCCATATGTATTAAACATAATAAACATACCTAACAAAGTTACTGATTCGTTTAGTTAAGCAAGGTAACAATGATAATGTAGTTATACATAATACAAAATGAAGTAAAATGAAATGAACCCTGTTTTTCAGTCAAATCTAAGGAGCTTGACCTGCCCACGCCATTGATTTGATTTCACACTTCAAGAGGAGTACAAGCAATGATCTCTGAACATTTAAAGCGGAAAGGTTATTCATTGAGTTAGCATCACATATGTTGTATTAAACTTATTTATTTTTATTATAATTCTTTAACAGCAATTACGCAAATCCAATGCATAATTTCCTTTAAATGAAAATACAATTTTACAGTTTCAAGAATAGTAGTCAATTGGAATGAGTTAATCTCTATTATTGGCATACATGCCCTAAAGGCCTGCTTTATAAACTGTCTATGGTTAGTATCAATATCGATAAACAAACATATGCATTAAAAATATTTACCGTAAAAGTAAAGTCAACGTTAAAGTCAAAACCATTTTTTAATTTTGTAGGCATTCTCTTATTAGAAAATAATTCCTGATAAAAAGCCTATATTTAGCCATTACCACAGATCTGCAGCGCACTTTGATACAGCACTAATATTTATTACCTTTATCGCCATATACTTCTCTTAGACCCTTTTAGACGTCCTCGAAACGGTTAAATATTTTACCGCTGTTTAGAGAGCTTAATTTGCACCGCTATATTGTTGTGTACAGCCAGTGATAATGACATCACTTGTATTGTATTTCTATTTTTAGTTTATTAAGCGAATGAATAAATCAAAATTCTACTAAATTAAACAAGATATTTCCATATTATTATTTATACTTCAACATTTTCAACTTGCAAGGGCCAAACAATAAAAAAGTTTGATAATAGGTATAAAAACACTGAAAATTACTCTAACCATTTGACTAAAGCCATTCATTAAATTCAAATAATAATACAATATTTCTACAATAGTAGAACCAAATTGAATGTATGTAAGGTTTAGAAATTTTAAACACAAAAAGGTGAATGCATTTAATGAACGAGAAAGTTGGTCTTTTGGGTTTGCCATTGCTGGAACTTTTGAGTGAAGCAGAAAGTGTTTAAGCTAGATAACTAATTTCGTACGTGTAAGATTTTAAATTGTATTTTTTGTAAACCTTCAGGTTTTACTTTGCCTTACATATGTTTTTCACAACATTTCACAGATATAACGTGATTTTTAAAGTTTAGTAGTTCCTTTAGAAATACTTCAACTTTTGTGCCACGTAGTCTAAATATACCACTCCAAAGGGTATGTTCCAATGCTGATAGTACATAATAATGTAAAAAAATGCTTGTGATACAAAATTCTTACAAAAAGAAACTTTTCCTGCTAGGCATACTTTTCATAAGGCATTCATTCACAGAGGAATACTAAAGCCAGTAGAAGAACATAGTAAATGTACAATGCATATAATTCGTTACCATCGTAATATTTTGGACGTTTGTTTTGTGGAAAACACAGTAATTGTGGCCTGTTGAGGGTTGAAAGCATGGACAAATTAAAATAATCAACTATGAAATTTGAAGTATAGATTAGATTTGTTATTATCTGTGTGCATTTTTCGCATTGTGAGCAAACTTGTAAAGGCCAGTTTTAAAATAAACGACAAACAGTTTATAGCATCTGTAAATAATGTAGAGTGACTATTTAAAGACAAAATTAAGTGTGTTCAATAAGATGGAGATTTTCTTTTATTAAAAATAGATTTTTAAAATTCTACAACAGTTATATTGATCTTAAAGTTATATCGAATGTTTCAATTACGAGAGGAATCGTGATAGTGAAAGAATTTCGATGTAAGTACTTCTTTATACTTTAATATGCTTATGTAAAGGAAAATTTTATGAACATGGAAGAAAATCGATCAGAAAACCGATCATGTTGGATGCGGGCTAAATTAATATATGTATGTATGTCAACAATACCGAATTTTCTCATTGCATATTTTAAACATTATCAACCTTGGTTGGAAGTAGCAAAATTTATACTTTGCCTTTTTACATAACTTTGTTTTATGTAATTTTTCTCAGGGACCCTCTCCGGAATACGGGTTTACTAAATACCATTGTATAATAAAAAAGATTAAAGTGAAACAAGCAGTTCCGAAGTGTATACTTCAGTAGTGCATAATTTCCGTTGAGTTAGAGAGGGGAAACAGACCCGAAATCTTGTGTATGTGTGTGGGATCATTTTTCACCAAAAAAAAAATTGTTCAGATTATAGTAAATTAGTGTTCTGAAACAACTGTCGCGTTTATAAATACGTATTTCTCACTATTAACACTAAATTCATTTCTTGTCCATGTATTAACGGACGTATAGGTTCAAGTATTTAAACGAAAGCAGCGACAGCTCATTTACATCAGCTTTAAAGGGAATAAAAATGTCAACGATAGCGAACTCAAACAATAAATGGTAGGCAGTTCATGTTAGTAATTAAAATTGTGGTCAAAGTTGAAAAATATAATTACAACATTATTGGAATACGTCACAGAAGAAATCAACATTAAGATTGGCGGAATTTTCGTGATTAGGTATGAATGCTTAATCCTAATTTTTATATTTAAACCATTGCTTGGTTGGACACTAAAGGAGTATTTAGATGTTGTTCATGTTCTAATATTAATAAACATTATTATTGAGGCATTAGCAATTAGCTGTATTATGTTAATGTAAGTATTAGTTTTTAATTAGATAGGTCCGCTTAGTACCTAGCAATATTCTCTATAATTGTAGAGGGAGCAGGTGTATCAAATTTTCAAGTTGAATGGTATATGTACTAAACTTTATGATGATTTTCTATTGGCGTTGACCTTATATATTATCACCACGGTTTTTTATGGAGATGGGTTAATTTCTAGTTATTATTTGAGTGTTCCAGATCAAGATACGTGTCTCTGGCGTAAAACGGATGTTGTTCAGTTAATAATCGTATCGTCAGTTACATATTTCCAAAATTTGAATTAACCCTTCCAGCTCTGCATGTAGTTAGTTAGTGTCAACTAAAACTGTTAAAGATCTCTTGGGATAATTAAAAGCACAATAATTTTCAGTTCATTTAACAGAATATTATAAGCAAGCTGAACGAAAATGTAATTGATTTATACATTTATCCATGCTTAATGGCCACTGTAATAATCCACTTGTGGAAATTGTAATTAATGCTAATTTTGAGCTGTAATGTGACTAGATTGGCAACATTACGTTTCAAATTTAAACTAATAATCATGAGTATCGATTTTAATTTAACTTGAAGCCAGTGAGGATATTTACAAAAGTTTTGTCATGTTTTTCAACTTAGGGAAAACAGAATTAACTAATTGAACTATATATAATTAAAAGAAATATTGATGTTGTATGTTGATAAGCGTCCTCCAGTAGCATTAAACCCCTCGTTTAGGTTAGTAAAGATAATGCTACGCGTTCGTAATCTATTCTCCGATAACTTAATGTAGAACACATTGGATATACTTACTGTAGTACGTGCTACTGTTTCGGAATGTTTGTATAATATTTGGCACTTAACCATCTGATTGATGCCTTGTTGGCATTTAATAAGATACCAAAAACACTCATTCAACCTGCACCTACATAAAGCTAAGACACTGCAAAATGTGATTAATATTAGTGACAGCACATATGAAGTAACACTATAGCTTTATGCCTACTGCTTAAATTCTACGTTTCTTTTTTATCTTCTAACCTACATATACATATGTAGGTATAGAAGGTTATGAAATCGACTTTTCTTCAGTATAGCTAAATCGACTTATTACATGATTTTACCTTTTGTATAAGATCGTCCATGTGTGTGTGTGTGTGTGTGTGTGTGTGTGTGTGTGTGTGTGTGTGTGTGTGTGTGTGTGTGCCTGTGAGTGGCTGAGTGTATGTGTCTATTAGTGTGAGAATGTGACTGTGTGTAAGTGTGTGTGTGTATATGTATGGGTGTCTGTATGAGTTTTCTTGCGCGCGCGTGTGTGTGTGTGTGTGTGTGTGTGTGTGTGTGTGTGTGTGTGTGTGTGTGTGTGTGTGTGTGAGTGTGTGAGTGTGTGAGTGTGTGAGTGTGTGAGTGTGTGAGTGTGTGAGTGAGTGAGTGTGTGTGAGTGTGTGAGTGTGTGTGTGTGAGTGTGTGTGTGAGTGTGTGAGTGTGTGAGTGTGTGGATGTGTGGTGTGTGAGTGATGCTGTGTTGAGTGTGTGAGTGTGTGATGTGTGAGTGTGTGAGTGTGATAGTGTGTGAGTGTGAGTGTGTGAGTGTGTGGTGTGTGAGTGTGGTAATGTGATTGTGCGTGTGTGAGTGATGTGAGTGTGAATGGTGTGTGAGGTGTGAGTGTGTGAGTGCTGTGAGTGTGATGAGTGTGTGAGTGTAGCTGAGTGTGTGAGTGTGTGAGTGTGTGAGTGTGTGAGTGTGTGAGTGTGTGAGTGTGTGTGTGTGTGTTTGTGTGAGTGTGTGAGTGTGTGAGTGTGTGAGTGTGTGAGTGTGATGTGTGTGTGATGTTGGTGAGTGTGTGAGTGTGTGAGTGTGTGAGTGTGGGTGTGTGAGTGTGTGAGTGTGTGTAGTGTGTAGTGTGTGTGTGTAGTGTGTGAGTGTGTGTGTGTGTGTGTGAGTGTGTGAGTGGTGTGTGAGTGTGTTGTGTGAGTGTGTGAGTGTGGAGTGTGTGAGTGTGTGAGTGGTGAGTGTTGGTGTGTGAGTGTGTGAGTGTGTGTGTGGATGTGTGAGTGTGTGAGTGTGTAGTGTGTGAGTGTGTGGTGTGTGTGTGTGAGTGTGTGAGTGTGTGTGTGAGTGTGTGAGTGTGTGAGTGTGAGTGTGTGAGTGTGTGATGTGTAGTGGTGTGTGTGTGTGAGTGTGGTGTGGTGTGTGAGTGTGTGAGTGTGTGGTGTGGGTGTGTGAGTGTGTGAGTGTGTGAGTGTGTGAGGTGTGAGTGTGTGAGTGTGTGAGTGTGGTGATGTGTGAGTGTGTGAGTGTGTGAGTGTGTGAGTGTGTTAGTGTGTGATTGAGTGGGTGTGTGTGTGTGTGTGAGTGTTTGAGTGTCTGTGAGCGAGTGAGTGTTTGAGTGTGTTCGTGTGTGGGTGTGAGTGTGTGAGTGTGTGAGTGTGTGAGTGGTGATGTGAGTGTGTGAGTGTGAGGATGTTGAGGTGTGAGTGTGTGAGTGTGTAGTGTGAGTGTGTGAGTGTGTGAGTGTGTGGAGTGTGTGAGTGTGTGAGTGTGTGGTGTGTGAGTGTGAGTGTGAGTGTGTGTGTGAGTGTGTGAGTGTGTGAGTGTAGGTGTGTGAGTGTGTGTTTGAGTGTGTGAGGTGTGTGAGTGTGTGAGTGTGTGAGTGCGTGAGTGTGTGAGTGTGTGAGTGTGTGAGTGTGGTGTGTGAGTGTGGTGAGTGTGTGAGTGTGTAAGTGTGTGAGTGCGTGAGTGTGTGTGTGAGTGTGTGAGTGTGTGAGTGTGTGAGTGTGTGAGTGTGAGGTGGAGTGTGAGTGTGTGTGTGAGTGTGTGTGAGTGTGTGATGTGTGAGTGTGTGGTGTGTGAGTGTGGAGTGTGGTGTGTGAGGAGTGTGGTGAGTGTGAGTGTGTGAGTGTGTGGTGTGTGAGTGTGTGATGTGTGAGTGTGGTGTGTGAGTGTGTGAGTGTGTGAGTGTGTGAGTGTGAGTGTGTGAGTGTGTGTGTGTGAGCGTGTGGAGTGTGTGAGCGTGTGAGTGTGTGAGGTGTGAGTGTGTGAGTGTGTGAGTGTGTGAGTGTGATGTGTGAGTGTGTAGGTGTGTGAGTGTGTGAGTGTGTCAGTGTGGAGTGTGAGTGTGTGTGTGAGTGTGTGAGTGTGTGTGTGTGATGTGTGAGTGTGTGGTGTGAGTGTGTGAGTGTGTGAGTGTGTGAGTGTGTGTGAGTGTGTGAGTGTGTGAGTGTGTGAGTGTGTGAGTGTGTGAGTGTGTGGTGTGTGAGTGTGTGAGTGTGTGAGTGTGTGAGTGTGTGGTTGTGAGTGTGTGAGTGTGGGAGTGTGAGGGTGTGAGGTGTGTGAGTGTGTGAGTGTGTGAGGTGAGTGTGAGTGTGTGGAGTGTGTGAGTGTGTGGTGTGTGAGTGTGTGAGTGTGTAGTGTGTGAGTGTGTGAGTGTGTGAGTGTGTGAGTGTGTGAGTGTGTAGTGTGTGAGTGTGTGAGTGTGTGAGTGTGTGAGTGTGTGAGTGTGTGAGTGTGAGTGTGTGAGTGTGTGAGTGTGAGTGTGAGTGTGTGAGTGTGTGAGTGTGTGAGTGTGTGAGTGTGTGAGTGTGTGAGTGTGAGTGTGAGTGTGAGTGTGTGAGTGTGTAGTGTGTGTGAGTGTGTGAGTGTGAGTGTGTGAGTGTGAGTGTGTGTGTGTGAGTGTGTGAGTGTGTGAGTGTGTGAGTGTGTGAGTGTGTGAGTGTGTGAGTGTGTGTGTGTGTGTGTGTGTGAGTGTGTGAGTGTGTGAGAATGTGAGTGTGTGAGTATGTGAGTTAACGTCATGCTGTTTATTATCCGTCCCTTTGTTTTTCTTATCAGTTTTTTATCCCCGACTAGTATTAGTAATCGTTCTTATTTGCTTCCTTAAAGAACCTTCCTCCTCTATTTGCTGGAGTGATGTTTTACTTAATTTTCTTGCTTTCTGCCTGTTATCCGTAGTACTCATACTTGTTGTGCATCTCTATCCCTGTACTGCTTCTTCTTTTTCATTGTCCATTACATCTTCTTCTTTGATAATCTATACGTTTCTTGCAGTTGATGTTGGGTATGTTCCCCCGTTGAGTATTAACTTGTTGTATATCATTCTTGCATTATTTTCCATTTTATCGAGCTTCTTGTGTGTGTTTTATTAATTATTTTCTTTCCTCAATGACTTCTTATTGGTAATCATCATTTATCCAGATATTATGTCCTTTAAGTTTCCTTGACGCATTCATAACCTCTTTTGTCGTTCTGTAATTTGTCAATTTCGCAATGACTGTTCTCTTATTCTGCTGACCTTGAAATTGCTATCTCAATCTTCTAATTTCTTGAGTATCTTTTTCTACTTTCATTTCTATATCTCTATATATCACTCTGGTATGTTCCTTTAATTTTTCAATTTCATTTCCTATTTTGTCCATTTTATTCAGTTTAAAGTCGATTTTTCCATTTTGTTGTTTTCTTTTCCACCTGTCTGACGTAATATTCTTCTCTGATCGAAATTCACCTATCACACATATCTGCCCGTTTTAGTGTAATTATTATTTCATAAACGACACCTTCTATATAATTTTCACATCGCTCAAGTTTACTTATTATCACTTATCCCACCAGGAATCAAATATCAGTTTGCGAATTAGAGTAGTATCTATCAAAATGAGAAGTACAGCGTAACGTCACCGCTCTTTGCGCGTACATCATCCACCAATGGCCAAGTTATACTCGTTTTAATATATTCTGTTGTTGTAAAATGATCACCTGCAGAGAAACGGCAACGTAACATACTGTACAACCCTTAAAATCTATCATGAACACTCCGTACAAATTTTCAGACTTGGCGCATATGACGCCACGAAGTATTTCTCATTTCAATATAACTACAAATTTTATGCTCACAGAAAGAAGCATAATCAAAGTCAAATAGTTAAGTCCAAATATATACTGAATGTAGTATTTACAAGTAAGAGAACGTACGTAAGCCGTCGAGCCTACGTAGTAGCTTTACTAAACGAATATGAGCTTACGTTACCCTAAAGTAAAGCCGAACTTGTGTGCAACCGTCTGTAATTTAGTGTAAAAAAGATACTTACTTAAAAAGATACGAGCCTCTACCTGAAAAAAAAGTTGACATAAACATATAAAACAAAATCTGCATTTTAGTATATTGAGTAACAAGAACAGTAAGGGACGTTGACCGGTTGACGGCCATGTTTGCCCGGAACCGGTACAACCCTTAATGTTCGTGATGCTCAAACTGTTTTTTGCACGATTGTATTAAATTTACCACAATTGAAATTATTTAATTTCTACTAAATAAACGAAAAGTTAAAAGTGACGTTTTAAATAATAAATTTTTGTTCTTATTGTTGTGAAATATATTACCTATGTATAATTTTACGTTGGTAAGTAAAAGACGTCGGTAAGTAAAATCTTACCGACGAATTGGGCCTGGCAACCAGTAAACATATCCTACTGTCTTAGAAACAGATATGGTAAATAAACGAAACAGCTCAATCGTGCAAAAAGTACTTTGTGAAGTAAAGTGACTTATCCTACTGTCTTAGAAACAGATATGGTAAATAAACGAAACAGCTCAATCGTGCAAAAAGTACTTTGTGAAGTAAAGTGACTGTGATTTAGCCACACTTAGATTTAACATTCAAAGTTACTAATGAACAACACATGATAGTAAATTAAATTATTTTTTAAATTTGTCGATTATACGTCTGTTTGTAGGTGTTGAGTAATAATACAGTTATTGGTTTTTCATTAAATACATTTCCCCTTTAAAAGTTTTTGGATTAAGCTTTTAGCTAACTCTATTTTTGTGTTTTTTGTTGCAAAATTCAAAATACGATTATGTAAGTATACATGTTACAAAAATTGTGATTGTTATTATGCACTTTTGAATTTATTTCTAGTTAATTTTGGTATAGTAATAAACTTGCAAGTTACTCGTAAGGAAAATCATTTTAGTGGTTATTGAATTAGGAACCCTTCCTCTCTACATAGTGTATATTAAATTTTAATCCTGGATTATCGAATGTCTGTGCTGAACAATTTTATATGAAATTAAACGGTCTAACGTCCCTGTTGACGTAATAAGTGAAAAGCTTTGCATACTTTAGTACGTATTCAAATTATATTAATGCGATCTAACGTTTTAAAAATGTTGTTTTAATAATGAAGACTATTACAGCATGAAATTTGAAATTTTAGGAAATAAAATTTACCAGAAATAATTTTTCGAAAATATTTCACATGGTTCATAGCAAAAGAAATTAAAATACCACTTGGTAATAAATACAAAATAAATCGAGCGATACAAAGCAGGTACAGCTTGAATTAATGGTATTATGGAAAGCTGTAGTAAAACATCACAACTTGATCCTTGCTTTAATGCTCTGTACGTTATTTCATCACGGTTACATCATTTCAATGGCCCTTAGATACCCTAGAAATGCAGATGAACATAAAGCCGATTTATATTTCGTACTGAAAGTTATGTAATAATTTGTGCAGGGAAATTGTAATATATACAAATAGAAGCTTGCACTTCCTTGGGTTTTAAGTAATTTGATATGTAGTGTGTTTTAACCCATTTGCTGCACAAGGTGTACCATTTCACTTATATTTTTTACATCTACCCAGGTACATTTTATTTAATTTTTTAGGTGAGTTTCTGTTGTAAGAAGATATAATTTAAATAAAGAATGTATATGCATACATTTTAGTTGAATTATATTTATATCGCAGGTCGATCATATTGATATGGGTTTTAATACAATTCTTGATCTGAAGCCAACAGCTTTGTTGATATTTTGTTCAAACTTTTATATAGTTATAGTTGATTGTTACTAAATAATGTATGACAAGACATAACAATATTGTAGTTTGCTCTTATTTAAATATAACAGTGCGTTTACGCACATTTGGTGCAACACATACAGCTTGCCGGCTTCATCATACAAGTTCATTCTTGTTTGTTTGAATGCAGTGGTGTGATACAGCCGCGTACGTTTAGTTTACTGATATTTGTAGTCCAGTGTGGATGCTATACTACAGTTTTGCGTTGTTCCAGTATGTTTCATATAACTCCTTTTACTTTGGTTTTGCACTTTATGTAACTGCAGGTGTCAAAGATAAGTTATTATTCGTATATGATACCAGAAATTTATATTAGTGCCATCAAATTTGATTTAGGTTAAAATATCGTGAAATGATAAGAAGCCACTAATTGTTCATGAGCTGACAGCGGTTTTAAAAGAAGATGATGACATTTTGCTATCTGAAACAATGGATGAGTTTATATGCTCCCTACTGTCGATTGATGAGGAAGATAGATAGATAGATAGATAGCAGATACATTCGAAATTCATTTACATGACGAGAAGATGATAATTCTCGGTTAAAAGCTGTAGCTAAAGCGCTGCCTAAAAAAATCTGAGTTTCCAAAGCAAAAAATACGTACCAAATTGGGAAAAAGATGAGCCCGTGCTTACGCATTGCCAATTTCTCAAGGAGCGGCCAACAAAGAAACTATACAGGTTAGTTTAGATAGACAATCAATTAGAGATGTCTTTCTTTATTCGCTGACTGTATAAAGTTACAATCTGAACCATTTTTCCATAATCTTGCAATTTATAAGGAAATGGTTCCCCTATTTTTGGAGACATTCTGCTAAAATGTTATAAGAGGGAAACTTGTCAGGTTTGGATCTTAAGGTTTGGTTTTGTGCATCTCTGGTGGCTATTTATACAAATTATTGCCTATGGTGGCGCAACTCCAAATCCCGAGAAACCTGAGTTTGATCTAGGAGTCCAAGTTTTATGATTTACTCGATGTTGTAACTAACCCCAAAGAACTTCTTTTCGTCTAACAATCTATCAGCATATTGGATGAAATAGGTTAAATGACAACAGAAGCTGTACGGGTATATAGGCTTCCTGAATATCATTACAAACGACCAAAGAAATGGGTAAACAAGAAAGAGGTTCCTTTGACTTTGCTATTGATAAACAAACTGAAACTGATCTTGTTTAGTGGAATGGCAATTCAGTCATAAGAGAAATAAGCAATTAAATGTCAATTTTTCCAACCATAAATACTAAAATGTGTAATCGAAAAGAGAGAAATTATCATAACCCAGCCTCATATAATGAGTGAAACCCACAAACATGGAGGAGACGTAGATTTGTATGACAATGAAAAGCAAATTACAGAATCAAAATACGTGGCAAAAAAGACATTTTCAAATATTGTTGTAATCCAAAGCGAAAAATCTTCCAATCATTACAAAGAAACTGAGAAACCTGAATCAGATATCGAACAAAACCAACCTTCAGGATCTAATCCACACAAAGGCGTTCAATATGCTAAAAGTTTACCCCTCTAGGTTGACCTACGATAGCATTTGACACATCACCATGGAAAATGAAGAAAAGCCAAGAACAAAACGTCGTATAATTTTCCGGTGCAGAAAATGCAATGTTCATTCACAATCAAAATGTGTTGAAAGTTTTCACAAAAATCCCAAATAGTAATTATGTCTCAGTTTACCTCTTACTGCCAAAGGTCGTAAACCCACCATTTAATATCTGCTAAGTAAATAATTATTTTGTTATTTAGCTTTACCAAAGTCCATTAGTCTCATAAATATAAAATTTTGTCCCAACAACGTTTTTTTTCTACACTTTGACGTTTACTATCTGTTTTACCTTGGAAATTTAACAAGGTAAATTGTTAATAAGACCACAAATCCACAAGAATAATGGGTTTATTTAAATGACTAAAGAAACATTTTTTAGTGGAATTAGGCAGGGACGAATATATAGCAACAAATTTGTTTGTATTTGTTTCAAAATTATTAAAATAAAAAATACAAATACGATATCACTCAGTAATAAATTTTACAAATTTATTTCTGATGTTATTGCTGAAAATTTAAATATTTATTAATAAGTTTATGATTTACTTAGCATTCACGAAGACCACAATTATGTCTTCAGTTAGCTTTGCTACTCTCTACTACTTATATACAGCAATACTTATTACTGATAGATTAACAAACTTTTATAATTTACGTTCTTGAACAATTTCATACACACGACATAATCTGTGAGACGTTTAAAATTTCATGACAGATAGAGGTTAATATACATCTAGATGCTAAATTCCAAAGCCGCCTGCTTCTATAAAATACCGATAAAATCCAATTTAGGTATTTTCAATCCTACCTAATTATTTTTTAGACTTAGACTATCTAATTTATAGTAAGAAACTTCAAAAAGAAAAGTTATGTAAAAATTAATTTTCCTTTTAAATATCTCTACTCAATAAAAATTTGAACTAACACTTCTTCCTTAGGAATTTTTTTGCTGCTAAATATTGATAAAAACAAAAAATGTTCATAATAAGCCCTTCCTCTCCGACGCTGAATTTATCCCAAAATCTAATCTGCTTTAGAACAAATGAAAAAAGCTTAAATAGGAAAAAGTACGTACGTGTTATCGTTCTGGAGTTATCATTAATACTTTGATACACACACACGCACGCAAGCACGCACGCAAGCACGCACGCACGCACGCACACGCACACAGCACACACGCACACACGCACACACACACCACACGCACACACGACCACACACACGCACAACGCACACACGCACACGCACACACGACACACGCACACATGCACACACGCAAACACGCACACGCACACACACACAGCACACACGCACACGCACACACGCACACACGACACACACGCACACACACACACGCACACACGCACCACACACACGCACACACGCACACGCACACACCACGCACACACGCACACGCACACACACGCACACGCACACACACGCACACACCACACACGCACACACACACACACACCACACACACACCAGCACACACACACCACCACACGCACAACACACACCACCCACCACACACACACACATCACACACACACACACACACACACACACACACACACACACACACACACACACACACACACACACACACACACACACACACACACACAAATCTAATTGAACAGGGCTCTTTTTATACTCTTCGCTCAAAAGAACAAAGAAAATTGCGACATTAACGCACGCACGCATGAATTTGAAAATTTGTCATTTTGGGACACCCAACGTATCGCTGTTAGCAAGCAACATAGAAATAAAGTGAGAACTGACATTGATATATATTTTTAGGTAGAATCAAGTGACTTACGTAACTTTTTTGTAATTATTGCTATTTCTTCACGATTACCCAAGCTTAGTTTTTAATTGGGATACCCATTATATTTTTCACAATTTGATTCCATTTGTCCCCAGCTTTCCACAAATATTATAAAACTCGACAGTTCTTTTCAGCATGGAGATCAAAATTTGCGCTATTACAAATTTAAGTTCTTTTATAGCTGGCCGTAGCGTGATCTGAAGGAATAAATTAATTCCGCTGTCAGATAATGTCTGTTGTTCTGATTATTTATCTAATATTTTGTGTTCATTGTTGGTAATTCATTCGCTGTTAATTATGACTGTTAGTATAAAATTAGGAAACTCAAACAAAAAAAAATTAAGAAAATATGCTTGTCTGCTACAAAAATTGTAACAAAAATGCAGACGGAGCATTAGAAATGTATTTTCACAGGTATGCGTCTAGTTACTTTGATTGACAATTTACAAAAAAATAAATCTCAGCTATCCAGAGGTGACAACCAGAAAAAAAATATTTTCAAGAATGAAATCAAATCTAATTGAACAGGACTGTTTATATAAACTGCGTTCAAAATTCTACAACAAAGAAAATTGCGAAATTGGAGAAATGAATGTATTTTCGTCTATATAACTGTTTGAGTGAAATAGGCTGCAGTATTGGAATGCCTGAAACAAGTATTCCAAAAATCCTTAGGGAACACAAATATCGCCCATATAAATCTCATGTGGTCCAAAACGTACGCCCGCCACCCCCTAGAAGTGGAGCACCGAAGAGAAGACACGCCGGCCACATCCGCCGCCGCAGCCGCAACTGATAACTCCGAAGAAGAGGCGCGCCCCGGATCTACCAGCACCGACCACTTCGTGCTACAGAAAAAGAAGCCGAAGAAGACCCCAAAGGTTCACCCGTCTACGCCGCCAGGGAGAAAGTGCCTCGGGTAATCCTTCGTCAGAAGGAGAACTGGGACGCGTTCTCCCGAGAAATGGACCGACAACACATCACCTTCACGAGATCCAAGGCTTTCAGCAAGGGAATCGAGACCAGCCTGCCTCACTCCAGGACAGTGACAGGCTGATGAGGTATTTGAATAAGTGGGTACTCCGTATCACACTTATCAGGCAAAGAGCGAGCGATTGACTAAGGTTGTGATACGTGGCGTGCCCGTAGAATTAATCGAAATTGACGTTAGCTCAGAGCTGGCATCGGGTAGTGTCACCGGTGTCAAGGTTTCGGAGCGAAGACTGGCGCCCTAGCTAAGTATACAGTATCGACAACTTATTAATTCTGTTCTGTTAACACCGATAATGTATTCACACAACTAACGCATGTTCCTATTTATTTCAGATACACAGGTCATCAACAGCATCAGCTACAACCGAGCGACAACAGGAGAGTCCACACAACAACCACACCACCAACCACTACAACGCTTTTTTTTTAAATACCACAAATCTCAACACAAAGGTGTCAACAAGCATACTACACAATAACGAATCCCAACAACCACGCAATCCACGCGCTGAAAAGGATGAATAATCCTGAGCAGCGCACCACCAACAATTCATAATACATTATTACATATTTTATTTTATTATATCTTGTTATACGTATTGTAAATACTATCATTTTAACCAATAATTACAGAAAAGTTACGCACGCCACTTGATTCTACGTGAAAATGTCTATCAATGTCAGTTCTCACTTTATTTGTATCTTACTTACTAACATAGATACGAGGGGAATCTCGAAATGACAAATTTTCTAAATCGCCTGGTCGTAATCAGGACACACGGTACATCAAAAGAGAACGAGAATTCTTGTGCGTTAATAAGCGAGCGTAAGAGTCCTAGGGAGAGAAGAATGCCACAAAAATACCAAAAACTTGTGTTTGCTCTGTATGTGTACTTGTACAAGTGTCTAGTTGCAAAAAAAAGTGTGGGTGTATTTCGTATCTATCGTGATAGCGGTGAGTATTTAAAAAATAAATAAATGTCACTTACACGCAGATATAAACCTTTTTCAAATTGGTTTGTGCAATCAGATAACATACTTACTAAAAATGTGCACCTCCTACCTTGTTCTTGATTGGGTGACTCCCGCTGGGTTATCAATGCCAAATTTTCCAACTTTAAAGAACCGATAACAATTACAGCTGTTGACGCAGTATGGTAATAGCTTTAAAAATTAATTGAGTTGTCAAACTAAATTTAAACATAAAAACGAAAATATAAACGTGCTATTAACACAACAGTTTGATAAACGTATTTAAAAGCCAGTTTATTTATACAGCTAGATCTTTAATAAAATGAATATTATTAAACTGCCTTAAAGATGACAAACCAGAACACTAATGAACTAATGAACGAAGGCGAACAATGAAAAATTTCATAATCAAAGAACAAATTTAATCAAGTTGTAATGTAAGTGTAAGTTGTGAAAACATTAATTCGAAATTGGTAAAAGCATTCACAAATAGAAATTGTCATGCCAATTAGAGATGTAATCAAATCTCTCAGAGATGTAATTTTCAGTTGCTAACGTTAACATTAACTGAAAACAGAATGCGATTTTAATTTCAACAACATACGTTAATTCATTGTGATTGTGTCGTAGTAACTTAACATATTTAATCGTTAAAACAATTACTTCAACATCTGGAAAAGAACCGACATACCAAAAGTTAATATTAACACACCATTCTACCTTTTTTTTTATAAAATGACAAAACCTAAGATCCTCTTTTTGCCTGCTGTTTAATTATTATCGGATGTTTATACATCTCAATAGGTTCACGTTGTAAATGAACATAATCATGCAAAAATGTGAACCTGCACGATTGTTGGACTTAATAAAAATGCTTATCTATGGGTTTTTAAATCGTGTATTTTCTATTTCTATTTTACATAAATTTAAACGTTTCGATAACAATTACAGTTATGGTCTGCAGAAAATGATATCTTTAAGAATTACTGAAGATGTTAAAATACATTTATGAAATATCAAAAATATGAAAACCAAAAATATAAGCCTGCTATTAATATAACAGATTAATACACGTATAAAGTAAACTTCAACAGGGATGAAGAAAATCTCCGATTTTTGCATCTAATAATTAAAAAGGCAGACTTGTACGTCTCAATTTTAGATCCTTTGCTATTTTTTCTTAAACACAACAGTAAGTGATTCACCAGTTAAATGTATTAAATCACAGCATTACAATGATTTATCACATGTGGTCAGTGGCGACCCATGCTAGTTATCCTTAGGGGTTCTTACAATTAATAAGTAAAGTATGAACTAAGACTTTAGAGGACCACCAGGATAGCATATTTGAACCATCCATTTATAAAGTTGCGCCTTGAATTGCAATTCTGTGTTTGGTTTATCTTGCAAATAGGTTAAAAAACACTTTTTAGTAAATAAATTGTCGAATATCTCATAAATGCGCACTGTATGTGTGAACAAGAACTGTTTTTTTTTGGTTTCTAATATTATTTGAGTAACTTTGGCATGGCTTTTTCATGTATAATTAATTAATTCTTAGTAGTAATATCAGAAGATTGATTGATTGATTGATTGATTAATTTATTTAGCAAACTCGTTCGGATTAGGTCTAGGAAGACCTCTTTACATCCTTACGAGTACACCAACATACAGTACAATTATATAAAATAAATACAGTTCAATTCTTGTAACAAATAAAATATACAACAAATTAGGTGCGACTATAATGAAATAATTGAAATGCCTTAACTAGTAATAAAAATAATAACAAAAAAAAAATAAAAAATAACGTGTTTTATGTAAATCCTGACACAAAAATAATTCCAACTTAATATATATGTTATCAAACTAGAAAAAAATAAAAAAAACAAAAACAAAGATTGAAAATTCGAAGTTTACATTATATGAATGAATAGATTATTGATATTTGCTCAGTAAAGAGTCCTTCAGTCTTTTTTTAAAAATTACATTATGTGCAGTTCTTATATTTTCATTACAATGGTTGTATAACTTAATTGCTTTAACTATAAAAGACTGTGCGTACGATTCTGTCTTATACCTAGGTAGCACTAAAGTTCTGTTTTGTTGACGAGTACCTCCAACAAAAAATTTTAAATGTTCGCTTAAATACACTGGGGATTTATTTTTAATTGTTGAATAGATCAGTGTTAGCGTTCTAAAATCCTGAATGTCCTTAATTTTTAACACTGACAGCGTTCCAAACTTATCATAAATTCTCTCGTCTATCTTCAGGTTTAGGATGTATTTAACACAGAGATTTTGAGCTCTTTGTAGCCTTAGGAGCTGTGTATAGTTTAAATTAGACATGGCGGCAATTCCA
This sequence comes from Vesta saturnalis, assembly GCA_036346205.1. Lineage (NCBI taxonomy): Eukaryota > Metazoa > Arthropoda > Insecta > Coleoptera > Lampyridae > Vesta > Vesta saturnalis. The sequence continues at coordinate 510,732 of JARFJB010000379.1, read as the reverse complement.
TAAATAAAACTCGGAAAAACTGCGGCGTTAATAATTGTTTTTTTTACACTAACCGGAAGATAAGAAAACACTTTTAGCATGTAGATCTTGCTATGCACGATGACATACTGAATTAACTTGCCGTCCATGACAAATTATTTTGGATTAATAGGCCTAATAGTTTAATTTTATTTACACGATTTATAATAACATCTTGAAGGGTTAGAGATGGTATAGCTTCATATCTTAAATTACACAAAAGTCTGTCATGTCCAAAAACTATGTATTTGCACTTATCAGAGTTAAGTACAAATCCATGATTTTTCCAAATATTAATACTATTCAAGTCATCTTGTATTTTCCTCATTGCGTTATCTATGCTCATAATATCTGTTGTTATGTAGATATTAAGATCATCCGCAAACATTACATGGTTACAGTTCCGGATTACATCCCGTATTCTGTTTAATAAATTATAAATAGCAATGCAGACAATGTTGAGCCTTGAGGTATTCCTCCGACTGTTCTCCATTCGGAAAAAATTTACTGAGTTCTGACACATTGCGTTCTTTCATTTAGATAAGACTTGAACCAAAGTATTGCGGATTCTGCAAAATTTAATGATTTCATGACGGCCAATAAAACATTACGGTCAATGCTATCAAAGGCATGACTAAAGTCGAGATAGTAAACAGTTAATTTTGATTCATCAAAACTTTTCCTGATATCATCCGTTAATCTGATTAAGAGTTTCTGTACTATGTAGGTCTGTACGCAGACTCAAACTTGTTTAGAAGATCATAGAAATTTATATATTCAGATATTTGGCGAAAAACAGCTTGTCAATATTTTAATACCGATAAAATATTAATTGGTCGATATGACGAACATTCAGTGATTCTTTTAATTAAGGGTAATACTACTCCTTCTCCATATTTCAGGATAAGTACAGTTATTAATAGATTCATTAAAGATATGACACAACACTTCGATTATTTCTGTTTTAATCAGATTTAAAAAGTCAATATGAATTCCATCTGGACCAACCGATTTAGACGTTATACTACTTAATGCTTTATAAACTTCGTCAATTGTAATTTCAGATAACTTAAAAACAGGAGAAGTACTGTTAAAGTTGTTTGTTGCATAATATTCTTTCAGATCAGAATCTGACGTGGAAGTAGTCATATGCAAACAAAAATATGAATTGAGATCATTAACGGGCACTATAGGATCCTCTTTGTTGTTATCCTTTCTTAAAACGTCTTGATTTTTTACAATTTTCCAAAATTCTTGTGTGTTTTTGATCTTTTGAAACTGTTTTTTAAGATAATTACATTTTTCATTCCTTATCCAATTTTTCACTTTATTTCTTAAAATCCTTTCATTTGATCGATTCTTTTTAAAAAACGTAAACAATTTGTCTCGTTCTTTCATGGCTGTTTTTATTTTGTCATTGAGCCAGGGTGCTGGTTTCTTTTTAGTTGAAAATTCTTTTAGAGGAAAATGTTTATCCATTAGAAATTCACACATTTGTGAAAATGTATTAACTTTTTCATCTAATGTGGGGAGATTGTAAATTGCTTTAAAGTTAACTGATTGAATGTCTCTAAATAACTTCTCTTTATTGAATATTTTGAAATTACGCAGCTTTAATATTTTGCGTACCTTGGCTGAAGGATTAATCATAATACAGCAAATGATATAGTCATGGAAAGAAATTCCGGGTGCACTATGCTGACCATAAACATGAATCTTAGTTAAATCGTTAGTTAAAATTAAATCCAGGGTTGAGTTTCCTCCACTAAAATGGTATGTTGGATTTAGTTTGACGTAAGATAAATTAATGTCATTCATAATATTCAAAAGTTCCCTTTTATATACGTTATCAGCATCCTCATTCATATTAGCGTTTAAGTCACAACTATTAGACATTATTAAAATCTAAAGCTGATATTGTATTAATTCGAAAATTCTTTTAAACCGGGTGATTTCGGCGGTCTATAAATAACGCTAAATAGGCACTTATGATTTGCAGTTTTTATGGAGCATATTAAATATTCTGGTTTATTGGTATAATTACTATTAGATGAATGAAGAATTTGGCATTTTAAATTTTCACTTACATAGATAGCAACTCCACCACCTTTCCTTACAAGTCTATCATTTCTAAACAATACATATCCAGGTAAATTAAATAAATTAGTATTTAATGCCGGTTTTAAAAAGGTTTCTGTAACTGCTATTATATCCAATTGACTATTTTGAAAAATGTGTTTAAATTCTTCCCAATGTGCAACGATTGATTCAGCATTAATGTGTGCAACTTTGATGTGTCTTTGGCAATTTTGAAAAGTATGTTTAATATAATCATTTGAAGAAGTATTTATTACGGGCATAGTAATTGCGTAAAGAAAAAACAAAAAACGATTTATTCTATTAATTTTATTATTCACTTTTTAAATATCAATTTTTACCTAAACGGATATTTACGAAATGCGTTATAACCATTAATTTATAAAACTGCTTTTAATTTACTAATATCAGCACGATTTTATAATTATTTGTTTACTGTCTAGAGCGAGAGCAGACGAGAAACGAGAAGAAAACAAGAGGAGAGGCGAAACAGAGAGCAGAGCGAGAACAGAAGCAAAGCGAGAACAAAAAACACGAAACGAGAGAGCGAAACAAACGAGAGAGCAGAAGAGAGAGAGAAATTTTTGAAAAATTCCTTTTTTAAAACTCGTTATATAAGGTGGTAATAAATAAAGGAAACTGCAAAAATAATCTTAACCAAATCTACTATTATTCCATCTTCCCGAGTTTTTTTTATCAATTTTCTTAATAACCCCAATAATCTCTTGTTTAGTAAAGGGTGGGTCGTTTACACTAGTGATACCTTCTTTTAATCTTTCTCTCATAAGAATGTGAGTGTTGTCATCTGTTTCATGTTTATCTTCCTGAACAAACTGATCAATAAGGAAATTCAATGTATCTGTCAAATTATGTGTATACGTTCCATCTTCTTTTAACAGTGTAGTTAGAGAAGTTTCTTTACACAATTTTCCTACAGCTATTTTATACAAAGCATTCCAAGAGTTGGATTCAGAAGTCAAGTTGCAAAATTTTTTCCAAGAATCGACCTTTTCCTTAGAAATTTGAGTCATATATCTCTTATTTTCATCTAGATATACATTTTTACGTGCAGTTCTTAAAATATCATTATTTTTGGTTTTCTGATACCGTCTTCTAAGCGCATTAACCCTCTCCTCATAACTGTTAATTCTAAATTCTACCAAGGAACAGTTTTTCCTACTGCAGTTCTATTCTGATTTTTAGATATTTTGAAAGACATTTTACATGTCTTAATTAGAATTTTGTGGAATATATTAACAAATTCTTCTAAATTGTTGCTTTTCTTAACTATAATAGCAAGCTTTTCATCTTGTGTTAAAGTTATTTGATTAATTGTTGAATATTTAAATTCTTTTGCCAATTCAGAAGATATGTTTTGATCAAAGGTAATCAAACTTTCGTCCTTAACAATGAATCTAAATCTATGATAAATTACAGAATGAATTTTCCTTTGAAAAATATCTATATTAAACCTAATTAGGTTGTGATCAGAGCAACTTTCTTCTTTACCACAGTCCCATTCGCTAATATTATTTAAAATTGTGTTATTAGTTATTGTCAAATCTATCCAACTAGTTCCGTTAATAGAACTAAAAGTGGGAACTTCTGTATTATTATTAATTATATGTAAATCATTTGATAAAATAAATTCCTCTAATTTTTTGCCTTTGGCGTTAGTTAAAACGTCATGCCACAGTTTTGATCTAGCATTGCTATCTAAACCTATAATACATTCTGCGTCTTTTGTAAATGATAAAATGTTTTCTAATTTTTTAAAATCAGTTTCAATATCACTATGAAATTCCCAATACATTCTAACAACAAAAACATTAAAACTGTTAGTAGTATAGCTATACGGATCCTAAGCCACTTTTCTACTATACTTTTCTACGAGTGTTTCTGCTCAAGGTCATCACATTGCCTATGTACACGGTTTATCAAGGTCATCATCTTCAAGGTCACCTCAGACCACGTGGTAGGTAACATGTCTCTTCAAGGCCACGTGGTAGTGTGTAAGCCGCCTCTTCAATATCATGCTTGCACGAGTCCTTCAAGGTCAGTAGAAAAGTCACTAAAAAAGTTACTAGATTGTTGATTGTCTACGTCAATTTTAGCCTGCATCTATTCCTGAAGGTCATTGCCCCTCAGTCTCAAGCAAGTCTATGCATGTTTTAAGACCAGTCATGTGCCCTATTCTGAGAAATCAAGGGGCCCATTGTTCAAAGTCTATGCTTACAATTTTCAAGGCCACGAGAGACAAAGACTATCTATTGTTCCGTTATTCTAAAGATATTGTTATCTCAATTCTAGGAAATCAAGAATGAAGGCGATGTATTATCAACGCTTCAAAGTCTATGCTTACAATTTTCAAGGTAAAAGAATAAAAGCGATTCATTCTTCTGGTCGAGTTATAAAAATAAATTGTTATCTCAATTCTAGGAAATCAAGAATGAAGGCGATGTATTATCAACGCTTCAAAGTCTATGCTTACAATTTTCAAGGTAAAAGAACATTCTTCTGGTCGAGTTATAAAAAATAAATTGTTATCTCAATTCTGAGAAATAAGTCTGTGCTTATAATTTTCAAGGTAAATGAATAAAGACGATTCATTGTTCTGGTTGATTTATAAAAATAGATTGTTATCTAAATACATCTCTTTCAAGAACAAAGGCAATCCATTGTCAAGGCTTTAAAGTTTATGCTTATAAGGTCACACCTCTGCAAAGACGATTCATTCATCTCAATTCTAGGAAATCAAGAGCCCTGAGGTGCATGTTTCAAAGCCACGCCCCTCAAGTGCTCTAAACAGGTGGCCGTTCTAAACAGACCGTTTCCTAAAACAGGTAGCCGTTTCCTAAAACAGGTAGCCGTTTCCTAAAAACAGGTAGCCGTTTCCTAAAACAGGTAGCGTTTCAAAACAGGGGTCCGTTTCCCAAAACAGATAGCTGTTTCGCAACCGTTTCCGAAAAAGGCGGTCTATTGTTCAGGTCGAGATTCCACATCTCAATTCCAGGAAATCAAGAATGAGGCTCATTGTTCAAAGTCTATGCTTACAATTTTCAAGGTGTAAGAGCAAAGACGATCTATTGTTTTGGCTGAGTCATAGCTTCTGAAATTCTAGGAAATCAAGAACAAAGACGATGCATTGTCAACGCTTCAAAGTCTATGCTTACAATTTTCAAGGTAAAAGAACAAAGACAATCCACTGTTTCATTATAATTTCTAAAAATAGATTGTTATCTACATCTCAATTCTAAGAAATCAAGAACAAAGACGATGCATTGTCAACGCTTCAAAGTCTATGCTAACAATTTTCAAGGTAAAAGAATAAAGACGACTCATTGTTTCGTTATAATTTCTAAAAATAGAATGTTACCTAGATACATTTCAATTCTAGAAATCAAGAACAAAGACGATGCATTGTCAACGCTTCAAAATCTATGCTTAACAATTTTCAAGGTCACACCTTTGAGAAAGAATAAAGGCATCCATTGTTCCGTTATTCTAAAAATAGATTGTTACCTCAATTCTAGGAAATCAAGAACAAAGACGATGCATTGTCGACGGTTCAAAGTCTATGCTTAAATTTTCAAGGTAAAAGAACAAAGGCGATTCATTGTTTTGCGAGGTGATCCGAACTTATCCGGCCTTACCCGAACTTATCTCTATATAAGAGATAAAGAACAGTCCCACGTCAGTCGATACATTCAATCGTTACAACAACAAATTACCTAAAGTAAAAGCAACTATTATTACTCACCAGTGTGTGCATCATATTTTACAATCCTGACTAAAAGTTTTATTGTAAACCGAAGAGCAATTTGTTAAACGTAAAGAGTAACTAATATTGCTTAATCTGTCTGTGCATCATATTTTTTACAATCGTGACTAGAACCGTTGTGAAGAGCAATTTGTTAAAAGTTCATTGTTACGTGTGTGCTAGCTATGAGTATGCCAAGTAGTAGTGAGATGGTTAATTTAACAAAGCGCATTGTTCCCTTATTGAAAACAAAAAAGGAATTTGCGAGGCACATCCGTATAGTTAACACCAATATCAAGCTATTGCAAGATATAATTAAACATAAAATTTATTATAAGACCAATGAAAGCTTGTTTAAGCTTGAGAGCAATTTAGCATTGCTCAAGTGCTATCTGGTTAGATTGAGACGGTTAAAGAACGCTTCAGAGAAGGTTGGTAGTGGAATTTCAATAAAAAGGTATGCATAAATTAGTTGGTACCCCTAGACTCATGTTTTAATGGTAGGTTGCTTACAGGAATTATAATCAATATGTCAAACATTAAGGACCCTTTGATATTTTTACTAAACACATATAATAGTTTTGCACGTAAGGTGAAATTAATGTTGAAGGCAATCTATGCTAAAGGTAAATGTGGTCTTAGGCTGTAATTTCATGCAACCCCAAAATCATAGTATTGAGTTGAAGACTTTTGCCACAAAAATTGCGTTATTGATATTTCAACCAATGTACGTGTCTGGTACAATGAAAACGTGTATGATAAGTTACGGATAAAATTAGAGGAGTTTTCCGAAAGGGATTCCGGTTGGGCAGTACATGAAGTCTTACATTTAAAAGTAATATTAATAGCTATGTCCCATTTAAAGGCGGTCATTCAACCTATGTTAAAGTTCCTCGCTTCATAGCAGTAAAGCGTGCTGTTGTTAATGTTAAAAATAACGATGATTTTGCTTCCTGTGGGCCGTTGTTTCGGCATTATATCCTGCTTCCAGCATTCATATCGAACTTCAGTTATCCTCATTTTAGAGATGTTTTGAAGTTTGATTCAATTCACTTCCCCATTCAGCTGGATGATGTAAAAAAATTTGAGAAACTAAACAACCTCGCAATTAATTTGTACTGCATAAATGGTAAAAAAGTTGCACCCTTTGTATTGAGTAATCAGCAAAGCGATAAAGAACCCATAAATCTTTTAATACTTTCTGGGGATACTGTATACCATTTCACATGGATTAAAAATGTCAGCTTTATTTTCAAAACAGATATCAATTGCGGGCAAGCAATTTATTTGTTACCGATGTTGAACCATTTTTCTTCAGATCGCCTTCTACAAAAACATACCACTCACTGTCAGCAACTTAATCAATGCTCTACTAGGCTGCCTACCGAAGCGGAAATGAATTTACAGTTCAAAAATTTCGCATTTCAAGAAAAGGTGCCATTTGTCATTTATGCCGATTTAGAAAGTATTTTAGAGAAGTGTGCAAATAGTATCGAAGGTAATACTCTATTTCACTCCAAACACACACCTTTCAGCATTGCTTACTATTTGAAGTGTTCATATGATGATTCTTTATCCCGATTTAGTCTTTATAGAGGAAAGGATTGCATTCAATGGTTTGTTAACGAGCTTCAAAGTATTGCACATTGGGCTACCGAAATAATCAATCAAATTATTCCAATGGGTACTTTAAGTCTCAGTCAGGTTGAGCAATTTGAAAGCGCCACGATTTGTCACATTTGCCGGAAACCATTTACTAATTCTGATATAAAGTTAGAGACCATAATCATCTTACAGGAGCATTTCGGGGGGCAGCGCAGCAGGCGTGTAACCTAAACTATACAGACTCCCACATTCTGCCAGTTGTGTTCCATAATTTATCAGGTTATGATTCTCATTTCATCATTAGAGAATTGGCTAGTGTTCCCGGTTTGATTTCACTGCTACCCATAAACAAAGAAAGATATATCTCTTTCACGAAGGTAATGGAAGGCACCAAAATTAAGTTTAGATTTATTGACTCTTTCAGATTTATGAGTAGTAGTATTGAAAAGTTGTCAGACTATTTGGAGGATAGTAAAAAAATTATTTCCCGCGCTAGTTGCAACAATGAGGAGGAATTTTCTCTAGTAGTTCGCAAAGGTGTGTTTCCTTATGAGTATATTGATACGTGGGATAAATTGAATGAGACCACGCTCCCTCCCAAAGAAGCATTTTTCAGTCATCTTAATAATGAGGGAATCAGTGATGAGAGTTTTGCGCATGCGGTTAACGTTTGGAACAAATTTAGTATTAAATCGTTAGGGGAGTACTCGGATTTGTATCTAAAAACAGACGTTCTACTTTTAGCAGATATTTTCGAAAACTTTAGGCAAACTTGTTTAAGTACTTACGACCTTGATCCTCTACACTATTATACAGCTCCCGGTTTAGCATTCGATGCTATGCTTAAAATTACACAAGTAAAGTTAGAATTATTTACAGACATTGATATGTTAATGTTTATTGAAAGAGGGATTAGAGGTGGTGTAGCTCAATGTTCAAATCGGTATGCTAAAGCTAACAATAAGTACATGGGGGAAAAATTTGATCCCACCTCCGAAAGTGTGTATTTAATGTACTACGACGTGAATAATTTATATGGAGCCGCCATGTCAGAATTTCTACCATTTGGCGATTTTTCTTTTGTTGATGAAGCTAATTTTGAAAGTTTAGATTTAATAAACCATCCTGATGATTCGGAAATTGGGTATATAGTCGAGTGTGATTTAGACTATCCTATAGAATTACATGAGAGTCACAGTGATCTACCGCTGGCACCCGAACATATGGTTCCACCCACGCCTGATTCCAAAATGAAAAAATTACTGCTTACCCTGTATCCAAAACGTAATTATGTAATTCATTACAGAAATTTAAAAGTATATTTAAAATATGGATTGAAGTTGGTAAAAGTACACCGTATATTACGTTTTAAACAGTCCCCGTGGTTAAAAAATACATAGATTTAAATACAGCCATGCGTCAGCAATCTCAAAATGAATTCGATAAAAATTTCTATAAATTAATGATTAATAGTGTTTTCGGGAAACTGATGGAAAATGTACGTAAGCATAAGGACATACGGCTAGTAACGAAATGGGAGGGTCGCTATGGTGCTCGTGCTTACATATCAAAACCAAATTTTCATAGTTGTACAATATTTGACAATGATATGCTCATCATTGAAATGAATAAGCTTGAAGTATATTTCAATAAACCTATATATGCAGGATTCAGTGTTTTAGACGTTTCAAAAACTTTTTTATATAATTTTCATTACGGTTACACGCTACCCAAGTTCCATAATAGTGCTAAGCTCTTGTACACGGATACGGATAGTCTCATATACGCCTTTTCGGTTCCCGATATCTATGAATGTATTAAAGAGGACATTGATAAATTCGATACATCTGATTATAGTCCCGACAACATCTTTGGACTCCCATTAGTAAATAAAAAGGTCCCCGGCTTAATGAAAGATGAAAATCATGGCAAAATTATGGTTGAATTTGTAGGACTTCGTGCAAAAATGTATGCTTACGCAGTTGATGAAAAGGTTGTAAAAAAATCAAAGGGTTCTACCCACGCAAGTGTGAGGCAGATCACTATTAATGATTATAAACAGGTTTTGTTTGATGGTGGCGTAATAAGGCGCAATCAACACCTTATAAGATCAAAGAAACATGATGTGTTTACCATTAAACAAAATAAAGTCATACTCAATCCTTATGATGATAAACGCCTAGTAAATTTTGATTTCACTGATACTAGACCCTGGGGGTACAACTTTCAGTAAACAATGAGCAGTCTTCAGGACAGCTTGCAGGAAGAGCTGCAATGCAATAGTGATAAAATCTACAAAAGTACCTGAAGCGTTCTTTGACCTCTCCTGAAAACTATACATTTATATTGAATATATTGCAAAATATTGTTATTCCCGATGAGTGTTTTAACTGGTGTGCTATAAACTCAAAGTGTGCAAATGCAGTAATTATTAAGACATTATTTGATAGAAAAATTAGCTTAGACAATACCATTAAAAGTTTTACGAACTTGTGTACCGATAAAGGTTCGTTAACCTCTAATGATGTAAATAGGATTTTAGATGACATGAATTTACTTGGTGACATACCCTTAAAATGTACATATACAAGTTATTATGGGGTGATTCATTGTGTACAAATGCTAGCGTACAAAATATTGTTTATAAAGACACTTCTCTATTATAAGTGAATGTATCGAGACAGCAGCATATTATGCTAATTACAAGTGCCTCACTATTTTAATTGAAGTATTGTTAGAACAAAACATTACATATAAGTTTCAACCGTGGGAAAATGAGGAACACCACAAAATTTACCTGGATTTTGGAAAACATTGAGAAAGGTGATTCCTGCTTGGGATGGACATGTGGACCAGATTCGGGAATATGGCCGTCTAGTAATTTAAACGATTATAGAAATACTTTAGGTTTACTATATAAGATGATGTAATATTTAAATAAATACAATTATAATTTTTTATTTGGTTTTAATTCATCTAAAAGTTACAATGCCTACAGCTATATTATAAAACTAAATCGTCTTTATTGATCCATGATCTTTCATCCAATCCCCACCACTTTACGAATAACTTGTTATTCTTGGAGCAAGCACTTTTTCCACAAGGTACACATCCGGATGCTTTGTTTTCTGTAATTCATGTTCATAAAAGCCTCCCAGACAGGTGATCCTTTCATGTCCTCCAACATGTAGGTGGTTGGGTTAGTAATGCAAACTTTCACAATCTTGAATAGTTCACTTGACCAATTGGGGTGTATCCTTTAGCGAAAATACTTTTAAACTTACTGATTCGTACTATGTCACCCACACAATAACGATTCCTATCAACTATTTTTATGTGAGTGTAAGCCTCTAGCTTTGTATGATTACCGACATCTTTGGGCTTCATTCCTATAGTTCTATGCTTACGATTGTTATAATCCATCGTTACGGTGTCAATTGTATCAATCCATTTATATTTACCCTGTAGGCTGAATGACTTGTATAGGGCAGACTTAACGGTCCTGATCACTCGTTCCGCAATTGCTGCCTTCTTTGTACTATAGGTGGAGTAATGGTTGACCCATAACGCTGCATTAGTTTAGTGAAATGCTCATTGTAGAATTCTTTTCCTGCATCTGTCTGCAAATTGGAAGGTTCCGGCCCGTTTTGAAGATTGCCTGCATGGCCTTGGCAACTTCAAGCCCGTTTTGTTTTTAATCCTTTGGTCCACAAGTATTTCGAAAAACAGTCAATAACTACTAAAATATACTTGTAGCCCTTATTTTGTTTGGCATATGTGTTAAATTCGGCCAAATCTGCTTGCCAGAGGTCATCATATCCCTTAATTATTGTGCGCCTTCGTTTAAAATTTTTCTTGCGGGTTTATGCAATTCATTGACGAGTTGTAATTTGGACATGATTCTTTAAGTTGATGTAGTTTTTCCTCCAACACTAGATAAGCGTTAAAGTTCCTTTAACAGCTTTCTGAATTGCTTGAGACAAAAATCAAGGTATCCTTTACTTATAGCATCACCATCTTCTTCCGGATCCGCCAACTGGGTCAAACGGTTTCCATCCAAATTCAACCTTGTCGATAAATAGTATTGCTTGGTGATGACATCTTGAGGATCTATGGGGTTGGCAACATTGCTGAGTCTCTTATTCTCGATATCGAATTGATTATCATCAATAAGTTGAAACTGAGGGGTTAATTTCTTAAATTGATACTGGGCATGTGACCGTCCAAATTTATCAAGAGGCATTTTAGTTATGATATGTCGACATCAATGAGTCTGATTTATATTGTTCAGAAAACTAGTGTTTGGTCTTTCAATGTATCCATCTTCATACAATTCCTCTACAATTGATATTATATCGTTTACGACACCGGTGTTTCCAGCCAATTTTTCTGCCCACAATACTTCTAGATCACGAATTAGTTCATGTACATCATTCCAATACTTATATTCAATTGGCCTATTTGTTAATTCCTTAAAAAACATAGCTCCACCTCCCTGAGTTGAAGGTGATGACAGCAAGGGTTTAATTATTTGTGTATACTTTTTGCTGCGGCTTCCTCGAATCTGTCCACTTACATCATAATCTCGCCTTGCAACATTCGTAGCTGCTAAAATACGTTTATAATTCTTTCTATCCTTTGAATTTACTAGATTTAAATCGGGTTCATTCATAATAAGCAGATCATATAAACCTGGAGTCCCTTTATACGTGACACCATTAATGATCATATCCTTTCCTTTAATTGTGATGGGGGTATTACCAATTGCCCATTTGTCTGTTTTGGTGTCGTAGTGGACTCCATAAGTGTGATCAATAGCACCTTCAAGATCCCTCATAATACGTTCAACATATATACGAGGTAATTCGTGGTACTGCTCGAGAAATTCTTCAGAGATGGGTTCATTACAGGAATCATCTGTGATACTAAGAGGTTCTTCTTCCTCGGCAGTAATCTCTCCTACGACAGATGTTTCTAGGAAAGGTGGTGTACGAGGAGGGGGATTTATTTGAAACAGGAAGTTGAGCTAGGGGCTTGTCTTCCTTGGTGAAAGGAAGTGTGGTGGCTAGTAGTAGCATGTTTTCTTCGAAATATGAACAAAGGCGAGTTTTTGGGTTTAACGGACTCCTTTGTTTCTTATCAGGATGCATTTTATTCGCTATTTCAGTTAGGGGTTCTATTAGAGGTTTATAAGTACTTTCAAACGTTCTTTCATTATCAATGCGGGTAGTTTTAAGACTGTTGTATTTCTGCTGTATTATTTTACGAGCCTGAATAATTTTTCGCTTTAATATCATCTCCTTATTATCCATTGTAGCAAAATGGCTGTTAATACCTAAACGGATGTGTAACTACTAAACCACTGAAATCAGGTTAAGGTATTATATATTCATCAAACCTTTTCCTATAGCGACCATTATGACTTCAGCATCCTTATTTATGACTATGAACCCAAACGGATCTATCCAGCACTTTGAACACATATCCCGAAACAATGTCATGCTTATGGTGGGGCTTACATGATCCTCATACACATGTTTTAGGTTTAATTCATCTTGCTCAAATAATATAATTAGATTCGCATTGTCACGAATTAATTGCTTTGGAATTTTACTGTAAGTTTGACCCAAATAGAAACAATCAATATCGTTATGTCTACCCATAGAAAAATATGCCCTTATGTTATTTTGCTTTTCACAGGCGATATCATCAAAGATAAAGATAGAATTTGCTTTTGCACAATTCGGCTCAATCACATCTTGATTATCACTGAACGTAAAGTAACCTATATCCTTTATCGGAAGTAGGATTTCCTGTAAAAGTTTGTACTTGTTTTGATTTAATGACTTGGAGTATACGTATACATGTTTAAATTTCAAACCGTTTTTCTCAGTAAGCAAACTAATCATTGCGTTTGTTTTGCCGCAGTTGGAGGGGCCACATATAATGCCACGTATACTATTAGGAAGTAAATCGCCATGTTTTGAAGTACCAGACTTTTCATCAAAGTCATGATTTTGAATTGGAAGTTTTTGTTTCTGCGCAACTACTTTCATCTTTGATGGATGAAATGAAACTAAACGAATAATTACAACATTTTTATTTATATAATACAGATTATAATTTTTCACTTCTCCGGTGAGTGGGTTGTACTGCACAATAGCATCGTGGAGAATAAGACCATAGGCAACGATTCCATTATCGAAAGGTGTTAGTGTTTCCATTTCCAATTTGATGTCTACTGTTGAGTTTTTAAGGATTCATTCTGTTTAGAACAGTCCATTACAAATACTGGACATGATTTGAATTCGGTGTAGTTGAATAACGCATCTGTATTATCTTCATCATAGTAGTCACATCGGAAGTTTAAAAATTGCGATAGGCAGGTATGTATTGGTTAGCACTGAAGTTCAAATGCATTGCTTCATAGGGATAATACTCTGAATTCAGATGTACTTTAAGGTTCCTGATGTTAATGTGATCAAAATTTCCGGCTCTTGCAGACTTTGTGTACCTTTTACCTTGTTGGAATGCAACAATTATCCAGCGGGTTTTTCTAGTTGCGTTGACGTTTTTATTGGCCATATATCAGAGGTTGCTTGTTTTAAAGCAGGTAATTCATATAACTCCCATTGACGAAATGGAACAGTAATAATAGAATTCTTATTTATTCCTTCAAATAAGTCTAGTTTCGCGGCATCACTAAGGGTTAAGTGTGGTACTTTCCATTGAATTTTATTTAGGTTATTTCCGCATCAACGTCACCATAGTAGCAGTTTGTATCGCTTCTAGATCGAATTAAAATCAACTCTTGACGCATATTCACGATCACTTGACGATAATCCTCCATTATTCCAAATATGTGGTTCAATGGTATGCATACTGCAAAGGATTTTTCGCCATTTCCTCATTGAATTCTACTTGTAATGGTTCCTCATTCTTTGGTGACCACCCCAAATGGCTTAATGCTTTGCTCTTGCTTGTCGTATAAGAAATATATCCTTTAAGTGTAGATGTTATGCCGGGATTTCGGCAAACGTCCACTCTTTGACCGCCTAACTCATAACGAATCTCTTCGAAAAGGAAGTTGGGGAAATTATTGGTTAAGTTGCATGATTTTCCTTCATCCTCTTTCTTCAGCTTACCTTCTATGTACAGAAAACTATCATAAGTAGCTGTAATTAGATCCTGACTTTGAATTAAAATGCGTATTTCTTCGGAAGGTCCATACTTAGAAGAGCCATACGGAAGATAGGTGTGAATATCTGATTTAATTATAGCATCATCAAAATGTACGTTTTGAAAGATGTTTAATGATTCAGTCATTGTGTAGATGCAATGAGGGTTGATGAGTAATTAAAGATTTACTAAAGGGATGATGTCTTTTATATAAATTTCTTCTCACACTTTTAAAATTAATTGTTATTAATTATCCCTTTTACAGTTTGTTTACTTTATATTTTTCAAGAATGCACTATAAATGTGTTATACAAAGAAAATCCTTGTTCACATTAAATATTGCATTTTTTAAATTACATACTTTTGAATGCAAACCTATTGTTATTTATAGCGAAACCTTTTTCTTCATACACATTTTCATTAATTATTATATTACTATATAAGTTTTAAAGTGATTAAAAATAATTTTTAAGAATGCAGATGCATTGTGTGTTTTATACAAAGAAAGTCTTTATTAGCTTGAATTTTTTTTTATACATTCCTACAAATTTTTAAGAATGCAAATGCTATTATTAACAAAGAAAGCCCATTGTTCAATAAAACAAATGCATTCAGCTTCAGATGTATGTAAGCGGACATATCATTGTGTAAAAGAGATAGACATTAAAGTAAACTTCATTCAACAAATTTAATATTTCTTAGAGATACATTAATTCTATTAAAATGTACGCTTTGAAACACGTTTAATGGTTTGCTCACTCAGAACTTTCAATCCAATTGATGTTAAAAAATATTTCTCTGCAGATGTTAACTGCAATGAGGGTTGATTAGGTCTTTTGTATGAAGATGTCCTGTGATTAATTCGCAGACCCATGTTCTTTTAGTTCTAAGCGTACCGTGAATGGTTCACTTTCACCAAAGTCTATTAACTCACCCTTTTGATTTGTCAATTTATTGTTATATTACTGATTATGTCTGTGTTTATTTCTAAATATTGTGTGTTGGTTGGAACTTTATCCAAACGGTAGCCCGAGGGTCGAAACGTCAATTTCGTATATTACCTTTGCAGGTTTACCGTTTCGATAAGATCCCTTTATAATGTTGCACTCCACATGCAGATTAGTGTGTTTAATTATTTGGATGTCTAACGCAGATGTGTGGAGAACGTTCGCTTTTAGTATTCTAGGCTCAAACCCGAGCATGCGGCCAATGCTACTCTCTTTAGTAAAATCGATCTCAAATGAACTGTTTATCTCACACTTAAGCGTATTGTTGTTTGCCCTAATGAAAAATTTTTCTGTGGGTATCTTTGATTTCAAGTAAGCACTAATTTCATCTAACTCATAGGCACCGTGTGGAATATTAATCACTCGCAAATGAGATGAATTTGTTCTAAAATAAAATCTATCGTTGCCCGTATAAATGTTTCTAATGCTGTTGCAACCGTAAAATCCCACCAATCCAACAACGTATTTCTTCTCCAAATCTAGCTCTATCGGTGGGTAGAAGTTGCAGCTAGCTATGTTACCAACACCTTCTAAACCGAATGTTATTGACATAACTGAGAAAATTTAAGGTTATGTCAATTATTTATATAGAAATTGTAGGCATAGGTGCCCGCAAATAATGCTATTAAATTCCTGATCTTGATTGTAATTATAATAATTTTACATCCCCGAAAGTAGTTAATCGCTTCAACTGGTGGTCGAAGATTACCGAAACTATCGTAATACCATACCTTTTCACCACGCTTTTGTAGCAAACCCAATGTGTACCCGGTCCACTCTGACTATCTAAGTTGATGATTCCAGATTCATTTTTCTGTGGTAATTTAGGCAGGCCATCTCTCATAAAAATACCCCTAAAGTATGGTACATCTTTTGTGTATTTCTTTAAATCAATATCTGTTAACGCTCTTTCGGGTAATCTACTCAGTTTTTGGAAACGGTTTTAAGTATAATGCACCTCCAGATTTGTATGGTTTTAGATAGAATGCGCCACCAGCGATTGATTCCATCATACGATTATGGCGCGATGTCTCCTCTTGCAATTTTTGGCATTTTTTGCATCATTGACTGCTTTGGCAATTCCCGATGCACCGCCAGCTAAAGCACCGATTGCTGATAATCCTGCGAATAACGGAATAAGAAATGGCAAAACACCTCCTTGTTTAGGTAAGGGAATTACTCTAGGAACTTTAATGTTTTTCTTTCCCCAACCTTTTACTACACGTTTTGCCGTTGACAGTGCTGACTTTATAGTGTCGGTGAAATCTCCGTTAGCTTTCATTTCTTTAGCTATTGTTTTCCGTACATGCAATAAACTTTCACCATTCTTCTTCTTGGACCGACACCCCATTCCAAATTTTCTCTTTGCCTTCATGGTGGTACCGACTGCTAAAGCTGCAGCTCGTTCACCTAATGTTGCGTCTGCTGATTTAAAGCGTTCCCAAGCTTTTTCTTCTAAAATTTTATCTGCTCTATGTCGACTTTCTAAATCTTGGTAGTCTCTATAACTGATATCATGCAGTTTGCACTGCGCATCTAATTGATTAATACCGGGGTCACCGCGTGCTAGTCGTTTCTCTAATTTTGTACCGGGACCACAATACTGGTAACCGGGTAAATGAATTCCACCGGTAGTTTATTGATTAGCGTATTCACTAAACCACCTGCACTCTTCCGCTTCTTACCTATCATTGTTCACCTTAAGGGATAGGACAGGGTATTTATACCTAAAATCGTGTAAAAACTTTATTTTTAGTAAATGCTATACATTACATAAGCAGGGCGATAGTACAATATTTCCATTAAGCATACAGTGTTATGTGAATTAATATTATACTTGGCATTTATAACATCATGAATGGCTTTATAAATGTCGTCATCACCGAATTCTTTCTCACGAAAACGACGGTAGTCAACCACTTGTATGAATTTTTCATAGAAACACACCAGATTGTAAGATTCAAGAAATTCCAATCTATAGCTTATTATATCCTTCAAATCGAATAGTTCCTCTATGTTATGGGCATTGAATGTACACGAACAACAGTTGTAGTTTTCTATCATAACAGTTTTCAAAATTCTCTCATATCCTTTAAGCAATTCCCAATTGTAATAAATACCGAGATTACTAGATAGAGATTCGTAATCTTGCTCATGTATTATATCCTCCTCGTTTACATGTGACCAATCAATTTGGCTTTCAATTTCTTGGGATCGGAGAAATTGTATTTCTACATATGAATACCATCTTAGAAGTTCATTCCATTCCTTCACGTCTAATACCACGTTGTTGCCACATCTCATACGCACTACTGGTGCAAGGTTAAGGTGTGTACTGTATCCAATTTCAATATGCGTATCGTTCGATAGTTTATAGGAAGCACAATCAATTAAGTATTCATTAGCTGCCTGTTTATACACCTCAGCCCTATCTTGAAATGATGATGACCAGTCGGAATAACCTTCATCTTGTTTCTCTTCATTTTTGCTACTACTACTACCATCACTATTTTGACAGCATGAACAACAAAATGTTAAATTATTATTCATATTGTTATTACATGAAGTATCCAGGAGCGATTTTATTGCTTTTTTCATGACTTTACTTGTCCACAACCGCACTACGACTAAACACTACGAAATGAGCATGTTTACATATGGTTGTAGGAATGTTATATGATCCAGCAAAGGTATGTTAAGTACATCAAACTTCCCATAATATGTGTTTACTTAAATCAATTTTATCTGTATATTGTGCTAGTCTTATAAAAAAAAAAACGTTTTACTTGTTAGATGACCAGTCTGAACAATGCATCGTCTTTATTCTCAGAATTTCAGAAGCTATGACTCAACCATAGATCGTCTTTGTTCTCTCATGTGACCTTGAAAATTGTAAGCATAGACTTTGTGAATAATGCATCGTCTTTGTTCTTGATTTCCTAGAATTGAAGTGTATTTAACAATCTATTTTCATTTTCAACCTGAACAATGGAATATCTTTGTTCTCTCGTATGACCTTGAAAATTGTAAGCATAGACTTTGAAGCGTCGTCTTTGTTTTGATTTCCTGGAATTGAGATGTGGAATCTCGACCTGAACAATAGACCGCCTTTTTCGGGGAAACGGTTGCGAAACAGCTATCTGTTTTGGGAACGGACCCCTGTTTTAGAAACGCTACCTGTTTACAGAAACGGCTACCTGTTTTTAGGAAACGGGTACCTGTTTTAGAAACGGCTACCTGTTTTTAGGAAACGGCTACCTGTTTAGAGGCGTGGCTTTGAAACATGCACCTCAGGGCTCTTGATTTCCTAGAATTGAGATGAATGGATCGTCTTTGCAGAGGTGTGACCTTATAAGCATAAACTTTAAAGCCTTGACAATGGATTGCCTTTGTTCTTGAAAGAGATGTATTTAGATAACAATCTATTTTATAAATCAACCAGAACAATGAATCGTCTTTATTCATTTACCTTGAAAATTATAAGCACAGACTTATTTCTCAGAATTGAGATAACAATTTATTTTTATAACTCGACCAGAAGAATGTTCTTTTACCTTGAAAATTGTAAGCATAGACTTTGAAGCGTTGATAATACATCGCCTTCATTCTTGATTTCCTAGAATTGAGATAACAATTTATTTTATAACTCGACCAGAAGAATGAATCGCTTTTATTCTTTTACCTTGAAAATTGTAAGCATAGACTTTGAAGCTTGATAATACATCGCCTTCATTCTTGATTTCCTAGAATTGAGATAACAATCTATCTTTAGAATAACGGAACAATAGATAGTCTTTGGTCTCTCGTGTGGCCTTGAAAATTGTAAGCATAGACTTTGAACAATGGGCCCCCTTGATTTCTCAGAATAGGGCACATGAGGGGGCGTGGTCTTAAAACATGCATAGACTTGCTTGAGACTGAGGGGGCAATGACCTTCAGGAATAGATGCAGGCTAAAATTGACGTAGACAATCAACAATCTAGTAACTTTTCTAGTGACTTTTCTACTGACCTTGAAGGACTCGTGCAAGCATGATATTGAAGAGGCGGGCTTACACCTACCACGTGGCCTTGAAGAGACATGGTTACCTACCACGTGGTCTGAGGTGACCTTGAAGATGATGACCTTGATAAACCGTGTACATAGGCAATGTGATGACCTTGAGCAGAAACACTCGTAGAAAAAGTATAGTAGAAAAGTGGCTTAGGATCCGTATAGCTATACTACTACTGTTAATAGTAACTTCTAAAACAACACAGTCTTCATCTGATAAATGACTTATCAATATAACATCAAAAGAATTATTAATTACTATGATTGCTGCTCTCTTTTTTCCGACACCTATTGAGTATATGTTATAATCACAACAAATTCCCGATAGTTTGTTATTAAGAATATAAGGTTCTTGTAAAATTACAATATCGTAGTTAAAGTCATTAATTAATTGCTTTAAATTGTTGGTTGCGTTTCTTGAGTGTTGTGCATTGAGTTGTAGGCAATTAATCCATTTGATATGGTTAAAAAACGTTTTGTTAATACTTTTCCTATTACCAACGTCCATTAATGAAAATGAATAGATTCTATCAATCTTCTTAATTGTTGTTGATAACATGGACATTCTTTGTTGAGAGAAGAATGGGATTCATTTAAATTTGTTTCCTTATTGAATTTGTTGTAATTAACACAATTAACGCATTTAACAATTTCGCTTTTGCACTCGCTTAATCTATGAGAACCAGAACAAACAGGACAAGTTAAAACTCCCTTACAATCCGAGGCTCTGTGATTAAATTTGCTACATTTAAAACATCTGGTAATAAAAATATTCATCTAATGCACACATCTCCATAATATTTTAATTTTTGTCTATTAGCAGTTTCCTGGTATCTCCACTCACTTCTACTATTAAATTTCTATAATTAAGATTTCTACTTTTCATAATAAATGTTGGTATACAATCTTTTTTTGCAAATTGAATTCTGGATTTTGATTCAGAATGATGTCACAAGCATTATCCAATGTCATTTCTTCAGGAATATTAAAAATAATAAGTTTGGGTAGTTTTCTTTTAGGTGTGTATTCTTGAAGATCATCCTTACATACATTATTTATAGAATTTTTAATTAATTCTAGTTCATCCTTATTTTGCGATTTAATAAGTAATTTACCATCTTTAATAGATTTAAAAGAACTTATACCAACCTTTAATTCAATTGGATTAATCTTTCTTTAATTATTGTTTTACTGATTCGAGCCTTTTGAATTTCTTGATTTTAGTAATAATTTATATTGGGGATAATCTTCATTAATCTTTGATTTTCCTTAATACGACATTAGAATACAGATTTTTCTGTTTTGATTAATTAATTCATTTTCGTTTCCTGTGACATGGCCAAAACTTCCATTTAAAAACGTGTCATTTGTAATGGGTGGATTGACACAATGATTAGATTTTAAAAATTGGTTCTCTTTTTCCAAATTTATGATTTTCTCATTTTTTAACTCCAATTCATGTCTACAATTACTAAATATTTTACGTAAATTACATACCGAATCTATAATGTTCTGTTTAAATGTATGCTTGAGATTTCCACTTTTTTCAGTAATATTTACAAGAGTCTCAAACACATTAGTTAACAATACATCCATTTCTTCATACATTATGTACTAAATTCAACCACAAATTATCACTAATATTCAAATTAAACTATCAAAAAGACTAAAATATACTAGAGCGAAAATGACAAGTAACTTATGTCATAAAAGTCGTGTGTGTATTGTGTGTATGGGTGAGTGTGAGTGTGGGTGTGGGTGTGGGTGTGGGTGTGTGGGTGTGTGTGTGCATGTGCGTGTGCGTGTGGGTGCTGTGGGTGCTGTTGTGTGTGTGGGTGTGGTGTGGGTGTGGGTGTGGTGTGGTGTGTGGTGTGTGTGTGTGTGCGTGCGCGTGTGCGTGTGCGTGTGGTGTACATGTGTGCGTGTGCGTGTGTGTGCGTGATCTGCGTGTGTGTGTGTGCGTGCGTGTGCATTGTATGTATCTAATGCATGTACAAAACAATCTCATTACTTGTGCATGCGTACAATACACAAGGTATAATGACCCCTGTGCGCCCTGTATATTATTTAACATTTGAGAATCCTATTAGAGCCTTCTAGCGGTGATATGCAGTATGTATCCAACATTTGTTTAATGATTAAACAAAATGAAAACTAAAAATTAAATTACATCTAGGTATCGTTCGTGAACATGTTTCATTAAAAAATAATAATATTTGAAATAAACATAAATAAAATAAATAAACATAGTTACATATGAAAAAAAGTTATGCTTGTAGTACCGAGACACCTTTGGCCGCCTTGTTGTTTTTTGACGTCATAGGCTAAACCCACCTTCACCCGCTCATTTCCCGCCCCTTTCTTGACGGCTTCTTTTCGGGGGCCCTTTTCAACCCGTAGACTGGATTTTCTCTCTAATTAGGACCCTTTTGATTGTATTAAGAGCCTATTGGCAGTTTATCCCCTGGAAGGTAGGCAAATGCGTACGGATACAGTATTCGGATTAATGGTCCTAAGGACAGTCCCTGTTATCTGATTGGTTTCCGATTGGTTCTTAGCTTCTGAGCTGTCATTGGAGGTACAAGGCTCTGCATTGGTTACAGCGGAATTTAGAAATTTTCTAATAAGGGGCCCCAATGCTAAGACAGCTATAAGAACTTGTGTTAGGGTCAGCGCCCTCTTGTCGTGGCCCCCTTGGCTGGAGATAGTATTATAATAAGGGGTATCTCATAAGACAGATATAAGAACCTGTGTTTGATCTGCGCCTTCTTGTCGTGACCCCCTTGTTGCGAAATTTGAATTTGTTTGTAGGGCCATCTAGTGGTGAATGGACTAATGAATATTTTTTCTGTAATAAAGGTAGCGTCACCTAGAGGTATATTTCTAGGACTAATTAGGATTTGTTTGTAGCGTCATCTAGTGGTGTATAGACTAATGAAAATTTTCAGCAATAGAAGTTGACATTGCACGTCTGTCTTGTTTATTCGTTTCTCTCTCGGCTCTTTCCCAAATAAGCAAATCAATCAATCAAATCAACCTCAATCAATCAACTAAATCGATCTCAATAAAACCAGATCATACCTTACAGTTTGCGAAAACTACCTTACAGTTCAAAGATACTGATTTGGTTTAATTAATTACAGCTTGCATGCTCAAATTAGCCACAGCTCAAAATACCAAATTGCTATAACGGAAATAAAAGATAAAATGTTTTAACGGTTTATTATTATTTGCGAATCAATAACTACGAAGTTTAAAACCAACAGATACGTACCGCATAATGCTATTAATTAATTAAAAAAAAATAGCGTAACTCACCTTTATATAATTAACTAAACAAATGAGTAGAGATGGAATCTGTCGAATAAGAGCTGATGCAGAGTTGGTTGGCATATGACATTCTCCTCCTATAATAACACATTAAAACCTTTATTCACATTTTTGTGAACAATATCAAGTAAAATATATACAAAAAAGGATACGCGTACCTTCAGATGTGTTTTTCTTTCGGCTGTTCTAATAATAACCGTGTTGGAGGACTAAACTAAATATTGAAATGTTTTATAGAGTTCACAAACCCGTTTTTGTTTTTACTTATGAATAGATGATATAAAACTGCAATTAAGTAATTTGTAGAATGTAAATATACAAACCTAATTATCTCTATCGTATTTACTGCAACTCGTATTTACCTTTCCATTTCGCATACTACTTAGAGCGACCTTGTGTGAATTTATATAAAACGATGTTTGTTATTTACAACTTCCACTTAAAATAATTTTACCTACATGATAAAACAGATTTTATGGAATGCAGTTATTATTAAACAGTTATATAATTTCATTATGAATGGAAAGTAGCAATCAGCCGTTGACATTCTGTTAATTAAAGTGTTTACAAATATTTTTAAATGTTGCTGCTGCAAAATATATTAAGGTCTAAATTAAATATTGGGTGAAATAATAATCATTTCTACCCTGATGCAACAGCGCTTTTTTGATATAGGCAGATTCTCTAGCTAAGCGGTCAGCACCTATACATTCGAAAAAATTGTGCTTGATTTATTTGCATGTACAATTACACTTCATGTACTTCACGTTATATTGGATTTTACTAGCAGGGATTTAATAGCCATGCTAATTAAACACTTCAAAATTTTCTAATCGGAAATAAGAGTGACGTAATTTAGCTTATTTGGAATTTCATAGAGAGCATCGTTATTATCAAGATTTAAGATACATTTTACCTCATTCATCTCATCGTTTTTCGTCTTGAACGATTATATTGTAATAGTTTATTAACAACCCACAAACATCTAATATCCCTGATGCTGGTTCATAATAATAAAAATGCTCATTAAATTCATGCAAAGGATAATACATACCCTTTATCGGTCACTATTATTATTACATAGATGTGAGATTATTCTTAAACTAGATGTTTTCAGCACGACCCTGGAAATACTACATACGCTTTCAAACCTTCTTTGTTGTTCTCAGAAGCTGTACCGTATTCACCTTCTTGAATTTATCTTTGCTCGATTTCGAGGGAGTAGTATGTCTTCTATTTTATCTTGAGATATTTTCTATTGTTACTAATTTACCGAACTACTAATATTAGCACATATATAAATTACAAGAGATTTGAAACGAACAAACCTAAACCCTGCGTTTATTCACAGTGTACGCTTCTTGTTTCGGTAACCACGCTCTAATATGTTTCCCAGGGGTATGTTTATACATATAACTTTCTTTTTTGGTAGAGGTATTTCTGCTAAGACGGTTGCGAAAGCTGATTCAGCGACCCACACTCCAAACTTCCTGAAAATAACCGATTCTATTCGAACATTGACGAATGCACTCGCGCACAAGACCCAAATCCGGAAACATTCTCGTTTCTCGCGTTTTGCTCTTTAAAGTGTAACCACCATAGAATGAACATTATTACAATGTATTCTCCTGTTTATGAGCCAACATCAGCGGACATTAGGAGATTTGACTGACTTGTTAATAAACTATTACAACATAACCGTTCAAGGTGATGATGATTATGATAACCTTGAAATTGATGAGCTGACTTTTGAATGTTAGGAACTTGTTTGCGGGCCTTCACCCTTTGTCCTGGCCCCCTGATTGGTAACGGCATGGGGGCCCTAACCTTATAAGACAAGTGTGGGAACTTGCTCCTGTGCCTTCGCCCCCTTGTCGCGGCCCCTTAGTGCGATGGTATGGAAGCCCAACCTTGTAAGATAGGAGTAGGAACTAGCTGTTAGGACTTAATCCTCCGTCGTAAGCTCGTTGACAGGAAATTGTATTGTAATAAGAGGTCCCTGTAAAACAAGTGTAGGCCTTCGCCTCCTGTCTAGGCCTTTGGCTGGAAATTTGAATTTGTTTGTGGTGCCATCTAGTGGTATATTTTTACACTAGCGAATGTTTTCTGTAATAGAGGTGGCGCCGTCTAGCGGTATATTTCTAGAACTAATTATTGTTTGTTTGTGGCGCCATTTAGTGGTATAAGGACTAATGAATGTTTTCTGTAATAGAGGTTGATCCTGTTCGTCTTTCTCTCCCTCTCTCTCTCTCTTCCTCCCTCTCTCTCTCTCTTTCTCTCTCTTCCCCCCCCCTCTCTCGTCTCCCTCGTCTCTTTCTCAAACAAGAAAATCAATTAATTAAATCAAATTAGTGAAATCAACTAAGCAGATCAATCTCAAACAAATCACGCTCGATCAAATCAAACAATCAGATAGATCCCAATCAATCAATCAACCAAATCAAATCAATCTCAATTAATCAAATCATAACTTACAGTTTGCGATAACTAGCTTACAGTTCAAAAATACTGATTGTACTAACTTACATTCTGCTAAAACCAACCACAATTAAAAAAAATACCAAATTGATTTAAGTTAATCATGCAAAACCAGATCTCAATTAAAGAAACAAGTCTGATTTAACGTACAGTGTGAAAAAAAGTCGCGCATACTTATTGTAATTTCCCATTTAACCGTCTTTTCGCATGTTAGTGTAGGTTCGAACGTCCGTTAGGAAAACAAAATTATTAATAAAAAATTGAAGGAAAACTTAGCGCTTGAAAATATATTATAAAAACAATACATCATTTATTTAATCACATTTTTATCGGTCTTCTTCTTCCACCGTGATACGCCGCTATCATCACGGTTTTTTGATGCGACCGTCACCTCTACATCACCGCTCTTCTTCTGTGAATCATCACAATCATCTTGAATTTGAGATACGTTCAGCTGATGTTGGCTCACAAACAGGAGAATACATTATAATAATGCTCGCTCGATGGTGGTTACACTTTAAAGAGCAAAACGCGAGAAGCGCGAATGTTTCCGGCTTTGGGTTTTGTGCGCAGGCGCACTCGTCAATGTTCTGATAGGATCGATTACCTTCGGGAAGTTTGGAGTATGGGTCGCAGAAGCAGCCTTCGTAACCGCCTTAGCAGGAATACCTCTGCCAAAAAATGGAGTTACATTTATAAACATACCCCTGGGGAAGACATTAGAACGTGGTTACAGAAACAAGAAGTGTACACTGTGTATAAACGCACGGTTTAGGTTAGGTTAGGTCAATACACGTAGAATATTATGTTAGATTAATAAGCGCACGGTTTAGGTTTGGTTGATACTCGCGCACAAGTATTATAAAACATTCGCTAGTGTAAAGATATACCACTAGATGGCACCACAAACAAATTCAAATTTCTAGCCAAGGGCCAAGACAGGGTGCGAAGGCCTACACTTATCTTATAAGGGCCTCTTATTAGAATACAATTTCCTGTCAAGGAGCCCACAACGGAGGATTAAGTCCTAAGAGCTAGATTCGACACTTGTCTTATAAGGTCCCCATGCCGTTTCCAATCAGGGAGCCACGATAAGGGCCGAAGGCCCGAGAGCAAGTTCCTATATCTGTCTTATTTGATTAACATTTAAGAATGCCAGGGTAGTCCGCTTCTACAAAATATCAATAATACAGGGTCATTTCAAATACCTTGAAATTTATATATGTACTGATATTAGTGGTTTGCTAAATTAGTAACAATAGAAAATATCTCAAGATAAAATGAAAAACATACTACCTCGAAATCGGGTAAAGATAAATTCAAGAAGATGAGCACGGCACAGCTTCTGGGAACGATAAAGAAGGTTTGATAGCGTGTGTCTAGTTTAAGAATAATCTCACATCTATGTAATAATAATAGTGACCGATAAAGGCTATATATTATCCTTTGCATGTATTTAATGAGCATTATTATTATTATAAACCAGCATCAGGGATATAAAATGTTTTGTGGGTTGTTAATAAACCATTACAATATAATCGTTCAAGATGAAAAACGATGAGATGAATGCGGTAAAATGTATCTTAAATCTTGGTAATAGCGATACTCTCTATTGAATTTCAAATAAGCGAAATTACGTCACTCTTATCTCCGATTGGACGATTTTAATGTGTTTAATTAGTATGGCTGTTAAATCTCTGCTGGTAAAGACCAATGTAACGTGAAGTACATGTGTGTGTGTGTGTGTGTGTGTGTGTGTGTGTGGTGTGTGTGCGTGTGTGGTGTGTGTGCTGTGCTGTGCTGTGTGTGTGCGTGTGTGTGTGCGTGCGTGCGTGCGTGCGTGCGTGCGTGCGTGCGTGGTGCGTGCGTGTGTAATTGAACATAGCAAAAATCAGCCTTATATGCTGACCGCTTAGATAGAGAATCTGCCTATAAGGCGCTATTGCATCAGGGTAGAAATGATTATTATTTCACCTAATATTTAATTTAGACCTTAATATATTTTGCAGCAGCAACATTTTAAAATATTTGTAAACACATTAATTAACACGATGTCAACGGCTGATTTCTGCTTTCCATTCATGATGAAATTGTATAACTGTTTAATGATAACTGCATTCCACAAAAGCAGTTTTATCATATAGGTGACATAATTTTAAATGTATGTTGTACATAACAAACATCGTTTTCTATAAATTCATATAAGATCGATCTAAGTGGTCTGCGAAAGGGAAAGGTAAATACGAGTTACAGTAAGTGCGACACAGATATTTAGGTTTGTATATTTACATTCTACAAATTACTTAATGATGGGAAAGTGAATAACCAGTTTTATATCAACTATTCATAAGCAAAAACACAAAACGGGTTTAGTGAACCGTATAAAATATTCCAATATTTAGTTTAGTTCTCGAACACAGATATTATTAGAACTGCTAAAAGACAAAAACACATCTGAATGTATACGCCCATTATTTTTTATATGTATTTTACTTGATATTGTTCACAACAATGTCAATAAAGGTTTTGTGTGTTATTATAGGAGGAGGATGTCATAAACCAACCAACTCTGCATCAGCTCCTATTTGACAGACTCGATCTACTCGTTTGTTTAGATAACTAGATAAAGGTGTGAGTGTTACGATATTTTTCTTAATTAATTAATAGCATTATGCGGTGCGTATTTGTGGGTTTTAAACTTTATAGTTATTCATTCGTATATAATAATAAACCGTTAAAACCTTTTGTCTCTTATGTCTGTTATAGCAATTTGGTGTTTTGAACTGTGGCTGATTTTAAGCAAGCAAGCTGTAATTAGTTAAATCAAATCAGTATTTTTGAAGTGTAAACTGGTTTTCGCAAACAGTAAAGTTTGATCTGGTTTTAGTGAGATTGATTTAGTTGATTGATTGATTGATTGCGATTGATCTGATTGATTGATTTGTTTTGTTTGAGAAAGAGCCGAAAGAGAAACGGATACATGAGAGAGAGAGAGAAAGAGAGATGAGTACATGATCAACTTCTGTTGCAGAAAATGTTCATTAATTTATACACCACTAGATGGCGTCACAAACTAACTCTAATTAGCCCTAGAAATGTACCGCTAGGTGACGATACCTTTATTACTGAAAAAAATATTCTTTAGTCTATACGCCACTAGAAGGCCCTATGAAAAAAATTCAAGTTTCGCGGGGGCCACAACAAGAGGGCGCAGACCTAACACAGGTTCTTATAGCTGTCTTATGAGGTATCATTAGAGGCCCCTTATTATAATACTATTTCCAGCCAAGGGGGCCCCGACAAGAGGGCGAAGACCCTAACCCAAGTTCTTATAGCTCTTTCAAATTTCCCGCCTTACACCTCCAATCAGAGCTCAAAGGCTGGGTGGGGACTAAGAACCAATCAAAAACCAATCAGATGAAAGGGGCTGTCCTTAGCACCAGCAATCAGAACACTGTATGCGTACGCATTTGCCTACCTTCCAGGGGCTGAACTGTCAAAAAGGCCCTTAATACGACAAAAGGATCCCTAGTTAGGGTAAAATTCTATGATGCAGAATCTATTATTGTAGATGGTTAATTAATAAAATTGACACAGAAAGAAATTTTCTGAGGAAGATGCTTTTCATAAAAACACTACTATGAATCGTCACAACTTCCATTATTATTCGGATGAAAATCCAAAAGTGTTCAGAACTATATCTCAACAAAGATGGGCATTAAATGTTTGGGGAGGTATAATTGATAATTACGTTGTTGGTAAGCATCCTTCACAAAATTTTTGTATTAATTATATGTTGGTTAAGGTGATTCAATTCAATTACAGAAATCATCAATTAATGAATCTATATCCCCTACGATTATTTCCAAAAACGTTGAGAGTTTTCTACGTCAGAGTCACCTCCTGTTTAATAACCATCTCTGCATTGGAGTTACTGCCAGAAGCCGTTACCGCTTTCCGACGATTTCAATAAAACCACGGGACGCGCTACAGACGCTCTCATTTCCTTCAGCATTCTCAGTCCTTGTGCAATCCCGCTCTAATCACATGGGTCTCTTTTAAGAGCCCAGATGGGCCGTTTCTGCTCATTCTGATTCCGTTGGGTCAACTCAACTCAATCCATCCGCAATTATTCCAAGGGACCAGGGTTTACTGCTACTTGAATCTGTGGTCACCTGCATGTAAGTTAATTATACATCATTACACTTAATCCAGTAAACGATGTCACGTCGGAGAATACTCTCCCCGTAGTCTTTTAATTAATCAATTGAATAGAAAGGTATTCGCTTAAATTCTGCCAATACCCGGGGTATCAATTAAACAGCGCAACGGATGTAAGCCCAGAATTTTTTAATTGATTTTTAATACACACACCTTACATAAGCTTACACAAAAACGCCTTGACTAGGCACAACAAATAAAAACCGTTGTGCAGGAACGACAGATTTAAAGCAACAAGACGTCCGAAAGTGGACCATATTTCGGTCACCCAGTTTCGTAAATTACGAAGACGTTATGTACCACAGAGGGTATTACATTTTCATCTCATCTAACGTAATTACCAGTTCAAAATAAGTTTGATTTAAAGCTTAGTTCTTAGTAGAAGTCCTGAAACCGCTTTCCTACCCGCTCACTCATCGTGTAATATCTAGAGGATAGCACAAATCCTGACCTAAGACTTTTGTTAAATGCCCACGCACGTAAAACGTTCTTTATCCTGTCGGCCTGTTCATTTAACAGTCCTGGATACCGAAAGGTCCCGAAGGTTTAAAGGTCTTACGCCATTCCCCGGCTAGAAGAGAACTTTACCTGTTATAGGAGATCCTGAACCCGTTTCCGATCTTGATCACAAGTAGCTATAACCTAGACTTAAGGGAGTAACCCTACTTCAAGAATACAGTACCTGTAAAACGTTTGGTTTATCCTGTACCTGATAATCTTTAAACTAAACTTTCCTGAAGGTTTAAACACTTTATTATTATTATTAAAACCGGTTCCAAAGTTAGAGGCACCCCAGGTAGCTATTATTGTCACTATCGAAACCAGAAGTGCAAAAATCCCCCAGTGTACTCAAAGCGAGACCATTCATATTTAAGTTGTAAGAGTTTAATAACTTGTAAACACCACTAATTCTATTTTTTATACAATTTCCGATAATTACTAAATGTAATTACAATTTATCTTAATCCACGTAATTAACAGTATCCTATAAATAAATAGTTAGTTAAGGAAGCACGTGTAAATATTAGCTAAATTAGTTGTAAATTTACTTTTGTAAAAGTTATGTTTATGAAGAACAAAATATAAAATACTCTAGCAAGTACAGGTCGCAGGTTCAAATCGTACTCAAGGTAAACTTTTTATTTATGTTTGAATAAAAATTAATAATTTTTAATTATAAAATAGTCCCTGTAAAAGTATTAATTTTCTGGTTGACCGTAAAGCAGGTATATAGAAAGTGTTACTTTCGGAATCTTATCTTCCGCATCACCTTCCAAATAGTATGAACACAGTTATAACTGTATAAAAATATTTACTACTATTCCCGACAGGTCCGTCCTTTATAACTTTAATCTTATTTTAAAATAAATAGAAGTTTTATCTTTATATTATAATACACTAATATAATATAATATAGTATAATAGAGTGTATAAACACCTTTCTAACCATATTTTCACAGAAAACGTAAAGAGAGACCGGTTGACTGACGATTCCCGCTAATAGAAGACGGCGCTCACCCAGAGAATCTTAGATCAACTCCCAACCGCCTGCAGTATGATAGAGGTTCCCAAATACCTGTAAAATTAATTTATTTGTGTTTACTTTATCTGCAGTATTTTCATTCTTATCGTTTTGGAAGTTAGCCAATCTTAAGTGTGAATATTTAGCTTTATAACCAATAGGACAACAGCAATATGTGTATAAAACCCTGAAACCGTAACAGGGGCAGTATTTTTGAATTTTTTGCAAAATCGTTTTGGACATATGCTTCAGAGTGTTCTTAAAAATACTTTAAACACTATGTGGTTCCAATTGGATGGTGTACCTGTTCGCCAATGGCTAAATATTCGATTTCAAAACAGATGGGTCGGTAGAGGGGATCCCAGAGTTTGGCCTGCAAGGTGCCCAGAATTGACACCACGTGATTTTTTAAATGGGAATTCGTTAAAGAAAAAGTTTATTCTGAACCTGACATGAAGAGAAGAATTACAGAAGCTTTCGTGTCTATAACCCTAACAATGTTAACTGCTACAAGAAATGCTGTAAAAGTTCAAGCTTGAAAATGTATTGGGGTTAATGGAAAGCATTTTGAATATTTGTTAAAATAAAATCGTGTTTGTGCCTTCGCTCCGTACTACGGCATATGCAGACCGCAAATGCGTCCGAAAATTATGCGTGTAATACCACATTTTCTTTTTGTATATCATTAAATCTTAAACCAAAATTATTGCCGCTGTTCCAGTTACGCCCACATTCGTCATTAATATAGTACATTTACCACTATGTTTTATATGTTAAATAAGCAAATAACTTCTGCCAACTGTACTACGTTTCAATATAATATAATAACTTACAAGTTGAAAGTGAAAATCATAAGTGGATATCCCTTTTGTATGAATTACGTCATAAGCGGACAATTAGATAGATAGATTAGATTGGAAGAGTTAGAGTAAAGTTAATCTTATAAATATTCGGTAAAGATCAATACAGTAGTAACCAAGAAGAAAATACACAGAGTTCAGTTATTTTTATTGTTTTTATAATATTAAACACGAACAGGCTAAAAGTGCGCTAATCTGCACCATTATCATTATTGCTGTTTGTATTCAGGTTTAATCTGAAATTTCAATTTGAAGTAATTCTACGTACAGATAACGCATAGTTTTTGTGTGTAGTTTTATGGTGCTTATTAACAATCACTTTTATTATCGCAACGCTTTAAAAACAATTACATTTATGTTCGAATTTGATCAACTGTATTCATGCTGAAGTTAACCAGCAAACATTATTTGGAATATAGCTGTATAGCTGTGGTATTTGATACTTTACAACTTGTTGATAAACGAAAAGACTCAACTTACAATTTACAGTAAGTATTTTAATTTTATGTCTCCGTTGGGTAAGCGACAAGTGCAAGACTGTGTGTGTGTGTGTGCGTGTGCGTGTGCGTGTGTGTGTGCGTGTGCGTGTCGTGCTGTGCGTGGTGTGTGTGCGTGTGTCGTGTGCGTGTGCTGTGCGTGTGCGTGTCGTGTGCTGTGCGTGTGCGTGTGCGTGTGCGTGTGTGTGTGCGTGCGTGTGTCGTATGTGTGTGCGTGTGCTGTGCGTGTCGTGTGTGTGTGCGTCGTGTCGTGTGTGTCGTGTTGCGTGTGCTGTGTGCGTTGCGTGTGCGTGTGTCGTGTGCGTGTGCGTGTGCGTGTCGTGTGTGTGTGTCGTGTGCTGTGTGTGCGTGTGTCGTGTGCTGTCGTAGCGTGTGTGCGTGTGTGTGTGTGCGTGTGCGTGTGCGTGCTGTGCGTGTGTGTGCGTGTGCGTGTGCGTGTGCTGTGTGCTGCGTGTCGGTGCGTGTGCGTGTCGTGTGTGTGTGTGCGTGTGTGTGCGTGTGCGTGTGCGTGTGGTGTGCGTGCGTGTCGTGTGCGTGTGCGTGTGCGTGTCGTGTGCGTCGTGTGCGTGTGTGTGTGTGTGTGTGTGTGTGTGTGTGTGTGTGTGTGTGTGTGTGTGCGTGCGTGTGTCGTGTGCTGTGTGCTGTGCGTGTGTTTGTGTGTGTGCGTGATGTCGTGTGTGTGTGTGTGTGTGCATGATGTCAGTGGTGTGCGTGTGTGTGTGGTGTGTGTGCGGTGTGTGTGTGTGTCGTGTGAGTTTCGATGTCCGTAAGTTTCGTGTCGCATGTGCGTGTGTTGTGATTTTGTCAGTTCGTGTGGTGATGTTTAATGCTAGTCAGTGTGTGTGTTGAAGTTGTTGTGTGAGGGTTGTGTGTTGTACTGATTTACATTACCAAATATTCACATTGCATTGCATTTTAAATTTTGTACATAGTATTACGCCAACTTACGATAGAATAGTTATATAAAAAAATGACAATAAAGAAGGCACTACAAAAAAATGAGGAGCGTTGTCTAAATAAATATTGGGAAAAGACGGTTTTTTGAAAAGTAAACGTTGAGTTTACGATTACCAAAGTTTACTTCGCATTATCGCGGATTTGATTATTAAGAGTTTGGTGAACTTTAATTAAGTCATTTTGATTGAAAGGTCTTCTTAACAAGGCGTAAGTTACATATTTTTTAATTACCCAAAACTAATTACAATCCTTTAGCTTTTGTCCGTACTTCTCGTCTCAGATTTATTTGATACCAAATATTGAATTTCTAAGCTACCAGAATCTTGGGAAACATGCTAATAGTCGTGTAAGTTTGTCTGAAAAGCATGCTGGTAGAGGATTATCATTGGAAATGCCAACGACGAATTTTACTTAATTAATGACAAAGTATATATTAAGAACTGGATAATATACTTGGGAATTTTCATAGTTAATGTCGGATAACACCTGGGAGCGGAACCTGCTACAGATAAGTGTTTCTCCATTTTATTCCGCAAATCAAAATATTTGTTAATTTAGTTACAAACAGTATAACTGAGATTTTATGTTTTGTTTGACTTTCAATTTAATTTATAGCTTTTTTGATCACTGTGCTTAGTTTTGAATTATCATTTTACATACTTTCCACTTTAAAATTACAAGTAATATTTAAGTTCAACTTGTTAATTATAAATTTATAATAAACTAACGATCTGTACCATTTAATCTGTCATAGTAAGAAAATAGAAAGCCGGTGAAAATGTGAGATTATACGATCGTATATTCATTTCTTTGTGCACCTTAATTGTAAAATTACCATAATTATTTGGATAGCATGAGTGTTACAGTAGTTAACAAATTTCATTAAATAAATGTAAAGTGATAAAATTTACTGATTTTCTATTATTATTAAAATTGAGATACACTCCCGATAGGCTTATTGGCACGAACCCAGCATAAGTTACCCGTTTACATCTCATATTATTATTCATTATTATTATAACCAACACTGATGGTTATAGTGTGTGTAGATAAAAATTTCCGTTGGTGCATTTAACCATTTTAGGGATTGTCATTTGTTCTAGTTCTGAAATTTATACACAAAACTGTTGTCATTAGGATTTGTTAGAATCCATAGCAGTATCGCCTTGTTCTAGTTCTTGAAACAATAATTTTTACACGTTTAGATACCCGTAATATAAACCTTAACGGTACAAATAACAACGAATTCTCCCAGGATATGCATTTATCTCACAAATTCCGCTTGAACTATGTAAGCGTTGAAGTAAATCGTATTGGATATCGGCATAGTCCCATAGGCTCAGTGAGTTCATTACATAGTGTTTCTAAAGACCATGAATCACATATTTAGTGCACAATATATCTACAGCAAACTCATTCAGCTCTATAAGACAATTTCCTGAAAGTAATAAAAAACCTCAGATTCTACCAAAATGGACACACAATATGCAAAATTACCAGTCGGTACGAGGACCCTACAACTCTCTGTAATGGTATGGTCCCCAGTAGTGCAGTGTATAAGAGGTCCTTTTAAATTATTGACAAATCTTGGTCCTCGGTAGCCATGGTGCGTATAAAAACACAAGAAATGTTTTATTAGTACTCCATGCTTTAAAGAATCTAGAAATAAGTTCAATGAATGAAAACGGGAAAATACACCAACCTACATGGGTTCTGATATCTTTATTCCACTGCCTACCGAAAGCATTGAAAGTTACCTAGCATATATTGAAAGTACAATACATTTACAGAAAGCATTTTGTGCTCTGCAGTTAAAAGCCACAAACTGGGTTCAAACGGGCGGGCAGTGCGGAAGCAGACACATTTTTCTAAATACTTAATAGAATATAATTTTTAAGACTAGACAAATAGGCAAGCTAGTAAGAGCGTACAGAGCGATAGGTACGGCGACCCTACAAGTTTTGTACAATTTGATATAAATAGACGATCCATATTATTAAAGGAAGGTTCTCTCAAGTCGCTTTTCAAGTAAATAGGGTTGTTTTTTTAATTTGAGCGAGCAGAAAGTGGTTGCATTTTTAAATAAAGAAAAAAAAACCTTTTGCACCAACTTTCACTCAAGAAAATTAAGCAATCCATTTTTTAAGACATTAGTAAAGGAATATTGCAAGAAACGTTTCCTTCGTTAAGCTACACCTAAAGAAAGATATACAAACCCTTAGTTTGTAATGGACGAAACCTGTGACGTTTAGGGTACACATTCATATAACAAAATCAATGGTAAAATTGACCAAACGACTCGTGAGTACTTTTAAATAAACGTTTAAAACAAATAACGTCAAAAGTTCAACATTTATTCACAAGGGCGTAAATGATGTATATTTACCAGAAGAGATTCTATTTGACGCAACTTTTTATATTACCAATTACAAAATTTTTTAATTGAAATCTGTAGCTTTACCTTCTCTAAACACATGCTCGTATTTTTGCCGATAAATATGATTACCTAAAAAACTTTAACGATGTAACATGTCTCATAAAGTTAAGTTACAATTGAAAGATAAAAGATGTAATAATGTAATTAAAAATTATTATTAATTTTATTAAATACATAAATAAAAAGTTTACCTCGAGTAGGATTTGAACCTACGACCTGTAGTTTGCTAGAGTACCGCGCTACCAACTGCGCCACTAAGGTTCAAGCCCCAATCGATGCAAATTTTGTCTTTATGTATGTAGAACTGATGTAAATTCTAAATATAATGAGATTACAATCAAATTGCTTATATTAATGGAATGTGAGCCTGCAATATCGCAGGGATTCACACATTCCAAAGCAACTTGACTAATAATAATGTAATAATGTACTTCGTTTTTCGTTTGAAACCAGATACCTACGCTCGGTAAAACCGAAATACTCCGCTATTCTAGCTGAACTTGCCAAATTTGGCAACAAAAGACAAAGCTTGATTTTTGTACATCTTGTGGTTCTCTGTTGCCTTGTTGGTACCTACATGAAATTATTTTATGTTTATAGTTTCGTCTTTTCTGTTGCATATACTATCGAAAGACAAAGACGTATAGGTAATATTTTATTAAAAGGATCATTCCTTTTTTACTTACTTAGGATAGATTTTGCAGAGAAATTTAAGATCCGTTTTGACTGAAAGTGGCAGCATAAAATTTTGATTTGGCAAAACCGCATTTAAAGGGCCGGTTTTGGGCCAATTCAAGGTCACTCGCCATTTGGTGGTGAGAAAAACATTTAATAGGATTTGAAGTGATATGGGGCCGGTGCTGGTTGAGTTTTAGGTCACGCGTGCGAGTAACATTTTAAGGTTAAACTTTAGGCGGGAAATTTCAAGGTGAAAATATAAAGATCATCATATTACAATTGTTTCAAGATGAAATCCAAAAATAAAAATGTCAAATCTGAAAATAGCACTTTTAACTTCTACAAACCGTAGCGGGGTGTGTTGAGAGCGGTTAGGTAACGTACATAGAGTTAGCAGGGTTAAACCAAAGGACCTATTGCAAACCCTTTAAAAATGTGTGTGACCTCGAGATATTGAAAAAGTATAAAGTGATGAATGTGTTTGTAATTAATAGCTCAGCGCTTTTATGGCTATTACAAACAAGAAACTCGGATTCAAGATTGCAAAACGTTGCTAACCGTAAGGGAAATGTTCATAGATAGCTTGGGTGCAGCCGGAACAACAAACATAACATTTTGTTTTTAATAGTAGTGCTACAACCCCACCACATGTAAATTACTCATGCTAGAATCATTTCTTAAACAGTGTTCAGTTGTAGTACAATTGTGAGCAAATAAAGTCGTTATAATGCAAGCATCATTTCTGGAATGATCAAACCTCAGAAGTTCACCATTATATATGGATACTCCACATAGTTGGAGTTGTTGATGTTGACCAAATTGTGATGTATGTAAAAATAAAAATGAAGATAAACAAGATTCAGGTTTTTCTTCTTCTAACACTGACTGGTCATCATTTCGACATAAGGATGAAGTGTATAAACAAGCAGCTCATGAATACTTAATCGATTGTGTTTATTATAAACTATCGAACGACACGTATCATGCGAAACATATGGAAATTGGATACAGTACACATGCAACCTTGCACTAGTAGTGCATATGGGGTGTGCAACTGTGATCAAATCAATAATGTGGTGTTAGATATGAAGGAATGGAATGAGCTTCTAAGATGGCATTCATGTAGAATTACAATTTTTCCAATCTCAAGAAATTTCAAATAAAATTGATTGGTCAAATGTAAACGAAGAAGAAGAAGATGTAATCTATGATCAACATTATGAATCTTTATCTAGCAATCTTGGTATCTATTAAAATTGGGAATCGATTAAAGGTCATGACAAAATTTTGAAAAGTGTTATGATTGAAAACTACAGCTGATGTTCTTGCAGATTCAATGCCCATAGTGTAGAAGAACTATTCAATTTAAAGGATGTAATAAGTTATAGATTGTGTTTTTTTCTATACACGAATTAATATAAAACTTTTTTTACTGAAAATCAGAAAATTCGATGCTCAAATCGAAGAGACTTAAAAAATGGACCTGGGCAGGTATTATAATAAAACGGTTGCCTTAAGGACTTACCTTGAATTATACAGAAGCGTCACCTTGTCCATCTGTCGTGTAACTTTTGCTGGCCAGCCACACGTACTAATAGTCAAGCTTAAACCAGTATGCGGTCACCAGGGGAAATGTCCACAACACACGAAATAACATAGAACGATAATTCGGTGATATATGCGAAAACTTAGAAAAATGATTTTTTTAAGTACTAACACAAGCGTGAAAAATATATGTGTACTCAAAGCGGTTGTATTTTTTTTGTTTTATTCAGCCTGCTACAACTAATCAAAAAACATGTCCCACGTGTACCGATGCATCCTCAAGGCGAACCATACACATGAATATAAACATGAGTTATTTATTAAATTGAATGCATTTAACATTGAAAAGTGATGAAACTAAAACATTGATATTGTAACTAAAATATTAATTTTTGACAGCAACAAAAAACAATTTAAAAAAATTGTTGTGAGAGGACGCAACAGATTGGAATTTCTTGAATCTTACAACCTGGTGTTTTTTTCGTGAGAAAGAATTCCATGGTAGAATGATGACATTTATAAAGACATTGAAGATATTATGAATGCTAAGTATACTATTAATTCACATAACACTATGCTTAATGTAAATACTGCATTATCCTGCTTATCTAATGTATAGCATTTACTAAATAAAGAAATATTAATAACTATTTGTATTGGTGATCTCGATTTCGGTATAAATACCTTGCCTTATCCATGTAGGTAGACAATGTTAGGTAAGAAGCGAAAGAGTGGAGGTGGTTTAGTGAATACTCTAATCAATAAATTTCCGGTAGAATAACATTTGCGTGGTTACCAGTATTGTGGTCCTGGCACAAAGTTAAAGACGCGACCCGCACGCGGTGACCCCGGTATTAATTAATTAGATGCTCATGATATCAGCTACAGAGATTACCGAGATTTAGAAAGTAGACATAAAGCAGATGAAATTTTAGAAGAAAAAGCTTGGGAACACTTTAAACCATCAAACGCAACATTAGGAGAACGAACTGCAGATTTAGCAGTCTACCACCATGGAAGCAAAGAGAAAATTAGGAATAGGGTGTAAACGTCTATGCAATCTGAAGAAATTCAATGGTGGAAATTTATCGCATTTACGAAAAATAATAGCTAAAAAATTAAACCTAACGAAAATTTTACTGACCCAATAAAGTCGGTGCTTTCAGCGGCAAAACGTGTGGTAAAAAGTTTAGAAGGAAAGAAAAGCATTAAAGTTCCAAAATAAGGAGGGTTTTTACCATTTATTATTTCGTTATTCGCAGGATTATCAGTAATCGGTGTTTTAGCTAGCAGTGCATCGGGAATTGCTAAAGCAGTCAAAGAAGCTAAAAATGCAAAAAAATTGAAAGAAGAGACATCGCACCATAATCGCATGATGGAATCTATCGTTATAGGCTCCTGAAAACTTTATCTAAAACCATATAAATCTGGTGGTGGTGTGTTATACTTAGAACCGTTTCCAAACAAACTGAATAGATTACCCGAAAGATCGTTAACAGATATTGATTTTAGAAATACTGTAGGTATATTTATGAGAGGTACCATGGAAAAATGAATCTGGAATTATTAACTTAGATAGTTGAAGCGGGTCAGGTACACATTGGGTTTGCTACAAAAAGCTCCGTAACAAGGTAGAGTATTGCGACCATCTACGAAGTGATTCAGTACTTTCGGGGATGTATAATTTATTACAATTACAATCAAGATCAAGAATTTAACATTATCATTTGCGGACACCTATGCCTTCAATTTTTATGTAAATAATCGACACAAGGTCAAATTATCTCAGCGATGTCAATGACTTTCAGTTTAGTAGGTGCTGGCACATAGTAATTTACATCTTCTACCCACCGATAGAACTAGATTTGGGAAAGAAACACGTTATTGGATTGGTTGGCTTTACGATTGCAACACATTAGAAACATTTATACAGACAACGATAGATTTTATTTTAGAACAAATCCATCTCACTTGCGAGTGATTAATATTCCACACCGTGCATTTGAGTTAGATGAAATTAGTGATTATTTAAAATCTAAAATACACACCGAAAGGTTTATCAATAGAGCAAACAATAATACACTTAAATATGGGACAAAAAGTTCATTTGATATCGATTTTAGTAAACAAAATATCATTGGTCGCATGCTAGGGTATGTGTCTAAAATAATAGAACCAAATATTTTACGTACGTCCGCGTTGGACATCCAAATACTCAACACTACATGTTGAGTGCAACATTATAAAAGGATCTTATTGAAACGGGAAACCTGCAAAAGTATTACATGAGATGGACGTTTCACTTCCACTAGGTTATCATCTAGATAAGACTCCCAGCAATACATTTACAATAAGTAAAGGCTTTATATTACATTTTTATATATATATTATAATTAAAAGGGAACAAATAGCTAGGTAACATGGCTACGCCTCTACATTAAGGAAAACTCATTGTGTTAAGGAAAGCTCTTTATTAATGAATTTCGTATTGCTGCAAAAGCCTGGTTGATGACGTCACGAAGTGAATATGCATAAAATGGCGTGCCTGATAATGCAATGTCATCTTCACGAATTATAAATGGAGATACCTTTGATTTGCATCAATAACGCATGCTGTTTTATCTGCTTTCGTCGTTTAATGACGCTTTCGTTTTCCGAAGCCTGTGTTGTTTGATCTACATTTCCTGAAAATTATCTTACCTTACCGTACGTTTATGACATGAAAGTTACGATACCTTTATATATGATGTACATTTCGTTTATTTGTACGTTGAGGACAAATGCAAATTACTTTATCTACTTTACCGTATGTTTATCTTATGAATGGGAAATGAAATCCTCATTTTGCAGTTCGTTTCAAGACGAAGTTAATATATTTATTTCGAGAACATGTAAATAATACGTATCCTTCTCCTGCAAAAATACGTTTAAGTAAATAACAAATCAGTATAGTGTTGTTTTGATACGGTTAAAGAAACAGCTGACTTTGGTTTCTAAAATATTTGTGTGATAATCTATAGTAATTGTAATGTTGTTGACATAGGTCAGGTATACGTTTTAGTATTAAATACAGTGTTGGACATATTGCATTTTCAATTTTAAGTAAAGATAGATTATGTGCTTATCTAGTTTGTATTAAATTAGAAGTTATTTAATATGGTAAAGCCTTATGAGAGTGCCGTTTTAGTTATTTTATGCTGAAATTAAACATACTTTTTGGTTTCTTAAATATACAATTCAATACAGCTCTCTTGTGTTATTCAGATTACCTGTGGTACTAATGTCCAACTTTTTCAATTTTTGTTGTATTTTGATTACTAAACCTATAAAATTGAGTGGCGTCCAACAAGAAAAAAACAAATGCATTACTGATTATATACATGGACACATCTCTGCCTACCTCACACCTGTTAAAAATAGTTCTCAACCTACAGTAACTTTCGTAAGTATTGTACCTTGCTGAGCTTGGCCGTGGTGCAAATTACCTTTTGATATACCAATCACACACCCCGAGTTTTTTATTTGTCATGTTATAATGTGTACTTATACGTGTACTATTAAGTCATTGAATCAAAACAAGTACAAACTTTTACAGGAATCTTACTTCCAATGAAGGATATAGCTTACTTTACATTCAGTGATAATCAAGATTTGATTGAACGTAATTGCGCAAAATCCAACTTTATTCTTATTTTTCGATGATATCGCATATGAAAAGAAAAATGACATAACGGCATATTTTTCTGTGGGTAGGCATATTTGGGTGAAACTTACAGTAAAATTCCAAAGCAATTAATTCGTGATAATGCGGATCTAATTATATTACTCGAGTAAGATGAATTAAAGCTAAAATATGTGTATGAGGATCATATAAGTCTCACCCTAAGCGTGAAATTATTTCGGGACATGTGTTCGAAGTGCTGTGTAGATTCGTTTGGTTTCATGGTCATAAACAAAGATGCTGAAGTTAACAATGGTCGCTATAGGAAAAGGTAAGTAAGGTAAGTAAGGTTTAATAATAAACAAATTAATTAAATAAATAAATAGGTTGTAAATGTTCGGGTGTAAAATGTTCTCAAAACAAATCGTTAAAATAACCAGAGATCTAAACCACTCAATATAAGATAACGCCGTTGTCCCAGTCGATAGATTAAAGCAGGCCCGTTCAATTTCATTTGCTTAATTACAACTAATTTGCGTTTGGTTATTTCCACTTAACATATAGTAACTGCAATGTAACAATAATAAAAATTATCTCGGACGCCAAGTTATTTTTTTGATTATGCTCGGAATAACTAAACCGAGAATACAATAAAAAATTCACCAGATTGTCAAAATAAAAAATATACAAACTATGTTTATTAAATATTTAAATTTAGAATTATATAAAATATATCTTAAAAACTAATTGTAATAACCTTAAATTACTAAATTACGGATATAAATATCTGTTCGAAAGTTTTGCACACAACTTTTTAATAACATCTGGTATCTAAACAAATACGGAAATGTAAACCAAAGGTGATGTAATCTTTGCACCAATATTGCGCAGTATCTCGTAATAACAATGCTGTACGTTGTAAACCATACCAGAGTTGAATTTTACTTCTTATAAATTTATCTTCATGAATTTCGATTAATCCAATGTCTATTGCATTCTCTCGAAAGTTCAAATAAAAAAATGCGATCTAAATTTAGATCTGAATTAAAGGCAAACTTGAAATCCTAAGCATCGAAAATACCAAAAGTGGTAAAAATGTAAAAGTAAAAGTAAAAGTAAGCAAAAAAAGTGTAAAAGTAAAAGTAGTAAAAGTGCCTGCAAGAAGCAAATGTTTTAAATTTTAATATAATGCGAGTTAAATGTACCTTACCATTAACTCAATGGCACTTTTCACAAAATTTAGGCGGAAACCCAAAAATGGCGTCTTGTATACACAGAATACATCAAGAAAATGAAGAAAAGGACGCTTAGGATGTCAGATGGTATATGTGCGAAAAAGGTGCGCAAAAAATTAAGTCAAAAATATGGAATATAAACCCCTAAGAAGATATGCACTTAGGTTACACCAAAACGCAAATTAAGTTGCCTACCACATACTTATAATTCATTAATAATTAAAAACTCTTTTTTATTTTTGTATTTTACAACTAAATAAACGAAGAACGTAAAAGATTCGTTACACACCCCCTCCTAAAATTTTGACTCGGAGATCACCAAAGCGGAGATTCTAAAAACTGAGCTAATAAATAAATTTACCAAAATCTAAGGAAATAAAAAATGTTAAACTAATTAAAATTCAAGTGAAATATAAACAGTAATACCTAAAATCTAAATAAAGTGCAATTAAAAATAAAAAGGGAAAAATCAAAATGCTAAATAAAAGATTAAATAGAAGAAAATCATATACTAAGTGTATGAAGAAGTACGGAAAATGCGGTAATGTTGGTCAGGAAAGACCACTCGCAACACCATAAAAGCTAATGACGCGCTACCACCCGCACACGCCACTAGTCGAGAATAAAGGACCCGAAACCTTAAATAAACCAAAAGAAAACTTTAAGTTGGTGGGGTTTCTGAAGCAAACCGCCATCAGAGCAGCAAAATGAAAAAACCGGTAACAAAAATTGAAGCTAAGGTAAAAGAAAACCAACCATGACCTAAAGGGTCAGAGGGCGGGGAACCCGGGAACAGTTTTCAGGTGCAACGATAAAAAATCACGGTAAAATGCCACTCCACTCGAGACTTAAACTCCTTCCAGACAAACCATAAAAATCGCGAGGATTGAGGCCGAGAGAGAGAGAGAGCGGTTCCATTACCCTTCCCCGGTGGTCTCAAACCAAGCCCCCTAGGTACATCACTACAAAACTACCACAGTCACGTTCGGCATGAGTCAAAATCGGTAAATCCAAGATACGACTATTTCCATGACAAATTACCACATGATGTTCCGTCGTAGAGAACAAGAGAGGCCACTCTACCCTTGACGAGATTAATGTTTCATGTTGTTCCACAGTCGTCGTCCAAGACTAAACATACCCCTAACTAACACGCACGTTCCGTAAATAGGTCGAAATCTAGATGATGTAGCAAAGGAAAGGTGATGCACTCTTACGAACACAACATAACCCCCCCCCCTAAAACTACCAAAACGTCATAATCAGGAAGTCACAATCGGGCAGTGAACTAATCGAGGTTGACACGAGGTGAACCGAAGTCCTCAAGAACCGTCCAAGAATAGTACACTAGACAAATCAGGAATCGTCAAAAGCTAGAATTTCAGGGAAACCAGAATAACTAAATCAAATAAAAAATAAAAC
The DNA here is from genome assembly GCA_036346205.1 of Vesta saturnalis. Classification (NCBI taxonomy): domain Eukaryota; kingdom Metazoa; phylum Arthropoda; class Insecta; order Coleoptera; family Lampyridae; genus Vesta; species Vesta saturnalis. The sequence continues at coordinate 466,170 of JARFJB010000379.1, read as the reverse complement.
GTATACAAGCATTACTAGTTTTCTTATCAACGGTAGAGTTTGAAAATTTTACGTTAAATAACGATCAGAGGTAAACTCAAAATGGTTATCTGAAATTTTACTATTGCAACAATAGAAAATTGTAAATCCAATAAAAAAGATAGTCTACCTGAGAACTAATGTCCCAAAAATCGGTAAAACAATCGCACAATGTGATCTAAATATCAACAATCGTGCTAAACAAATGTAGTAAAAATAAAATAAGTGGTTTGCAAAGCCACAAAAATATAAAATAAAATAATGTGCGAAATAAGCACAAAATCAAATTACTTTGAAAAATCATCAAAATAATTAAAATGTAAATAAGAAAACCAGAATGTAAGAGTCTCAAAAATACTGTGAATAGAAAAATAATTAAGAATTAATGGAGTTTTAAATCTTTAACATGAAAAACACCTAAGGGTTTATTATCGAAAGGGGTAGCCAATTGGTACAAAGTTGGACCTAACACCTCAATAACTTTTGCTTCAATAAATTTTGGAGCTAACTTTTGACTATAATTTCTAGTCGCATCAGATAAAGTAAAATTGTTTTTCCAAACTAAATCGCCAACGTTTAATTTCAATGGACGACGTCGCAAATTGTAAGATTTTGAATTTCTTTCGTAAGCTGCATGTAAATTTTGTATAACATGTTTAAAAACGAGTGAAAGTTCATTTAAATCTTGAACTAATTGTTCACGGTTCGTAATAAATAAATCATCCTCTTTAAAATCCTTTAGTCGACCATACAAGTCTCCAGAAATTGGAACTGTTCCACCAAACGCCAAAAAAGAAGATGAAAATTTAGTAGAATCATGTACCACGTTACGAATAGCATGTGCAATTTTATGAATTTCAGCATCCCATTCGTTGTGATCATCTTTAGTATAAGATCTAATTGCAGTACCTACCACTTTATTTACTCTTTCAACAAAATTTACTGGGGGATGATAACTTGCATTAAACCAAATGGATTGAACTTTGTAAGAACTCATTAAATTTTTAAACTGTGCACTTTTAAATTGAGGACCGTTGTCCACCATACAAATTTGAGAAACACCGTAAACTAGAAATACATAATTTTCAGTATACTGACAAATAAATTTATTAACTGTAATTAACCATTCTTTAAAAACATGCTTGTCAGCCTTCGAAAAATCATAAAGAATGTGTCGACTAACAGAACACTTCCCGTTTACAAGTTTTTTGAAAAGTTACTTAGTAAAAGTAACATCGGAATAACAACATTTAAAGCAAAAGATTTTATCATCATCCTTGTCACAGGTGTGATAGGTATGACCCAATCGTTTACACTTAAAATATGTTGAAGATTTAGCTGTATTAATTTTTGAATTATTAAAAGTTGAATTTGTATTTTTTGGCTTAGCACCAGTAAAATTGACTTTAGGTTTAATATTTTGACTCGATGTGAAAGATTTAGGTTTGTATTCAGATTGTCTTTGAGAATCTGAACTAGAATTAAACTTGAACTTAGAATTCTGAGCTTTCACTTGCTGCTATTTTTTACATAATACAACCAGATGGAAAATATCATTAACATTAACAAGAGCTAACTGGGTAGCGAACCAAGGTTGTAAATTTTTCATAATAATTTTTAATTGTTCACATTCAGAAGGAGGAACGTCTAATTGTGAAAATAGATTAACCATTTCGGAAATAAAGAGGGTTGGAATTTCATCATAAGTCTGTTCTCTATTCTTAATTTCGTTTAACAACACTTCTGTTTTGAATTTTAATATAATGCAAGTTAAATGTACCTTACCATTAAATCAATGGAATTTTTTACAAACTTTAGGCTGAAATCAAAATGGCTTCCTGTATACACAGAATCCATGTAAAAAAGCCTATTTTACGAGCAGTTTTGGTAGCTGACAGAAGATGGTCAACCATGAGAGATTTGAAGATACAGTCATACCCAACAGAGTAATAGAGTCTGAAACTTAAGAACTGAGCCATTCATACTTACAACAGGAAATGATCGATCTTTTGGCGGACATAAGGCAACACTGAGTTTTGTTAGCATTAAATTTAACTAGATTATTGCTTCCCCATTGAGAATACGTTGAATGTCTTTGTTGATTGAATTTGCCATTTCAGCTTTAATTTCTTGATTTGACATAGAAGGTGGATTATCACTATGAGTAGACTGAGATGAACTACAGTGAAGAGTGTTATGGTCAGCAAAGCAATGGATGGGGTTAGTTGTTGAAGAAATAAGGTCGTTTATGTACAGCAGAAAGTGTAGCGCTATAACGGATCCCTGTGGTACGCCCGCGTTAATGCTAACTTCTTTTGAAAAAAGCCATCAACTACGACACGTATTCGTCTTTTATCAAGGAAACTAGAAACCCAGTTGATGAGCGTATCATTTAACCCAAGCGAGGTGAGTTTGGCAAGTAAACACTTGGTCAAATGCCTTTGAGATATCTAAACCGACTACAACTGTTTCACCGGACTGCTCTACTGTATTGTTCCAAACTTGGGTCACATATGAAAGAAGATTACCTGTTGAACGACTTTGCCTAAACCCATATTGGTGGTCACTAAGGAATTTGTTAGTTTCAAGGAACGTGAGCAGTTGCTGATTGATGGCTTTTCCATGATTTTAGACAAAATGGAAGTGATGGCAATGGTCTGTAATTTGAGGGATCGGTCTTATCACCTTTTTGGGAATAACTTCCATGATGAAGGAATTCCCAGAAGATATAAAGATCGTATAGAGCTTAGATAGGATTGGTACTAGTTCGGGGAACATTTCTTTAAGACAATAGCTGGGATACCGTCTGGGCCAGTCGCCTTATTGAGATCAAGCCTACTGATGATCGATTCCAAGAGCTTGTACCGAAAATGAATTGCTTTCATAGCGTATGAAGAAGAGTTGACTAGGGCACATCTTTTCCTGAATCATTGAGACACGAGTTTGATGCAAACAAATCCACAAAAACATTTGGCTTTGTCTACAGAATCAGCAACTACCGATCCGTCAATAGATGTCAGGGGAAAATGAAGATGTTCGAAAGTTTTTACTAATGGCTTTTGCTAAAGACCAAAATTTACGACTGCCTAAAGGAGATGTAGCTAGTTCATTGCATTTTCGTTGTTCGAACAACTTTTTAGTTTTAGTGATGACACTTTGCAGATATTTCTAGCACCAACGTATTCTACATGACTGTCAACCGATTTATTAGATTTCCATTTAATGCAACATTTATTTTTAAAGATATTGCATCAGAACAAGTTTTATTGAACCAGGGTTGGGAACGTGAATGACCTACACGGTACTGTTTTTCGGAATGTACAACTCCATTCCCATGAGGATGACTTCAGATACTGAAAGAGCGATGCCGAAGAAGAGGACGACTTAAAACAATATTCACGCCATGGAAAGGTTGCAAAGAAATCCGTAAATCACTCCATCGAGCTGACTTAAAACACCACAAGGTTCTATCGGTTTTGCGAACAACAGTGGAATTAGGTACAGTAGAATGATTTTATTAGACAATGGTCGGAAAGACCTAAAGGCGTGTGTGACTGTTGTTCCTCAGTCGTCGTCCAAGACTAAACATACCCTAACTAACACGCACGTTCCGTAAATAGGTCGAAATCTAGATGATGTAGCAAAGGAAAGGTGATGCACTCTTACGAACACAACATAACCCCCTAAAACTACCAAAACGTCATAATCAGGAAGTCACAATCGGACAGTGAACTAATCGAGGTTGACACGAGGTGAACCGAAGTCCTCAAGAACCGTCCAAGAATAGTACACTAGACAAATCAGGAATCGTCAAAAGCTAGAATTTCGAAACAATTTCAGGAACCAGAATAACTAAATCAAATAAAAATGTAATGTATACAAGCATTACTAGTTTTCTTATCAACGGTAAAGAGTTTGAAAATTTTACGTTAAATAACGATCAGAGATAAACTCAAAATGGTTATCTTAAATTTTACTTTTGTCAACAATAGTAAATTGTAAATCCAATAAAAAGATTGTCTACCTGAGAATTAATGTCCCAAAAATCGGAAAACAATCGCACAATGTGATCTAAATATCAACAATCGTGCTAAACAAATGTAGCAAAAATAAAATAAGTGGTTTGCAAAGCCACAAAATATAATATAAGATAATGTGCGAAATAAGCACAAAATCAAATTACTTTGAAAAATTATCAAAATAATGAAAATTTAAATAAGAAAACCAGAATGTAAGAGTCTCAAAATACTGGGAACAGAAAAATAATTAAGAATTAATGGAGTTTTAAATCTTTAACATGAAAAACACCTAAGGTTTATTATCGAAAGGGTGGCCAATTGGTACGTAGTTGGATCTAACACCTCAATAACTTTTGCTTCAATAAATTTTGGAGTTAACTTTTGACTATAATTTCTAGTCGCATCAGATAAAGTAAAATTCTTTTCCCAAACTAAACCGCCAACGTGTATTTCAATGGACGACGTCGCAAATTGTAAGATTTTGAATTTCTTTCGTAAGCTGCATGTAAATTTTGTATAACATGTTTAAAAACGAGTGAAAGTTCATTTAAATCTTGAACTAATTGTTCACGGTTCGTAATAAATAAATCATCCTTTTTAAAATCCTTTAGTCGACCATAAAAATCTCCAGAAATTGAAACTGTTCCACCAAACGCCAAAAGGAAGATGAAAATTTAGTAGTATTATGTACAACGTTACGAATAGCATATGCAATTTTATGAATTTCAGCATCCCGTTCGTTGTGATCATCTTTAATATAAGATCTAATTGCAGTACCTACCACTTTATTTACTCTTTCAACAAAATTTACTTGGGGATGATAACTTGCATTAAACCAAATAGATTAAACTTTGTAAGAACTCATTAAATTTTTAAATTGTGCACTTTTAAATTGAGGACCGTTGTCCACCATACAAATTTGAGGAACACGGTAAACTAGAAATACATAATTTCAATATACTGACAAATACCTTTAGCAGTAGCACTGCGCATTGGTGAATCAAAGTAAATTTAGTAAACCAATCACAAATAACTAATAAAACTGTATTACCACTCTTCGATCATACCTTTTTTTTAAAGCAAATTTAAGTTTACACAAATTTTCTTTACAACGTTTTTTAATGTAAAGCATCATAAATCTAAAAATTAAATAAATATTATTGAAAATTCTGAAGCTGTATTATCGATATTTTTGTGGCAGCGGACGGCTTTGGAATTTCTTTTACGTTAACATGTATTTATGTATATGACTCTCTATCAGACATGAAGTTGTAAACGTTATTCTGACATAGATTACTGTTTCGGTTTTTACAATGTTGCCTGTTTTCGTAATCGTAATAGTAATCAGCTCTAAGCCAAATGAAAACAAGCTTAAATACAAAATTTTAAGTACGTAGGTATTTTTGTTCTGGAGTGATCGTGGATAATAACAAACACACACACACCACGCACGCACGCAGCACGCACGCACCGCCGCACGCATGCACGCACGACACGCACGCCGCCCGCACGCACGCACGCACCAACCACCCATCCACCCACCCACCCACGCACCACGACGAAACGCACGCACCACCACACGCACGCACGCACGCACCGCACACGCACACGCACACCCAACCACGCACACGCACACGCACACGCACACGCACACACACACACACATACACACAACACACACAAACTACGTAAATGCACACAAGTTGCACCTTGCAATAATCAATTAAGATCAAAAATCTGAATTCGATAAAATAGGCCACAACTACCTTTTCCACGTTTTAGAAACTGTGAATGTCGGAAGCATCTTTATTAATAATGTCAAACTTCTGTACACAGATACTACTAGCCACATTACGTTAGGGTCAGCCTCAAAGGTTTTATATTACCTCATCCTGTTTCCCGATCTCCATGTAATATATGTGTTAGTGCATACGTAGACGATGTATTCGTATTCACGTCAGACATACAGGAGTTTAAAACCTTGAAAACATGTTACACCACATACGCCGAACAATCCGGTTCAGAAATTAATCTAACAAAGTGCAATGGGTTTTGGAGAGGAAGTTGGAAGAGCAAAAAAACTCCCCTCAATCTGTCGTGGGAAACTGAAATAAAAGTACTAGGGATAACCTTTTCAAATGACACTGAGCATGACAACAGAAAAGCCATTCAAACCCTAAATAACACATTGGACAGTGCAATAACGTCTTGGAAAAGAAAACTGCCTGCATTATCAATGGAGGGTCGAAAAACCGTCATTAATCAGTACATTGCACCAAAGCTGTGGCATACACTACAAAGCATACACATCTCCCCTCAGCAACAGTCTGCCTCCAAGTAAAGTTGGTAAACTTCATATGGAAAGGCAAACATTGGACTACACAAGAGCACCTGTGTTTACCGATTTCGCAGCGTGGGTTAGCACTGGTGCACATACCATCAAAAACCAAAACCTTACGTAGCTGGCTCGCCATAAAGCTAATTACAAAAAACGAAGAGCACCCATGGAAGTCAATAATCTACCACAATCTAAGACAAGCTGACGGTTTAGGTCTAACATGGCAATGGTTTTTTTTTGGAGAACAGATTACAAAAACTTACTCACTTTCTTTTCTTATTTACTAGACATAACTTTGAAATGCATGTGTACAGGTTTTGAAATTTAAGTACAGCATAAAGATCATATCGTATAAAAATTTGGGCATTGATTTAAATTCTAACACAGTTGTCTTATAGAGGTTTTTTTGGGCCCTTTAGACATTTACTCAAGATTAACATCTTTCGTGCTTCCATAAGTTAAACCATTTCTGACAGCACAATTGGATACCATTCATCCGAGGAGGTGAAATATTGGTTATGGGTCTTCGAACCTGAATTGAAACAGTTTACGATTGCTCCTTCTCCGAGCATCTTCCGCAAACTGAAGAAATATACGTTACACCTACGACTATTTTCGGATAAGTAGTTACATCACACAAATTTACCTACGGTGAGTGACTTTTTTAGCTTTTCTACATAACGAGGCTCTCGTTACCTGTACATTACTGAAATTCTTATAACAAGTACATTACTTTGCTACATATATTAGTGTGTTTCTGCAATTATCCTATTCCTAAAATTAATGCTTATACTTTACTGTTAAACATTTCCTTAGTAATCGTTAGAGAAGGTTAGACATTTGTACCTGTAAAAGATAATTTGGGTTATTTCAAAGTTTCTCATATACTTTTTAACTTTGCAGTAGAATTTGTATTTTAACTATCAATTTCTAACTGTTTTTATGTACTAGTTTTATTTTGATATCAAACCGTAGTTTGTTGAACCGTTAGAACTATCTGTGTCCACTGTATAAGCGATCAGCTGTTTTGACGAAACGCTACTATCTGAGTCTAAATGTACAAAGTGTGTCATAAATTATGCTAACTGCTGGGGTTGTATAAAAAGTTATTTATTTCAATTACTGTAAATCAAATTGCATATTTATTTATGATCATTAGGGTTGGAAAATTTTTTTTACTTTTCACTGATTACAATTTAATAGTTGTTTAGTACAAAACTGTTTGAATTAGGGTTATTTTTTAAGTTTTGGTTTGTAGCCATATCTTACTAATGAATGTGTCAATCTGTGTTGCCATTTATTAAATTCTTGCATTATGATTGCCAAACCTGTAATGAACTTGACCTTTCTGAATTTTCTAAACGTTTCATGCTTACTTTGTCTGTAATGCTCATAGTAACTACTTTGAATAATTTTTTTTATAAGGTAAACAACGGGGTAGATATCTAGTGATAATTTTCGCTTTATATTTGGGGTTTATTTGCTTCCGGTTGATTGAAAACTGATAGAAAAGTCCGACGGAGGGCTCTTCGTGGAATATCGGGTACAAGTATTCAATTTCGGATAATTTATACATGTTTGGGTATGTTTTTTTGGTCAACGCTAGATGCCGGACCGTATTGTGTCTGATTATTAAATTTTAAGTAAAATTCATAGTAGCTTTTTTGATTTGTTTGAAAGGTAAGTTGATTACTGGTGGTTTATTTGAAATATATTGTATCTGATGTATTATTGATTGTTGTTTTGGGAATATTTCCTGAAATAATTGTATTTATTCTGCGAGTTGGCGCTCCATAATTAATTACAAAATTTATGCTATTTTGCAGTGGGTATATTAAATAATTGTTAAACGATCGTCAGTTGTTTCGTTAATTCTGTGATCTACGATCAATGTCCTAGCCAGTCCTTTGTCAGTGTGGCTTTAGTTCACCATTTTATTTTAGTTGTCTTTTCAATAAAATCAGCTTTAATTTCAAATAAATGACAAAAATCTACTCCCAAAGTAATTGCAGTAGTAATAGATTCAGAAACAATAACAGAAATTGCTTTAGTAATACCATTAAAAGTCAAAGATAAATCAACACTTCCCAAAATGAACTGTAAAGAACCATTGGCAATAATCAGTTCATTTTAAATCATATTAAATATCCATTAAATACAAAGCAGGCTTACCTAGAATTTTAACGGTAGCTCCACTATCTAACAAAGCAACAAAATTTTCATTAAAATCTTCACATTAATAAAAGGTCTAATATCATTCTTTTTTCAACAAATTTGGAACAAATGTTTGGAGTTCCATAAAATTTATTAACTGTAATTAACCATTCTTTAAAACATGCTTGTCAGCCTCGAAAATCATAAAGAATGTGTCGGCTAACAGAACACTTCCGTTTACAAGTTTTTGAAAAGTTACTTAGTAAAACTAACATCGGAATAACCACATTTAAAGCAAAAGATTTTATCATCACCCTTGTCACAGGTGTGATAGGTATGATCTAATTGTTTACATAAAAACATGTTGAAGATTTAGCTGTATTAGTTTTTGAATTATTAAAAGTTGAATTTGTATTTTTTGGCTTAGCACCACTAAAATTGACTTTAGGTTTAATATTTTGACTCTATGTAGAAGATTTGGGTTTGTATTCAGATTGTCTTTGAAAATGTGAACTAGAATTAAACTTGAATTTAGAATTCTGAGCTTTCACTTGCTACAATTTTTACACAATTCAACCAGATGGAAAATATCAGTAACATTAATAAGAGCTAACTGGGTAGCGAACCAAGGTTGTAAATTTTTCATAATAATTTTTAATTGTTCACATTCAGAAGGAGGAACCTCTAATTGTGAAAATAAATTAACCATTTCGGAAATAAAGAGGGTTGGAATTTCATCATAAGTCTGTTCTCTATTCTTAATTTCGTTTAACAACACTTCTGTTTTGAATTTTAATATAATGCAAGTTAAATGTACCTTACCATTAAATCAATGGAATTTTTTACAAACTTTAGGCTGAAACCCAAAAATGGCTTCCTGTATACACAGAATCCATCAAGAAAATAAAGAAAAGGACGCTTAGCATGTCAGATGATATAGAGGTGTGCGAAAAAAAGTGCGCAAGAAATTAAGCCAAACATGTGGAATATAAACCCCTAAGAACATATGCCTACCACATACTTATAATTCATTAATAATTAAAAAGTCTTTTTTTTTATTTTACAACCAAATGAACGAAGAACGTAAAAGATTCCTTACAAAGGTTTGATAAATACATAATACCTCAAACTGCTTTCAGTAGCTTAGCAGTTACTGATCCGTTTAGGTATTAACATATATCTGTTGAAGGTAAACCGGCACCGGTTCAGTATACCCTTTTTCTTGCTACAATGGATAATAAGGAGATGATATTAAAGCGAAAAATTATTCAGGCCCATAAAATAATACAGCAGAAGTACAACAGTATTAAAACTGCCCACATTGATAGTGAAAGAACATTTAAAAGTACTTATAAACCCCTAATAAGACCTCTAACTGAAATAGTAAACAAAATCGATCCAGATAAAGGAACACCTAAAAAGGAGCCCATTAACGTTAAACCTCAAAAAACCACCCCTGTTCATATTTCCAAGAAAGCACGGCACTACCCCCACTAACCTGCTAGCTCAAGTTTACCGAAAATCGTATTTCACCAGGCCCATTAAATATACTAAAGTTAATAAACGGCGAATACAAGTAAATATTAATAACGGTAACCGGAATAGCTGTAATACGAACCTATAAGGGAGGGCTAAAACAATGAAAGAAATAAGGTCCAAAATAAAACTAAACATTTTATTTGGTTCTCTCGCAGAAGTCCATAAAACATTTACTACAATGTGTAGTAGGTTCTCCCTTTTAAAGAATTGCATGACTTAGTTTAATACAGTAACGTGCTTAATTTGATTTATGGGCGACGAGACTCACGAGCGCTGTGCGATGATTTTTTTTTACTAAATGACATGAGGTAAAAGTATAAAACTATGTAAATTTTACGCAGGTCGACAATCTAGGGTAAAATAAGCTTCAGTTTAAGCCAGTGTACCAAATAATGCCTTTGGTAAGGCTTTCAAATCAGGACCGTGAGTTAATACCATAAATCGGTTTTACTAAAGTACTTGATATAACAAATCGGGATTTACAAAGTAGATTTGCGTTGGTCGTAAGACAATGGGATCTGGGCAACCACAAAAATAAGGACGAGGTACATGAAAGCCGGTAATTTAATTAATTGTGCAGCTATTTGAAGAAAGGTTTAAGAGCGGACAGCATCCATAGAAGATTTATAACAGTTAAAGTAAGTATTCCAAATAGCAGAAACATACTCTACTTTAAAATATATGTAGAAAACATGTAGGGATTGTAGTGCAAATATATTGGAGAAACCGCGAGTATTTACGACTATAACATCTAATATCTTAAGCCATTTCCTGAACAGATTTCATACACAAATTAACGTAACGTTTTATTGAACAGTTGCATATTTATTTAGTTCAAGTTCTACTGTTATCTCTCCTAGTTACTAATTTCTCACAACGAAAAGAAAAATGGTAATATTGTGTAACGAAGGTCCGCATAAGTTACTGAGAAACCATGGTCCTCGGTGTGCATTGTGTGGGTATAAATCATACATATTCGTCGAATTAACCAATGTTTACTCCTAAAAACTACCGCATTAATTTTTCGGTAAAAGATTACAGACCGAGAAAAGCAAACTGGACACGCTGTATCCCGTCGGACAAAACGTAAACAATACTGCTAACCGTAGATAAGAAAATGCAGCTCGTGAGAGCGTAGAAGTGAGTTACTTTTAGAATACAATTGGTTTATACGATTAGCAATAAATATGCCATAGTATGAACTGATGTAATCATTCTGTATATAACAGGTCTTCGAAGACTATTGTTCAGCACTATGCATGGTGTGTATAAAAACATAGTTTAGATGGGAGTTGTTACCTTAAATGTTATACAGACGGATTCCCACGTTGCATGTAAAATTTGCAAACAAGCCAAGTTCTCAGTATCTAGACATATTGTATTCGGCCCAACAAAGTGCATTAGCACATTTTTTACCTATCCTTAAAATAATAATAAGAATTCAAGATAAGATAACGCAAAACGTAAGCGTCTTACCAATGGCAAAGTTCCCGATGATCTATAAATAGAAAAATTACTAATATTAAAAGGTCCCCTTAAGCACCTAACCGAACATGGTCCTCCCAAGTACTGATGAATGTAATAAGTTCTACGTCCATGCCAAATATTGGTCCTCGCTGCGTATAGTGTGTATAATAAGCCAATACCTATTTTTGAGAGTTGATGGAGTGTATTGTTACTATCCCCCACTTAAAAAAAACTAGAAGAAAGTTCATTGAATTAAGGTGCAAAAATTCAAATAGTACATAAAAGTCCTCACTCCATATTACTGTTGGCGGATGACCTCCCAAGACCCCCCAAACGCGTATGTGTGTGTGTGTGCGTGCATGTTAGTATCTACGATAACTCCAGGACGAAAATACCTACGTACTTTTTAAAGCAAATTTAAGTTTACACAAATTTTCTTTACAACGTTTTTTAATGTAAAGCATCATAAATCTAAAAATTAAATGAATATGATTGAAAATGCTGAAGCTCTATTATAGATATTTTTGTGGCAGCGGACGGCTTTGGAATTTCTTTTACGCTAACATGTATTTATGTATATGACTCTCTATCAGACATGAAGTTGTAAACGTTATTCTGACATAGATTACTGTTTCTGTTTTTACAATGTTGCCTGTTTTCGTAATCGTAATAGTAATCAGCTCTAAGCCAAATGAAAACAAGCTTAAATACAAAATTTTAAGTACGTAGGTATTTTTGTTCTGGAGTTATCGTGGATAATAACAAACACACACACACGCACGCACGCACGCACGCACGCGACGCACGCGCACGCACGTACGACACGCACGACCCCGCACGCACGCACGCACGCACCACACCACCCATCCACCCACCCACCCACGCACCACGCACGCGTACGCACGCACCCACCACACACGCACGAACACGCACGCACGCACACGCCACACGCACACGCACACGACGCAGCAGCCACTGAGCACATACACACAACAACACAAAACGTAGCACAGTTTTCATAGCAATTGACAAATCGAATTCCATAAAATAGGCAACTACTTTTCACGTTTTAGAAACTGGAAGAAGCACTCATTGAAGTCAATACTCTACACAGATCTAAGACATTAGTTACGGTTAGCCTCAAAGGTTTTATATTACAAGTCCTGTTTCTCCACTCCATGCTAATAATGATGTAGTGCAACGTATACGATTTTCGATTAAATACGAGTTTAAAACCTGAAGAACATGTTACGACATACCATTCAATCCTTCATGAATTACTCTAACAAGTAACTGGGTTTTGAAAAGGTTTATATGTTAAAGGAAAGAACCTATCTGTGACTTATTTTAAGTTTTGGTTTGTAGCCATATGCTTACTAATGAATGTGTCAATCTGTGTTGCGCATTTATTAAATTCTTGCATTATGATTGCCAAACCTGTAATGAACTTGACCTTTCTGAATTTTCTAAACGTTTCATGCTTACTTTGTCTGTAATGCTCATAGTAACTACTTTGAATAATTTTTTTTTATAAGGTAAACAACGGGGTAGATATCTAGTGATAATTTTCGCTTTATATTTGGGGTTTATTTGCTTCCGGTTGATTGAAAACTGATAGAAAAGTCCGACGGAGGGCTCTTCGTGGAATATCGGTGTACAAGTATTCAATTTCGGATAATTATATACATGTTTGGGTATGTTTTTTTTTTTGGTCAACGCTAGATGCCGGACCGTATTGTGTCTGATTATGTAAATTTTAAGTAAAATTCATAGTAGCTTTTTTTGATTTGTTTGAAAGGTAAGTTGATTACTGGTGGTTTATTTGATACATATATTGTATCTGATGTATTATTGATTGTTGTTTTGGGAATATTTCCTGAAATAATTGTATTTATGTCTGCGAGTTGGCGCTCCATAATTATTATTACAAAATTTATGCTATTTTGCAGTGGGTATATTAAATAACTGGTGTTAAACGATCGTCAGTTGTTTCGTTAATTCTGTGATCTACGATCAATGTCCTAGCCAGTCCTTTGTCAGTGTGGCTTTAGTTCACCATTTTATTTTAGTTGTCTTTTTTATCCTGTGTGACCGTAGTCGTTTTCTCGATAGACGGGCGATATAAAATTAAATCAAGTGGTGCCCTTTTTAAATTCTATGTATATCTTTTCTCCTGCCAAAACGCCCATGCATCCCAGTGCTTAGCCCACCGACTGAGCTTCCGGCTAATTCCTTAATCTATGCTACAGCACTTTAGCCACAATTTCTACGATTATCCCTTTGTGCACGTAACAAAACTTAAATGATGTAACAAAAAAAAAAATAATAACACGGACACGTACACGCACACGCACACTCACGCACACGCACGCACGCACACCCACACTCACACTACCCTTGACACGGACACGGACACGGACACGCACACGGACACGGACACGGACACGGACACGGACACGGACACGGACACGGAGACAGACACGGACACGGACACGGACACGGACACGGACACGGACACGGACACGGACACGGACACGGACACGGACACGGACACGGACACGGACACGGACACGGACACGGACACGGACACGGACACGGAGACGGACACGGACACGGACACGGACACGGACACGGACACGGACACGGACACGGACACGGACACGGACACGGACACGGATACGGTCAAGGACGCGGACACGATGCCAGATGATGGCCGATCTTGACGAAACGTGGCCAAAATTTGTAAAATGAGCTAATTATTCGATTTAGCAACAGGGAAAAGATATCGATTGCATAACCTTGTATACCTACATATGTAAATGTAGGTTGGAAGGTAATAAAAATGAGTTATCCTAAAAAAATTGAAATTAAAACTATTTGATTTCATAAAATTTAAGTTAGCATGTCTATTAACCTCTGTCAGTCCTGATGTTTTAAACGTCTGTTTGACATAGATTATTGTTTTTGCGTTTACAGTATTGACTATTTTTGTAATGAGCATATAACCGATGTTGCATAGTTATCCTAAAAAATGTTATTCAAATTATTTTATTTCTTTTAATTTACATTTTGTTGGTTAGAAGGTCGTGTGGTGTTCCACACCAGATATTTTAAGGAAGCAGTATCAAAGAAAAGCTATTATAATCGTGTAATTAACACGGTAAACAATTTTCTGTACCTGAATATTAATGTAACAAGTTTAACGATTCCTTCCATTTTCCAAATTACACTCCTGGATTGGATGAAAGTAATTGAATTAATTCTGTAGACATCTTTCAAATATTCACGAAAAACTTAGATAAAAATAAAACAAAATTTTTAATCCTCAATAAATCCTTTCATTCATGTAAATTGTTAATTAAGGTGAGTTTTAACATTAATTATAAAACTCTTAAACGCTGCTTTTTAAAATAATAGAACCTATCCTGGCAATCTAATTAAGAAAAAAACAAAAAAGATTATTTCCGTAAAAGGATCTTCGCTAATGGCATTCTGTGGGTGAATGGGGAACTTATTTGAAGTACGAGTAATTAAAATATTTCAAGAGTTTGATTGGTTAAAATATCGTCAGTGCATTTGATTTGGTGAATCGCGTTAATGTAATGGAAACAAATCAAATATTCTATTTATACAATTACAAAGTTTCTGAGTAATAATTGGTCACGATAGCCGGAAGAATTTCATTTTACTTAAAAGCAATTTATGCGTAACGGCAACATTAACTCACGCTACGTTTGTAAACACTTTTGGTAAAGTGTAAGGTTTAAGAGACAAACTACCTCAAGGTCTTTGGAAAGCTCATTATAGCTCGCAGCATTAATCTTTAATTAAAACTCCAGTAATACTAATTGTTTTATTCTTAAAGTACTTCCTAAAATCAGTTATATGCAAAATTATAATTGAACACAAACGGCAGTTTGAGAAAATAAAGTGGATTTTTTTATGCTATAAAATGTTTTCAGGAAAACAAAAGATACAAATATTCTCTAATTAATTAAAAATTATTATTAATTTTTAATTACATACTGACTTTCGAACTTCTTCGTTCATAACAAAACTTATAATAATTCTTTAATTAACATTACAGGTTGTTTAACATGCGAAACTTAATGGCGCTGTTAGTAATGAAAGAATTTTGAAAAGATAGACCTTATCGTTCATATGCATTAATTCAGGTATGCTCATGTGAACTGTTTAGATGGGATAAAACCTAATTTTTTTTAATCATTTATCATAAACCAGTGCAAAATTAACCGATGGTAATACCTCTTAGATAACACGACCACAATGCTTCGTAGTACGTCAAAAGCAGTAGATGTTCTCTCCCAATGTATTATTTAAATGTAAGGCTGGTAGCTGTGTCGATAATTTTTATTGCAAAAAAACTCATTTGTTCACAAAAATGAGGGCTTCCAATTCCAATTATGCCTCTTTAGAGAATTCGAAAGGAAAACATTACGGCATAATTTGCAAATAAATGCTCAGAGAAAGCAGAGCGAAGAACACTCAGTTGCGTATTGAAATTGATCAGCCAATGTAGTTTTCTAGTTATCACAAAAATCATAATTAACCAAATACTGAGAGCTACGAATTTTGTAAAAGGCCGTATAAAACTCGTAAACGACAGCTTAAAGAAATGGTTAATAAAACTGCCCAGATAAGCTACCATGGTCAAACTCGCAAAAGAAGTATACGCAAATAAATTTTAATTAAAATAAAATGACCAACAGCAAAATAAATAATATTAGCAGTATGATACTGAATTTCGCTAATCAAGTTAAATTGAGGTATACTAAAAAAAAATTAAAGCCCTTAAGTTCGAAGAACGTAGGCTTGCAGCAGGATAAAACAGTCTTGCAATGGGTTAGGTATAAATAAAGCAACCTTGTGATTCAGATTAACAGCGTCCTACTCAGAGTTTTTAATTTACCGAAAAGATATTAAAATATTGGACTAGAATTTATTTAAAAAGCTACCAAATACTGCGAAGCTACCTGTATATAACAATTAAATTTTGTAATAATAGCAAACTGGTCGCTTTCCTTCTGCTTAAAAACATAATGTAAAACATCTTTAAAAAATTTAAGTAACTAAATGTACACAACAACCTAATGACACTACAGAGATGAGTGAGTCGCTACCAAGAAGAAAATGCGCAATTATATTACGCGTCAAAGAATATACGGACGTATCAACATTACAGGTAAGTAAATGCAAAAAAATAGTAATGTACAGCAAAATGAAATCCTGATTAGATGATGTAAAAGAAATGATCCACCAATCTGAGATAACAACAGATAATGTAATATGTTGATGTTACATAAATTGCCAGTCCATAAGTCGACAAAGTTATCGATAGGAAAAGAGGTGGAAACCTCTCATATAAAGGAAAGAAACTTTTTCCTTGTATATGACTATCTTCAAAACGTAAATCTCAGTGTCGAGTTGAAATTCTTTCCATAGGTAACCTGAAATTGTTATTTATTAATTAACAGTTTCCTGCTGATGACCAAATAAAAATATCTACACAAAATAATGAAATCTATCCCCTATTCTCTAAATAAGGAAATCGATGATAGATTTTGCATGTTCATGCTGTTGACCACTACCCCAGATAAACAACCATCTGAGGCCATAGCGTAAGCCCTGGCCACGCGCCCAGACTATTCCTAGGGGGAGCCCGTAACTATATATACCTCTAAACATACACATCTACATTTACGTACAGTGTTAGGCAGATGAAACGTGCAGAATGTTGTTATGTTTAAAACCATATCCGAAGACCGATACAAATTTTATATCGTGGAAGTCCAGATATAAAATAGCTTCTTAGTACACAAATATCACCGACATTTTCTAGGGCGTAATTTTCATGTTTTAGATTATTTCTCTATCACCTGAGTAGATTAAAAAAATTATAGCTAATACTTATTTATAGCGCCTTTCCTGCTTCAAAAATCTGAAGGCTAAAATTCCTACCAATCCTGCTAATTTCAACTAAAATGAAAAAAATTTACCAACGGTGTCCGTGTCCAGTTATTTTAATCCCCATTCCAGAAGTTAATCTTTTATAGTGTCACATGTCAAACGGGTAATTACTTTGTTACAAGTAAAATCGATAGCGGCCATTCGTCTCTCCAATGCTTTTAATATAACATAAAACGCGCTCCAAGCGCAAGAAATACCTTAATAAATTATAAGCGTCCTATACTATTCAATATTTAACACAATTGAATACTTTTCGTCAGTTAGACAAATCAATAAAAATTCTAGCCACTTACCGTATCCTGTATAATTACTAAACAGACTTACTCGTATTGTGAACTCTCAAAAATTCATACTTAAGCCATACACTTAAACTTGTGCAGCGTGCATTTGAAGGTCGTACTTTTAGACATATGATACGCAATAAAGAAAACAAGTCCTATATTACACACAGTTACACAGTTTTTTAGTCACCATTTTTATTGTAAGACGCGCTATCGAAAGTTGAGGAGATGAACCAATATTATATTACAATCCTAAATTAATAAAAAGGAATCGTCGCTGTTTGATAGAACTTTACTTATAGACGTTATCAAACTCAATCTTGTCAGGATATGAAGGCGTAATTAATGAATTCGCACCAAAAATTAAAAGTTAACTAAGCTTTTGTTCTGTAAATTAACAATATAACGGTCCAATTGCTAAAATTAGTTAGTAGTAACAATAAAAAGTCCTAAACAGGAATTAAAATTTTACATGCACATTTTCATCGAAAAACCGATACAATTTTATAAGCGTTACCTTAAATTACTTCGCTCCTAGTGTACGGATAACACACTTATCACGGTTGATTACAGGACAGTGGCATCATATGCTGGAGTGCTGCTCTTTGGCCCTGATACAATTCAGCTCGAAACCGCCTTCTGGTAGGTTACCAGCTCTATAGAATTAATTCTTTTCTTTTGTCTTCCTTAAATTTAGCGTATCAACAGAAACAAGTCGTTCTACTGTTACACGTCCAAACCGCACTAGGCGTCGTGTAGGCTTACTAATGTAAGCGGGTTGCCAAGCCAGCTAACAGGGAGATGGGCGTGGTCGAAATAATAAGTAAAGTGAATGATTAATAAGCTCAAACACCTTACACTTATACTCAAATAGCTCAATTCGGGAAAATATGTCTCTAGGCGCCACCACAATCGAAACTTTGCTAATGTAATTGTCTTAAGCTGGATGTTAATTAACCCTACTTGATTGTGGAAAGTAGGATTGTGCTTACTCGGTAAACTCATATACGAAGGTTCTAAACAAACACTCGTCCCAAACAATTCAACTCAAATAAATTTAGTACTACCCAGGTTATTAAAACTTTTGAACACACCTCGTAAACTAAAATATCCAAAACAAAAGTTATAATACGGTAACTGAATATTTTCTGCGTATCCCTCGTATACACATATAACGTTAAGTTCCTATCTATTAATGAATAAAATATCTTGTCATTCAATATTCGATAATTAATTTTGAAAACTTCTAAATAAAAGCAGATCAAAATATTAAAGCTTACTTTACTTTTGAATCGTACTTGACATTCGTAAACTGTATAATTTCTCAAAACTTTTGTTATACTTAATGAAATTTTTAAACTAACAGCTGATCTGTTAATATTGCATTGCTCTAATGAAACTGATATAACAATTTTGTAAACCACCTGGTTAAATAAACAACAGAATAAAACATTTAACGATAAATATATATTGTCCTGCATAAAACAATCAAACACAAATATTTACATATATTACACTCGCTTGGTTGAAATCTTAAACCACAAAAGTACCAATTTGCCTTACTGCAAAATCCTTACTACTAATAAAATAAAAAAACAATACGATACAATATTACTCAAGAACGATTATCTTTCAGCTAAATTAATACTTAACCAACAATACACAAATAAATCTACCAAAAGATAAACGTGCTTAAATGAGTTTTTCATAATCTAATTCTAACTCTTACTTAAAAATTTGTCCATAAATCCTTAGCTTTTCTTTCTTCTTCCTTCCGTAAATTAATTATATGTAGTCCATTGGTAATCCTTAAATTGCCTGAAGCACATTACACAAGGCTTCACAAAACTTATTCCTTTATGCACTCGCGATTGGTTCACTCGCAGGTTATTACTACAAACACACATATAATAACGATAAACATATGGTTGCTTCTTCAAAATTTCTTAACAACTTTTAAAACAATTTAGTCCTTTACACAAATAAACTTTCAATGTCATATACGTTACTTGAACATTGGTTTATAATATACAATGAACCCTTCGTTCACTTAACAGGTGGTCCCACAAATAGTTTTAACTAAATCTCGTTATCAGAACCGCGCTAAACTTGATACTACTATTACGTAACAACTGTTAACTTTATTTAAATCTGCTTTCGCACTTTTATTATTTTCTTGAAAATAAACAAACTAATTTTATCTTCAACGTCAATTTAACTATGGTATTGTTTATGAATGTCTTTTCAATTTATCCCCGGTTCGGGTAACGCAGTTAATTAAACAATTACTGCCTCATTAAAATTTCACAAACATACGCCGACTTCGTCACAGTCTATCCCACACTAACTCGCACGCGCCTTCCGCCAACCTTCACCAAAACCGAAAGCAACTTCCACCTCTAACTTCAACTAACTAACTAACTCCAATCTCTACTTCCTATTTATAACTTCAGTCATCCATCTTTAAACATGTCTTCCTTCCGCGTTATATTCTCCAATAATATTCACTCAAAACTACATACTTCCAACAACTGCTTCCTACACAAGCACGCGTGTAATTACAATACATCGCCATATTTGTTTTCACTTACAAATTTTACAATTACTTCAGAAGAAATCATCTTTCGTCATTACATTCATTCAGTGGCCCTACTGGACCATTACGCAACTTTTAACCGTTATCTCCAATCTGCGCTCGATCTCCTTCCGCAACATTTGCAAAAACCAGTACAGTCTAATGTCCCAAATTCCATATACACACATTTATTCTCAACACAATTGCACCACATTACAAAACATTCTGAAATTAGTACTTAAAACATACCCAATCTTTCTCTACATATTTTCTAAAACATTCTACACTTATTCTTCACATTTTCTAATCAAGATTACCCATCTTATCTTCCAACAACATTCCTTTCTTTATCAGCAAAACAGAAGCAATCCAGTGGAAAGCATTATCGTCCCATGGACAAATTTCTCTTCACATTTACATTCATCAAAATTTATTTCTTTCAACACTAAAGTCTTTATAACATTCAAATACACGTCTCTACATACTAAATAATATCTTTCCTAAAATTCCAGTGGCGTATCATACACCCACATACTTTATGCACACAAAAAATTTTTTTTCGTTCAAACTCAATACACTCGTGCTCAAAACACATAATACACGTCATTATAACATCCTATATACAGGGTGCGTCATCGCAACCTGACACTACGTAAAGCAACTACCAACCTCAAGCGCATTCTCTGCCGTTGCTAAGAAAACCGTTAGGTCCTTTTTAAGTCTTTTGGTGCTCTACACCTTCCTTTAATAATCAACAACGTTTCTTAATACTTCTGAAGCTTATAAACTGTCCCATTAATATTAATATATCCCTTCACGAACCCCACCATTAACAACAAAGTAGATCGAGTATTGTCCCTTTTAAATGTCAGTTCGCCGTTGAAAACTCGAACCTCTTGAGCCAAAGCGCGTCAAAACAATCATAGCTCATATATATATATATATATATATATATATATATATATATATATATATATATATATATATATATATATATATATATTCTATTTAGATTTCCACAAGTATTCATGTTTAAATAAGACAATTTTTCTTTAAAACTTGTGTAAATAAACGTAAAATTAATATATATATATATATATATATATATATATCATATATATATATATATATATATATATATATATATATATATATATATATATATATATATATATAACAATAATGAGTCTGAACAAAACTTTTTAGGTTCACTCAGAATATTTATAGACAAAAAACAAGATTACTTATGGGCAGTAACTTTTCTCCCCTTCTCCCCGAAATTTTTTTATACGAGTTTGAAAGACAATTCTTCTCAAACCCTTTTATTAAAGAACGGTTCATTCTCTAAAAAAGATATGTTGACGACATTTTGGTAATCTTCAAAGGAGTTGATAGAGAACTGAGTCAATGTCACGATCTATTACATTTTTTCCATCAAAACATTAAATTTACGGTTGAAAAAGAAGTTTAGGATACCATCAATTTTCTGGATCTATCCATAACCAAAAAAGACAACAACTTACTTATCAGTGTTTATAAAATGCCAACCACTACTGGCCATGTTATTCGCTACAATTCCTTTCATACGTTAAATTACAAACTAGCAGCGTTTAGATATTTCTTCAATAGAGTTTGCAATTTACCTCTAAATAAAAAAAACTTTGAAACAGAATTTAAAACTATTTTTCAGATTGCTCAGAACAATGGATATCCTAAAGAACTTATTTTTCTCATATCAAAGATTACACCACATTACATAACTTTACAAAAGAACAATCACAATTCAGATCTTTTCCATATATTGGTACTTCTTCATTCCAATTCGTTAAATTGTTTAAGCAGTTTAATACAAACATTTCCTTCAGCAATAATCAAAATCTCAAATCTTCCTGAATGAAAATTAAGGACGAGACTGATAAACTTTCTCAATCGGGTGTTTATAAATTATAATGCAGTTCATGTAATTGCAATTATATAGGTCAAACGGGGCGCTCCCTTAGGAATAGGCTTCTTGAACACACTAATTGCATTAAAAAAAAACACCACACTTCCCAAAGATCAGCATTCGCTCAACACATCTTATCTACCAATCACAATTTTCATCCTGGAAAATTTGAAATGTTGCATATATGTGATAAAGGGAATAAACTTAATTTTTTAGCAATATTAGAAATCCATAAACAATTAGAAATAAATCCTGAAGACTGTCTTAAATGACAAGATTCGGGTATATTGGCAACACTTGTGGCTAACTTCTGTCTTTTGCAACAGCTGCTTTTAGCAGCTCTTGCTTTAATCTTTCTCTTTGAAATTTAATAATTATTAAATAGATTTTTTCCCGTAAGTATTTTCAATACCTGGTTTTTATATGAATTAAAATGTTTTCTTATAGCACAATGGATTTGTCTAATTAATTGTTCAAATTTGGTACATAACCTCACTAGGAGTTGACCACATGCGTTGATTCAAGTAAATTAGATCATTAATCGTTAATTTTTAAACTTTATTGCATAGAATGATAGATTAAGCATCTACGTTTCACAATTCATTCCCATACCTCAACATGGGTCCGAATTTTGCATTTCTTCCCGAATGGGTATTTAATGTTTAATACAATTAAGTAACTATACTATTATAAGGTTTTAAGGATGTGACAATTTTCTCTTTGTAGGAATCTGGTTTAATTTTTAACTTTGAATTTTAATGCTGATGTCCTCATGAGTTTCTCTTGAAGGCCTCATTTGTATTAAACAAAAATCGTCAACCAAGAATACACAATATACCTCTTACGACATCCAAAAAAAAACAGTGAAACAGAAAAACAGTAAGGTAGAGCAAATGAAAGCCAGCGAAAGTGTAACTAACAAGAACCGCACAGCAGACATCAGTTCAATTCGAATAACGCGAAGCAGAACAATAATATTAGTGACCTGAAGATGGTAAATGGTAATTTTCAGAAACGTCGTCGAATCAGCGAAGGTTCTTACAAGAATTTTATGCACACATGAAATCTGAACCTGGAAGAAATGGAAATACGTATAACATTCCTGGAAATCTCAAACACAATATATATATATATATATATATATATATATATATATATATATATATATATATATATAATATATATACATATATAGGTACCAAGTGTACTATATTGAGCCCGATATGTTATCAGGTCGCAATGAATCCCGAAGTAGGGGTTGCTTACACAACTCATTTTTTTTACACATAGTATATACTCTTAGGTACCTGTGAATTCCGACAACGTTGCCACCGTAAAAGCAAACTCTAGCAGAACATCAAAGACCAACTATATAATATGACACATGAAATGGCTGACTATGTTGACATAATAAATGTGACAGCTTTAGACATCTGTAAAATTAAAATAAAACTTCTTTGATCCTAACAGCAATTAAAAATTAAAGTGACACGTTGAATCGATTATTTTAGTTTACTCATCTTTAATACTTTGTTGTAACACGAAAGTTGCATTCATTTTTAAAATCATTTATTCATTGTAATAAATAAAATACGTTGTCGTTACCGTAAAGTTTTTAAATGGTATATCATTTAGTCGTTAAAATTAAGAAGTATTAAATGTTATATGCTCTATGCTACGTTTTTGTTATTTTGTGCTAATTAAGTATAAAATAATGGTAATTTAAAAATAAACCGGACATTGTGATTGTTGTGTGGTGATAGAAATGCACAAGAATATTGATTTATTTATTTGGACTGTATTACACCTGTTAACACTGTTAGAACTCTTAACAGAATGCGTTACAAAAATATAAAATCTAAGATTCTACCTACTAGAAAAGGTTCGAGAGAACTTCCCTTGCCCTAAACCTTTACTACACCCCTTGACATAAACATTTACCAACACTTGACATAACATTTAACAGTGATAGTTAATTTTTTCTACATAGTAAAAAAGGACAAGAAGCTATATTAAATGCGATTATTTAACCTCTCCGAATGCGGTGTTAGTAACTTTATATTTCATTTTTGGATTAATACTACTGAATAGAACAACAATATAAACCTATATCTTTTATCGTAATGGTGATTGCATAAAAAATGGGCCAATTGAACACCAATTCAGTTTTTTTAGTAATTCATAAAGTAAAAGATAATAATAGTTTATTATACAGGATGGTCCAAAAGTCTGAAACAAAATTCATAATTTCCAAAATAGTTCTATTTCGAAAGGTCTCGCGCACAGGTAGACTTTAATTTTTTGTTGGGCACATTTAACATCCAAATTTTACCAAAAACTCAAGATGGCGGCCATGCGACAGTAAAAAAACTAAATAGAAAGGGGGGTCATGTGACACATTGTTGGAAAGCTCTTAACAATGGGAATTCAAATGCCAAATTTTAAAACAATCGATTAAGGTATAACAAAATGCGACATTTTCAATGCGTCACTTTTCTCATTTTTGGAACGCATAACAAATTAAAAAAAAAACACTTTAGAATTACAAGTCAGTTAATGTTCACCGGAGATCTTCAAACTGTTTCCCAAATTTTAAAACAATCGATTAGTTTGCACTCACCTAAACTATTCTCATTGCATTTTTACATTAAATACTAACTATGACATTACATAGAGTTAATGACAGTTAACGTTTTTTTTTAAACATTTAAATAACCTAAGCAGACAGAATCATTCATTTTACATTTCATTCGCGATTAAGACAACAACAGTTGAAAGTACATCGCAAAAATGGTTTGTTTAAGCGTAAAAGGGAGAATTCAAATTCTGGAGACCGAATGCGTACCCACGCGGAAGCTTGCCAATTGTTCAATACAGAAGATCCAAACCATTCACCAATTTCGTGCTCAACAGTAAGCAAAATTGTTGCCAAATTCGCTGAAACTGGCAGTGTGGGTGACAGGTTTCGTCAAGGTCGTCTAACAATTGACGAAGATACTAAGTTGAACATTCTCTTGGAAGTTCAAGACAACCCCCACATTTCAACCAGGAACATTTTACGATAACGCAGTCGACAGTACCACAGCCAAAAGGCTACTTAAAAAGGAGCAGATTCACCCTTACAAAGTCCAACTTGTCCAGGAGCTGAATGAAGACGACTTTGACCATCGACTCGTGTTCTGTGAGGAATGGATTCTGCGATCTGATGAGAATCCAGGTTTCCCGAACAATATACTATTTAGTAACGAAGCAACTTTTGCGATCAATGGTGAAGTGAATCGTCATAATTGTAGATACTAGTCAAGCGAAAATCCTCGATGGGTTCAAGACAATCATACCCAACACCACAAAAGGTTAATTTGTGGGGGGACTATTAGCAAACCGTGTTTCAACAGTATGGCGCTCCCCCACATTTTGTTCGAGATGTTAGGAGGTACCTCAACGAAGTTTTTCCGGGCAGATGGATAGGACGAAGAGGAAAAATTGAATGGCCTGCCCGCTCACTCTTACACCACTCGATTTTTTCTATGGGATCATGTAAAGTCAAACATTTATTTACGTAAGCCCAATGACTTAGATGAGCTTAAAAACTGCATCCGTGTGGAAATGAGACACATAGACGAGGAGACCATCCAACGTACCGTGGAAAGCATCTACGTCCGTCTTGACCAGTGCCAAATCACCAACGACAAACTGTTTGAACATCTCCGGTGATCATTAGCTCACTAATCATAGGTCTGATTCCTTTGCTACAGAAACAAAATTTGCTTTTTTGAAATTCGAAAGTGTTTTTTTTTAATTTGTTATGCGTTCCAGAAAGGTAAAACGTGACGCATTGAATAGGTCGTCATTTTGTTATACATTAATCGACTGCTTTAAAATTTGGGATTTAAATTCCCATTATTAAGAGCCTTCCAACATTATAAATATTGTATTAATATGTGATTTTGTTGAATATATACTATGGAAGAAAAAGACTTTGTAGTCCCGAAACTGGTCTAGTAAATTAATTATGATACATTTTGTGAGTTACAAAGGCTTTTTCTTCCATAATATTTATTATAAATATTGTATACAAAGGCAATTATTTTATCCATATATTGATACTCGATACCAAGCAGGAAACTTCATAGTTTCACAAAAAAACGTTGGTAAATCCGTTTCATTTAACTACAACATGTGTCTGATAGATGAAGATGTATGTACTGGTTATAGTATGCTTTGTACTTCGGCAACACTTCTGGCACACATTTAAATATCACGGTGAGTGAAAATTGCCCGTGGAATATGTGAAAAATTAAATCTCTTTTAAATTGACAGTGCAAAAAAAATGCATGAAAAACAATACAGTGAGGCAAATTCCATAAAAGGAACAGTTACACCAATAAATAAGTTTGTAAGGTAGTCTTTAAAGAAAAGTTAAGTGAAGGGAATTAAAAAACGAAAAACAAGATTGAATGTTCAAGTAAAACTATAAGTCACTGGTGACCCGAAGTTTAGCTCACCGCTTTAGCCCATAAATGACATACGTCTTTAATATTTTGAAAGTTGTTTAGATGGATTATTTATATTTTTAGAACAGTAACCGAAAAATGAGTATTTGTCTTGTTTTTAACAATTTCGTAATACTATTATGAAAACTAAGCCTATCACGATTTTAATAATTATTATGTATGAATCACAAAGTTGATTGACTGGCTGATCCACCCATCAACCCACCGTCCAAACTGTTTAACTTATGGACATGAAATTTTCAGGTATGGTGGACGTGTTAAACAGGAAACGATTTAAAAAGATGCTCTCCTTAAGAGGGTGAAACATGGAGTTGAAGGTCGATATCATTTTCCGGGTTAATTCGATTAGGAGATTAAAACTTGACAAGTTTCTTATTGAACAAGAGTGGATATCACCTTTAGAAATATGGTGCCCACATTTTTCATCATTTCAGTATTTGTAGGGATAAAATACAAGATCGGTTTGGTCAGGAATGACATTCCAATATTATCTGATCTACTACAGTGGAGACTTTAATATTTGACAAATAGACTGCATAGGTACTTATGTAATCCAATGCATTTCAATTTAATTAAAAGTTTTTAAAACCAGGACTGTAATCTAAATGTATTATATAAAATTAATGATTTTAGAATATACCAAGAAATTACATTACAGCAAGTATGAATTTACAAGAACTCTTGTAGATCCGTAACATACAATATTTTAAATTACTTAAGCATACAAAGCCGACTTTATGGGCATTTTATGGACATTATGGGTCGAGAAAAAATGTTTCACATTTAAATTTTAAAAGGTCGATTTTTAGACAATGTAACATTGGGTAAATGTTTATGTTTAAGTTACTAATACTATTTAATAAGCAAATTTGGTAAACTAACTCTGCGTTAACAATAACAGGCCAAGTAGTTGACGAATCGCATAATAACATTAGTTGATAAATGTAGCGTTGAAATTAAGTAGCAATATTACTTTTAAATTTTTTGTAACCTTTAACAACAAAAATCGCAAATCTATAGTAGTTGTATTTTTACATGTCTGTACCTACACAGGTGTTACAATAATATAATAATGTTACGTGAATAAGAGATTTTTATAAAGATTAAGCCAATAGTAACCATTTAATACGTTGTCTTCATTGTTATAGCTAATTGAACATAAATGTACACATTATTTTAAACTTAAAGCCAAAATTATTGGGTACATACAGTAAGTACGCTGAAGTTTAACATTACAATTGACAATCTTGACAACTACAACATTAAAATGTAGCATTTTACGTGGAACTTATCTCACATGTATTTAGTTAAAGATATAAAGTAAGAATTAGTTATAATATTTAATAATTGTTTGTTTTAATCTGTACTTCAAACTGAAAAAATAATCCTAAAAATCTGATACTAGTTTCCTATTTTGTATATTAGTTTTGTGAATAATTAAATATTCCCCAATCCTATACAATCGTAAATAGTTTAAGCGTTAGACAAAGGTCTTTTGTCTAATACGTCTTACGCAGGTAGACACATCTTTAAATTGATTAGTGGAATTCTCAATATTCTTATCATCATTTCTGTACTAACTGGTTTCAAACTGATTGTTATCTAAATTCTATTGCGTGTAACAATTACAAAGAATAGTTTAAACTAACAATTAACAATTTACATTTCAATAGTTATAATTTATGGACATTTCTTTCTTAAAACTAAATCTCACATTTATATTATTGTTTAACTGCATCCTGTGGACATTTCTTAACATAATAATTTGCGATATAAATCGATTTTTCAAATACGGTACTCATTTGGTATATACAAGTAGCCCTTAAATGAGCGATACATAGCTACCACTTACTTGGTCTACCAGGGTCACGTTAATATATTCAGACAGGCTGTCGATTTCTCTTATTCAATCTGGGTTACATGTTCTGCTAGAATGTTACTCTTAAACTGGATTTAATGAAAGTTGATTATTATGTAAATTTCAGAAATTTGAACATGTTGAGTTAAAGATGAAGGTTTTGATATGTTTTCTTACTGCCAATCCATGTTCTTACCAGCCTAGCACTCATTCATCTGTCTGTTTGACCTATGTACGTTGGGGTCACAGTCTCAAGAGAAACTCATAAGTTATACTTTCAGCATTAAAATTTCAAACTTGGAAAAGTTAAGAGCAGATTCCTACAATGATTTGAAAATTGTCACGTCTTTAAAAGCTTAGTAATAGTATACGTTACTTAAGTTTGCTATTAATACATTTATAATACCCATTCGGATAGAAATGGAAAATTCGGACTTTTGCATGTTGAGCTATGGCATATGATATTGTGAAACGTAAGAATGCTTAATCCATCGACATTGACTCAGTTCTTTATCATCTCCTTTGAAGATTACCAAAATGTCATTTTAGAGGATGAACCGCTCTTTAATAAAAGGGTTTGAGAAGAATCGTTTTTCAAACTCGTATAAGAAAATCTCGGAGAGAAGGGGAGAAAAGTTACTGACCATAAGTAATCTTGTTTTTTGTCTATAAATATTCTGATTGAACCTAAAAAAGTTTTGTTCATGGCAAATTTTGAGGCATTCCAATTACAAATGCGATTATATCGAAAGTATCAACTTTCTGATTCACTACTGCAACATCCGCGGTATCAGGTCTAATCTTAATGCTATTCACCAACATCTTGAACAATTACAACCTGATATATTGTTTCTATCTAAAACACAAGTCTCCTCTGAAAGCTCCGAGTCACCCGACTTGCAATTTCCTCAATACCATCTTCACTCTAACTTTCGATATAAAGGAGGCGTATGTGCGTACATCAAGGACAGAATTGCTTGCAAGAGGGTTTCTTCCTTAGAAAATAAAAATTTTGACGTGATTTGGTTTAAACATTCTGGTCCTAATTTTGTGAAATTCTACTGTTGCATTTATAGGTCTCCTAATGACAGCAACTTTCAAGACTTCTTCGATTACCTTAGTATGAAAGTTGACTATCTCCTGTCTCAGTTTCCATCTTGCGATATCTCATTTGTAGGCGATTTCAATGTTCATAACTCTAATTGGCTTCAATTTTCATCTACTACAAATCCCGCTGGTCATAGTGCAGAAACATTTGCTATTTCATGTGATCTCACACAAATGATTTCTGAACCCACAAGAATCCCTGATAACCCTAACCATACTCCATATCTTCTAGATCTCTTTCTTACATCAAACCCTCTTGTTTATAAAACTTCCGTTCTTTCGCCTTTAGGTCTTTCCGACCATTGTCTAATAAAAATCATTTCTACTGTACCTAATTCCACTGTTGTTCGCAAAACCGATAGAACCTTGTGGTGTTTTAAGTCAGCTCGATGGAGTGATTTACGGGATTTCTTTGCAACCTTTCCATGGCGTGAATATTGTTTTAAGTCGTCCTCTTCTTCGGACATCGCTCTTTCAGTATCTGAAGTCATCCTCATGGGAATGGAGTTATACATTCCGAAAAAACAGTACCGTGTAGGTCATTCACGTTCCCAACCCTGGTTCAATAAGGCTTGTTCTGATGCAATATCTTTAAAAATAAATGTTACATTAAATGGAAATCTAATAAATCGGTTGACAGTCATGTAGAATACGTTGGTGCTAGAAATATCTGCATCACTAAAACTAAAAGTTGTTCGAACAACGAAAATGCAATGAACTAGCTACATCTCCTTTAGGCAGTCGTAAATTTTGGTCTTTAGCAAAAGCCATTAGTAAAAACTTTCGAACATCTTCATTTCCCCTGACATCTATTGACGGATCGGTAGTTGCTGATTCTGTAGACAAAGCCAACGTTTTTGTGGATTTGTTTGCATCAAACTCGTGTCTCAATGATTCTGGAAAAGATGTGCCCTAGTCAACTCTTCTTCATACGTTATGAAACCAATTCATTTTCGGTACAAGCTCTTGGAATCGATCATCAGTAGGCTTGATCTCAATAAGGCGACTGGCCCAGACGGTATCCCAGCTATTGTCTTAAAGAAATGTTCCCCGAACTAGTACCAGTCCTATCTAAGCTCTATACGATCTCTATATCTTCTGGGGAATTCCTTCATCATGGAAGTTAGCAAATGTTCAACCTATTCCCAAAAAGGTGATAAGACCGATCCCTCAAATTACAGACCAATTGCCATCACTTCCATTTTGTCTAAAATCATGGAAAAAGCCATCAATCAGCAACTGCTCACGTTCCTTGAAACTAACAAACTCCTTAGTGACCACCAATATGGGTTTAGGCAAAGTCGTTCAACAGGCGATCTTCTTTCATATGTGACCCAAGTTTGGAACAATACAGTAGAGCAGTCCGGTGAAACAGTTGTAGTCGCTTTAGATATCTCAAAGGCATTTGACCAAGTTTGGCATAAGTGTTTACTTGCCAAACTCACCTCGTTTGGGTTAAATGATACGCTCATCAACTGGGTTTCTAGTTTCCTTGATAAAAGACGAATACGTGTCGTAGTTGATGGCTTTTTTCAAAAGAAGTTAGCATTAACGCGGGCGTACCACAGGGATCCGTTATAGCGCCTACACTTTTTCTGCTGTACATAAACGACCTTATTTCTTCAACAACTAACCCCATCCATTGCTTTGCTGACGATAGCACTCTTCACTGTAGTTCATCTCAGTCTACTCATAGTGATAATCCACCTTCTATGTCAAATCAAGAAATTAAAGCTGAAATGGCAAATTCAATCAACAAAGACATTCAACGTATTCTCGAATGGGGAAGCAATAATCTAGTTAAATTTAATGCTAACAAAACTCAGTGTTGCCTTATGTCCGCCAAAAAGATCGATCATTTCCTGTTGTAAGTATGAATGGCTCAGTTCTTAAGTTTTCAGACTCTATTACTCTGTTGGGTATGACTGTATCTTCAAATCTCTCATGGGTTGACCATCTTCTGTCAGCTACCAAAACAGCTGCTCGTAAAATAGGCTTTTGTACAGATCTAAGCAGTACTTTACCTCTCGACAACTCCTTCTGCTGTATAAGGCCCAAATTCGGCCTCATCTGGAATATAATTCTCACCTTTGGGTTAGTGCTCCCCAATACGCTCTCGATATCGTTGATCGTATTCAAAAGAGAGCGATTAGGCTTATAAATGACCCGTCCTTAACTTCTCACATACAGTCCCTTGAGCATAGAAGGATGGTTTCAGTTCTTTCTTTGTATTATCGTTATTACAACGGCTATTGTGCTGGTGAATTACATTCTTTGATACCATCTCCGGCTATCTTTGCGAGAAATACTCGGTTCGCTCATTCACATCATCTTCAATACTTTGTTGTAACACAAAAGTTGCATTCATTTTAAAACCATTTATTCATTGTAATAAATAAAATACATTGTCGTTACCGTAAAGTTTTTAAAGGGTATATCATTTAGTCGTTAAAATTAAAAGTATTAAATGTTATATGCTCTATGGTACGTTTTTTTTTTGTGCTAATTAAGTATAAAATAATGGTAATTTAAAATAAACCGGACATTGTGATTGTTGTGTGTTGATAGAAATGCAAAGAATATTGATTTATTTATTTGGACTGTATTACACCTGTTAACACTGTTAGAACTCTTAACAGAATGCGTTACAAAATATAAAATCTGATTCTACCTACTAGAAAAGGTTCAGAGAACTTTTGCCTAAACCCTTACACTCTTTGACATAAACATTTACCAACACTTGACATAACATTTAACAGTGATAGTTAATGTTTTCTACATAAAAAAGGACAAGAAGCTATATTAAATGATTATTTCCTCCCAAGGGTGTTAGTAACTTTATATTTTTTTGGATTAATACTACTGAATAGAACAACAATATAAACCTATATCTTTTATCGTAATTATTGCATAAAAATGGGCCAATTGAACACCAATTCAGTTTTTTAATTCATAAAGTAAAAGATAATAATAGTTTATTATACAGGATGGTCCAAAAGTCTGAAACAAAATTCATAATTTCCAAAATAGTTCTATTTCGAAAGGTCTCGCCACAGGTAGACTTTAATTTTTTTTGGGCACATTTTAACATCCAAATTTTACCAAAAACTCAAGATGGCGGCCATGCGACAGTAAAAAACTAAATAGAAATTGTGACACATTGTTGGAAACTTTTAACAATGGGAATTCAAATGCCAAATTTTAAAACAATCGATTAATATAACAAATGCGACATTTTCAATGCGTCACTTTTCTCATTTTGGAACGCACAACAAATTAAAAAACACTTTAGAATTACAAGTCAGTTAATGTTCACCGGAGATCTTCAAACTGTTTGCCAAATTTTAAAACAATCGATTAGTTTGCACTCACCTAAACTATTCTCATTGCATTTTTACATTAAATACTAACTATGATATTACATCAAGTTAATGACAATTAATGCTTGTTTTTAAACATTTAAATAACCTAAGTACACAGAATCATTCATTTTACATTTAATTCGGATTAAGACAACAACAGTTGAAAGTACATCGCAAAATGGTTTTTTAAGCGAAAAGGAGAACTCAAATTCTGGTGACTGAATCCGTACCCACGCGGAAGGTTGCCAATTGTTCAATGGAAAATCAAACAATTCACCAATTTTGTGCTCAACAGTAGGCAAAATTGTAAATGGAAACTGGCAGTGTGGGTGACAGGTCTCGTCAAGGTCGTCTAACAATTGAGGAAGATACTAAGTTGAACATTCTCTTGGAAGTTCAAGACAACCCCACATTTCAACCAGGAACATTTACGATAACGCAGTCGACAGTACCACAGCCAAAGGCTACTTAAAAAAGATTCCCCTTACAAAGTCCAACTTGTCCAGGAGCTGAATGAAACGACTTTGACCATCGACTCGTGTTCTGTGAGGAATGGATTCTGCGATCTGATGAGAATCCAGGTTTGAACAATGTACTATTTAGTAACGAAGCAACTTTTGCGATCAATGGTGAAGTGAATCGTCATAATTGTAGATACTAGTCAAGCGAAAATCCTCGATGGGTTCAAGACAAATACCCAACACCACAAAAGGTTAATTTGTGGGGGGACTAAAAACCGTGTTTCAACAGTATGGCGCTACATTTTGTTAGATTTAATACCTCAACGAAGTTTTTCCGGGCAGATGGATAGGACGAAGAGGAACAATTGAATGGCCTGGACTCTTCACCACTCGATTTTTTCTATGGGGTCATGTAAAGTCAAACATTTATTTACGTAGGCCCAATGACTTAGATCAGCTTAAAAACTGGATCCGTGTGGAAATGAGACGCATAGACCAGGAGACCCTCCAACGTACCGTGGAGAGCATCTACGTCCGTCTTGACCTGTGCCAAATCACCAACGACAAACAGTTTGAACATCTACGGTGATCATTAGCTCACTAATCATACGTCTAATTCCTTTGTTACAGAAACAAAATTTGCTTTTTAAATTCAAAGTGTTTTTTAATTTGTTATGCGTTCCAGAAAGGTAAAAGTGACGCATTGAATATGTAGTCATTTTGTTGTACCTTAATCGATTGTTTTAAAATTTGGGATTTGAATTCCCATTGTTAAGAGCTTTCCAACATTATGAATATTGTATTAATAGAACCCATAATTTAAATTGCTATGGAAGAAAAAGACTTTGGTCATGAAACCGGTCCAATAAATTAATTATAATACATTTTGTGAGTTACAAAGACTTTTCGTCCATAATCTTTATTATAAATATTGTATACAAAGGCAATTATTTTATCTATATATTGATACTCGATACCAAGCAGGAAACTTCATAGTTTCAAAAAAAACGTTGGTAAATCCGTTTCATTTAACTACAACATGTGTTTGATAGATGAAGATTTATGTACTGGTTATAGTATGCTTTGTACTTCAACACTTCTGGCACATTTAAATATCACGGTGAGTGAAAATTGCCCCTGGAATATGTGAAAAATTAAATCTCTTTTAAATTGACAGTGCAAAAAAAAAATGCATGAAAAACAATACAATGAGGCAAATTCTCATAAAAGGAACAGTTACCCAATAAATAAGTTTGTAAGGTAGTCTTTAAAGAAAAGTTAAGTGAAGGAATTAAAAAACGAAAAACAAGATTGAATGTTCAAGAAAGACTATAAGTCACTAGTGACCCGAAGTTTAGCTCACCGCTTTAGCCCATAAATGACATACGACTTTAATATTTTGAAAGTTGTTTAGATGGATTATTTATATTTTAGAACAGTAACCGAAAATGAGTATTTGTCTTATTTCGTAATACTAAAGTATCACGATTTTAATAATTATTATGTATGAATCACAAAGTTGATTGACTGATTGATCCACCCATCAAACCACAGTCCAAACTGTTTAACTTATAGACATGAAATTTTCAGGTATGGTGGACGTGTTAAACAAGAAACGATTTAAAAGATACTCTCCTTAAGAAGGTGAAACATGGAGTTGAAGGTCGATATCATTTTCCGGGTTAATTCCATTAGGAATTAAAACTTGATAAGTTCCTTATTGAACAACAGCGGGTACCACTTTTAGAAATGTATGTTTATGGAGCCCACATTTTTCATAATTTCAGTATTTCTAGGGATAAAATACAAGGTCGGTTTGGTCAGGAATGACATCCAATATTATCTGATCTACTACGAGTGGAGACTTTATATTTGACAAATAGACGCATAGGTGCTTATGTAATCCAATGCATTTCAATTTTTAAAAAGTTTTTTAAAACCAGGACTGTACTGAATGTATTATAAAAAAAAATGTTTTTAGAATATACCAAGAAATTCTTACAAAGTATGAATTTACAAGAACTCTTGTAGATCCGTAACAACAATATTTTAAATATAAGCATACAAAGCCGACTTTATGGGCATTATGGACATTATGGGTGAGAAAAAAATGTTTCACATTTAAATTAAAAGGTCGATTTTTAGACACTGTAAATTGGGTAAATGTTTATGTTTAAGTTCTAATACTATTTAATGCAATTTTAAATTAACACTGCGTTAACAATAACAGGCCAAGTAGTTGACGAATCGCATATAACATTAGTTGTAAATGTAGCGTTGAAATTAGTGCAAATACTTTTAAATTTGTAACCTTTAACAACAAAAATCGCAATCTGTAGTAGGTATTTTTACATGCTGTACCTACACAGGTGTTACAATAATATATAATGTTCGTGAATAAGAGATTTTTTATAAAGATTAAGCCAATAGTAACCATTTATACGTTGTCTTCATTGTTATAGCTAATTGAACATAAATCACACATTATTTTAAACTTAAAGCCAAAAATTGTTAGGTACATACAGTAAGTACGCTGAAGTTTAACATTACAATTGAAATCTTGACAACTACAACATAAAATGTAGCATTTACGTGGAACTTTTCTCACATGTAAGTAAAGATATAAAGTAAGAATTAGTTTAATATTTAATATTGTTTGTTTTTCTGTACTTCAAACTGAAAAAAAATAATCCTAAAAATCTGATACTAGTTTCCTATTTTGTATATGAGTTTTGTGAATAATTAAATATTCCCCCAATCCTATACAATCGAAATAGTTTAAGCGTTAGACAAAGGTCTTTTGTCTAATCGTCTTACGCAGGTAGACACATCTTTAAATTGATTGTGTGGAATTCTCAATATTCTTATATTATTTCTGTACTAACTGGTTTCAAACTGATTGTTATCTAAATTCTATTGCGTGTAACAATTACAAAAGAATAGTTTAAACTAACAATTACCAATTTACATTTCAATAGTTTAATTTTTGGACATTTCTTTCTTAAAACAAATCTCACATTTATTTTTGTTTACCGCATCCTGTGGACATTTCTTAACATAATAATTTGCGAATAAATCGATGTTTCAAATACGGACTCATTTGGTATATACGAAGTAGCCCTTAAAGAGCCCGAACATAGCTACCACTATTTGGTCTACACAGGGTCACGTTAATATATTCAGACAAGTTGTCGATTTCTCTTATTCTCTGGGTTACATGTTCTGCTGATGTTACTCTTCTGGTTTAATGAAAGTTGATATTATGTAATTTCGTTTGAACATGTTGAGTTAAAGATGAGGTTTTGATATTTTTTCTTACTGCCAATCCATGTTCTTCCAGCCTAGCACTCATTCATCTGTCTGTTTGACCTATGTACGTTGGGGGTCACAGTCTCAAGAGAAACTCATAAGAACGTCAGCATTAAAATTCAAAGTTGAAAGTTAAAGCAGATTCCCACAATGAGAAAATTGTCACGTCCTTAAAAGCTTATAATAGTATAGTTACTTAATTGTATTAAACATTAAATACCCATTCGGGAAGAAATGGAAAATTCGGACGCATGTTGAGCTATGGCAATGAATTGTGAAACGTAGATGCTTAATCCATCGACATTGACTCAGTTCTTTATCATCTCCTTTGAAGATTACCAAAATGTCATTTTAGAGGATGAACCGCTCTTTAATAAAAGGGTTTGAGAAGAATTGTTTTTCAAACTCGTATAAGAAAATCTCAGGAAGGAGAAAAGTTACTGACCATAAGTAATCTTGTTTTTGTCTATAAATATTCTGATTGAACCTAAAAAGTTTTGTTCATGACAAATTTTGAGGCATTCCAATTACAATTGCGATTATATCGAAAGTATCAACTTTCTGATTCACTACTGCAACATCCGCGGTATCAGGTCTAATCTAATGCTATTCACCAACATCTTGAACAATTACAACCTGATATATTGTTTCTATCTAAAACACAAGTCTCCTCTGAAAGCTCCGGTCACTCGACTTGCAATTTCCTCAATACCATCTTCACTCTAACTTTCGATGTAAAGGAGGCGTATGTGCGTACATCAAGGACAGAATTGCTTGCAAGAGGGTTTCTTCCTTAGAAAATAAAAATTTTGACGTGATTTGGTTTAAACATTCTGGTCCTAATTTTGTGAAATTCTACTGTTGCATTTATAGGTCTCCTAATGACAGCAACTTTCAAGACTTCTTCGATTACCTTAGTATGAAAGTTGACTATCTCCTGTCTCAGTTTCCATCTTGCGATATCTCATTTGTAGGCGATTTCAATGTTCATAACTCTTATTGGCTTCAATTTTCATCTACTACAAATCCGCTGGTCATAGTGCAGAAACATTTGCTATTTCATGTGATCTCACACAAATGATTTCTGAACCCACAAGAATCCCTGATAATCCTAACCATACTCCACATCTTCTAGATCTCTTTCTTACATCAAACCCTCTTGTTTATAAAACTTCCGTTCTTTCGCCTTTAGGTCTTTCCGACCATTGTCTAATAAAAATCATTTCTACTGTACCTAATTCCACTGTTGTTCGCAAAACCGATAGAACCTTGTGGTGTTTTAAGTCAGCTCGATGGAGTGATTTACGGGATTTCTTTGCAACCTTTTCATGGCGTGAATATTGTTTTAAGTCGTCCTCTTCTTCGGACATCGCTCTTTCAGTATCTGAAGTCATCCTCATGGGAATGGAGTTATACATTCCGAAAAAACAGTACCGTGTAGGTCATTCACGTTCCCAACCCTGGTTCAATAAGGCTTGTTCTGATGCAGTATCTTTAAAAAATAAATGTTACATTAAATGGAAATCTAATAAATCGGTTGACAGTCATGTAGAATACGTTGGTGCTAGAAATATCTGCATCACTAAAACTAAAAAGTTGTTCGAACAACGAAAATGCAATGAACTAGCTACATCTCCTTTAGGCAGTCGTAAATTTTGGTCTTCAGCAAAACCCATTAGTAAAAACTTTCGAACTTCTTCATTTCCCCCCCTGACATCTATTGACGGATCGGTAGTTACTGATTCTGTAGACAAAGCCAACGTTTTTGTGGATTTGATTGCATCAAACTCGTGTCTCAATGATTCTGGAAAAGATGTGCCCCTAGTCAACTCTTCTTCATACGTTATGAAACCAATTCATTTTCGGTACAAGCTCTTGGAATCGATCATCAGTAGGCTTGATCTCAATAAGGCGACTGGCCCAGACGGTATCCCAGCTATTGTCTTAAAGAAATGTTCCCCGAACTAGTACCAGTCCTATCTAAGCTCTATACGATCTCTATGTTTTCTGGGAATTCCCTTCATCATGGAAGTTAGCAAATGTTCAACCTATTCCCAAAAAGGTGATAAGACCGATCCCTCAAATTACAGACCAATTGCCATCACTTCCATTTTGTCTAAAATCATGGAAAAAGCCATCAATCAGCAACTGCTCACGTTCCTTGAAACTAACAAACTCCTTAGTGACCACCAATATGGGTTTAGGCAAAGTCGTTCAACAGGCGATCTTCTTTCATATGTGACCCAAGTTTGGAACAATACAGTAGAGCAGTCCGGTGAAACAGTTGTAGTCGCTTTAGATATCTCAAAGGCATTTGACCAAGTTTGGCATAAGTGTTTACTTGCCAAACTCACCTCGTTTGGGTTAAATGATACGCTCATCAACTGGGTTTCTAGTTTCCTTGATAAAAGACGAATACGTGTCGTAGTTGACGGATTTTTTCAAAAGAAGTTAGCATTAACGCGGGCGTACCACAGGGATCCGTTATAGCGCCTACACTTTTCTGCTGTACATAAACGACCTTATTTCTTCAACAACTAACCCTATCCATTGCTTTGCTGACGATAGCACTGTTCACTGTAGTTCATCTCAGTCATATTTCAATATCAGTAGATTTTCTCAAGCTTCTTCCGTAATAACGGATATTGGTTTCCAAAGTTCCTGCCACGCGCTGCCTATTTCATCATCTTTAGGCCTTGGTTATACAGGAAGAGCGTCACACCTCATCTCCATATAAATAGTAGGCCTGGATCGTTGGTGCACTATTATTAAATTATTATTACCAGCACTACGATCATTATTACGATTAGTATATTATTAGTATTATTACTAGTGTAACTGAGTTACTAGTATTGCAAGAATATTATTGAGTTCCAATCGTTCCCTAAGATGGCTAGCAACATTGTGTAAGATATATTTTTTATTATACTATTTTATGCTACACTTATTTTTTACCATACTTGTACTGACTCTACCTATTAACTAAGACACGATCTCGAAATTTCATAATGGCACGTCAAGCCCTACGCCCCAAAATACCGAGAGTGTCAATATTACAACCTCACCCTTAAGACTACATGTTCAATCAACATCGTACAATATCAACTTTAATAAGGCCAGAAGAGTAGCATCATCAGAACATCTACCCAAGAGAATTACAAGAGAAACTGAAGAAATCGAAAACGCCTAAATAGCCTTAATACCCAAGACGACACACAAAAATTTCCTAATACATGAAAGTTGGTATTAAACAAAAAGCGTCAACCAAGAACACGCAATAGACCCCTTATGAAATCCATAGAAAAACCAGTGAAACGGAAAAAAGAAAGTAATGCAGTGATGGAAGTTAAAGCCAACGTAGGTATAGTTAACAACGAACACACAGCAGGCATCAGTTCAATTTGAATAACGCGAAGCAGAGCAAGATTATTAGTGACTGGAACATGGAAAGTGAGAGTTTGCAGAAACGTCGTCGAATTAACAAAGGTTGTTACAAAAATCTTATCCACACACCCGGAATGAACCATGGAAGCGAACGATATGGAAATATATACGTGTGCGTGTTTATGTGTGGGGTGTGTGTATGTGATGCGTGCGTGCATGGGTGCGTGCGTGCGTTACAACAAATAAAAAATTAAAAGATGCGATTGGAATATTAAAAAAGTAAGTTTGCACCACGGTCTAACTCAGCAAGGTACAATGCTTACGAAACTTACTATAGGTTGAGAGCTCATTTATGTTCAGGTTGTGAGAGGGGCAGAGAAATAGCCATAGGTCTAATCAGTAAAGCATCTGTTTGTTTTTCTCGTTGGACGCCACTCAATTTTATAGGTTTAATAATTAAAATACAACAAAAATTGAGAAAGTTGTACATGAATACCACAGGTAATTTGAATAACACTAAACAGCTATATTTATTTGTATATTTAAGAAAACAAAATGTATGATTACTTTCAGCATAAAATAACTAAAACAGTATTTCTCGTAAAGATTTACTATATTAAATAATTCTTAATTCAAACGTATAATTTATCATTACTTAAAATTCAAAATGGGATATGGTCAACACTATATCAATAATACTAATGTTTATTTGACCTATGTCAAGAAACATTACAGTTACGAGGATATGCACTTAAATATTTTTATCTTAGAAAACGTAACCGAAGTTAGCTGTTTCTATTCATTATAATCGTATCTGAATAATGTACTTTGCATTAAAAGGATAAGTAATTAAAAATTATTATTAAATATATTTAGAATATACATCACTTCTACATACATAAAGACAAGATTTACATCTATTGGGGCTTGAATCTCAATAGCGCAGTTGGCAGCGCGGTACTCTAGCAAAGTACAGGTCGTATGTTCAAATCCTCTCGAGGTAAACTTTTTATTTATGTATTTAATAAAATTAATAATAATTTTTAATTACATATTTGATCTCATTCGTTCATAACAAAAACTTATAATACAAGGATAAGTACTTACATTTCCTTGTACTCAAAATAAATATAGGGTATTAACTTTAATTTCAAACGAACTGCAATTTGAGAATTTCATTTCCCATCAATATAATAAACATTCGGTAAGGTAAGGTCATTTTCATTTGTCTACAACGTACAAATAATGTGATGCGGTCAAAGTAGCCATTATAAACGGTAGCAACACCTACAGGAGTATTCGTAATTACGAACACTGAAAAGAAAATATCGACACACACCAAAATTTAATTATTGAGAAAAAAACGATACCAACGCAATGTAAATATATTTACCAATAACAACAAAAACTCGAAACTCAAATTAAGGCAACAAAAGCCTAGAATTGGCACGTTACAGCGTGCGTTCGTGTGTGCGTGTGTGTGCGTCTATGCGTGTGTGTGTGTGTGTGTGTGTGTGTGTGGTGTGTGGTGTGTGATATATATATATATATATATATATATATATATATATATATATATATATATATATATATATATATATATATATATATATATATATATATATATATATATATATATATATATATATATATATATATATATATATATGGAAAATTTTATTATTATCCAAAAGATATTACACCAAAACCTATCATTTCGTTTACAATATTATTAGACTTGCGGTCTCTCTTATTCGAAAATATGACAAAATATGGTTATATAAAACAAACACACGATGACAATAGTTGTCAATGTAATTTCCTGTATATTCTCGTAATACATGTGTCCTTGCTTTACAGCATCCAAAGTATCCAGTAATAGGAAATATGAAAAAGAAATTAAAATAATTTGTGTGTGGATGGACTGTACAATTCCGTTTCCTTCAGCTTCTGTGTTTCACAGAGCTGCATTCAAAAAATTTTAAAGAATCTTTGTAATTTGAACTATAATAAACCAGAGGTTTAGAGGGCGCTCTCAGTGAGATTCGCCTTATTTTTCTATCAATTCCGTACTAGAATCGTCCAGATTAAGATGCCCTGACCCTAAATTAAATTTTGTTTATTGCTTATTATTAATTTGAAGTTAGTAGATTTATATTTGATGTAACGGGTGGACCAATAAGCAGATCCTCCGGCTATATATCAGGATCTGTTTATCGTACAGCTTTGGGAAAAAAATTTCCTTATTAAAAACGGCGAAGGGAAATCGCTGGAAATAGCTTTCAAGTTTCTAGTTTAACCGCTAGAGGGGATAGTCTTTATAGAAAAATTTGAAAACAATTTTTTTATAAAATATGTCCAATCATAGTAGGTATTAAATAAGTAAATAAGAATGATGCATAATTTCTGCACACATTTTTTTAAATACCATTCTCTGTCCAATTAAATGTTCAAAATGTTTCCATCATTGTCCACACAATGACGTTATCCATCGCGGGTAGACATATCAGCAGCTTCAATCTCAGCTATGGATCTAGTAATTATTGCGTTTTTAATGCGTTGTTTCATGTCTTGTCGCGTGGTTGGTCGAGTTCAAAAGACTAACTCCTTCAATCTTCCCCATAGATAAAAGTCTAGAGATGTTGAGTCTGGAGATCATCATGCTGAAATATCAGATCACTTCTTGTTTGTAAGGAAATGACTTCTAATAGAATAAGCGACTAATTTTCCAAAAAATTTAAACATTTATGGCCATTTAAAGTTTCTTCAAAAAAATATGGTCCTATGATTTTAACATCAACTATACCACACCGAACATGAAGACTTTACCTACCTTGAAGATGTACTTCGTCAATCCAGTGCGAATTTTCTTCAGCCCAATAATGCATATTATGCAGATTAGGACCACCCGCACTACTAAAGGTGACTTCGTCTGTCCACAAAATATTTGATATGATATCCAGTTGTTCTTCCAGCATGCCTAACACCCAAATGCAGTAATCTAGCCTTGCATTGAAATCCCTTTCATGTAAAGTTTGATAAGGATGCAGTCTAAAAAACATAGAAAACGTCGTTTATAACGAGGACGATGAAAGCTACCAGCTTCTCTTAATCTTCTTGCCTTTGGTGTCAAGATATTTTATGGCATATATACGTGAGGCAATATCGGCATTTTGACGGCATTTGAAATAAACTCCAATCATATCATACAATTCGGCATTTGATATACTCATTATGAACAAATGCTGATTATTTACTGATATTAGTAATATTAATATTTAATTAAGAAAAGTTATATTCGAGTTATATGTTAACACTTCTTAAAAAGATCACACTCTCCCCCACCCTTTATTTGAAAAAATAGAGAAAAAAGTA
The DNA here is from genome assembly GCA_036346205.1 of Vesta saturnalis. Taxonomy (NCBI): domain Eukaryota; kingdom Metazoa; phylum Arthropoda; class Insecta; order Coleoptera; family Lampyridae; genus Vesta; species Vesta saturnalis. The sequence goes on along the minus strand of JARFJB010000379.1, from coordinate 422,476 downwards.
GTTAACAGAATTTATGCAGAAATTATGCATCATTCTAATTATTTATCTAATACCTACTATGATTGGACATATTTTATAAAAAAAATTCTTTTAAGTTTTTGTAAAGCTAGAAACTTGAAAGTTATTTCCAGCGATTTCTCTTGGCCGTTTTTACTAGGGATTTTTTTTCCAAAGTTGTATGATAAACAGTTCCTAAGATATAGCCGGAGGATCGGCTTACTGGTCCACCCGGTACAGTTTAATTAATTAATTAGTAGTAAGAATGGGATATTGTATTACACTTTCTTTGTTGTTTATCGGCCAGGATTAAGAAAGGTAGCTAAAAGGATAACAACTACCGCCTAATTTCAGCAAAAAGCGGTGGAGAACTTACGTAACATGGGAAATAGCCTACTTTACACAAATGTTAGGTTGCACTGCTAAACCGATCGCTTCAAAAATAAAGTATTGATGACCTGATTAAAAAATGTGGTAGAACTACAGGATTAGAAGGAATTAACGCAAAATTCTTCGAATAGCACTGATAAATGTAAACACTTAGTGAAGAGTCGAAACCAGAGCTTAAGTAGGTCTAGAAAGTAGGTTTCTGTCAAATATTTCCATTACGCCTTATTCAAACAAATTAAAGCAAATAGGTAATTTACTTTCACATAATAGGAGCTGTAAAAAATTTTGTTTAGAATTATTTTTGTACAGCGTGTTATTCAAAATCAGATTAATACTCAATTGTGTTTACTTTTATACGTCGTTAAGTAAATATACATATCTTACAAAGTTAGTAGTAAGAAAATAATATTGATTAATACGCTCTACTTGGGACTCGGTTGTATCTAGCTGGTTTAATATTAAATGTACCATTTTAGTTTTGAATAAACAAAATTGTATAAAGTAACTTACAAATTGTTAACGGTTTAAGTTATGTTTTTAATTTTTATTCTAACCCGTTGTATATTATGTTCATTTTTCAATAAAAATAAGTGAAAGAAAACTTATAATGATGTCTGTAATGTTTGGAAATGAACACCTATATCTATATAAATTTATTATTACCGCATTATTTAGAACTGTTTATTTTATGAAATGTGAATATTTACAGTTATATGCTAATTGAGTTGTTTGTTTTACAAAAGGTAAACATTTACAATTATTGTAATCACAAGTACATAATGAATAAAATGAGATTAGTCAAATAAGTTTTATAAATCTGATATGAGATGACCCAATTTATTACAGTATCTTCATCGTTTTTAATATAATCTAATAGTATCCAATGGTAATTTACAAAAGGTATTAAAGCAATATTTTTAAAATTGAAAAATAAGTAACAAATAATTTTGTTTCATTCCAAATTTTGTGGCTAACGCATTATAAGAAAGAAAACATTTGTATAGGCGTAACAATGATAATTTTTCTAGATAAACTATATTCAATAATCAAACTGAATTAGCTATATTGTTAGAATAATCGACTGTATAACAGTTTAATGTTTGTTAATTGTATTAATGAACAAAATTTAATCATATCCTGTATCACGTATAAATTGGTAAAACAAATTTAAATACAAACAGTACAGCAAGAAGTCTTAACAAATTATTAATATACATATGTAACATGAACACTATAAATTAATTAAACAATAAAACACTAAACTCTAATTTTAGATATCAATACAGTCGTTGAGTGAAGGATTTTTTACTCAATGATACAGTATAGTGTTCGTATACCTATTGCAATCAGTTAATATGAGACTCTAGATCTAGTAATTACTTAAACTACACGTAGAAGTAAATATATACGTTTAATTTAGTGTGTCAATCAGGATGTAGGGAAAACCTTCTAGGATTACGATCCAACCAGGTTCCGAATTGATTATATACTGACTAAATTTAATGAGTTTATACAAGACAGTAAATCACCCGAAATGTTATATTATTAATGGTGAAATATTATTTTCAATCCATTGAAGTCCTTTGTAATGTTTATTTAATTAAACAAGAAAGTATTTTAAAATTACTTTGGTTACAAATTATACCGACTTAGGTATTTTGCGAAATTTTTACGTGTATAATGGAGCACAAAACTAATAAAGGTTGAATTCATGAATATAACAAGGCTACTGAATATTAGCAGAGATACAACACAAAAGGATAACTCCCACAAAACAATCCTTGGTTATTTAGGAAGGAAAACCATCAAGTGTATTAATGAAGATTAACGGTGATATGTTTTAACGTGTGATGGCATCAAAAAAGTCGAGATCATTAATCGCGCATTAATATTCGAGTTGGTTACAATATTTTTCAGAGGATCGCTTTCTTCAGTTTTTTGTTTTTACAAAGTAATAACTTTATATCGACCAGCAATGAAAGTACACAAACATAACGCCTGAATTATTTTTTTTCTGACAGTGTCACTGTGCAGCAGTGTTACATGTTTCATACAAATCAACGCAGTGCCTTTATCAACTTGATTTAAAATCGTTTATTAATAGACCCTATTAATGCATGGTTTGGAGTTGATTAATAACTCCCATTAATAAGCGATTCTCTGGAAGTAAATATAAAATAGATGAATTCGTATAGATTTTACACGTTAATACTGGAGAATATTTGTATAAAACTGCATTGTTCTATCACACTTAAGAATAATTTATTAAAATGGTCATCAGTATTTAATGGAAAGTATGACTATTCAAAAGTGTAAAAAGTACCGTATGAGGAACGAAGTATCATTACTACTGATGCTTTCATTACCATATCTAGATGTAAAAAATAGTGTACTTTTATGTTGCAAGAAGTATGTTAAAATGATTTCATCATAACGTGTTAGTCAATAATTTAATTTAGTAAGTTTCGATGTATATACGTTTCATCAGTTCAATCTTGATTAATAAGTTACGTATGGAGGTCGTTATTTTGCGAATATTTTTACGCTTCTACAGTCCTGATCCTGATACGTGTAATTTTATTTCTGTTTGATTTTTAAATAGAGTATTCTACAATACAAAGCAATTTTTTTAACGTTAACCTAACATAATTAGTAAAATTAAACCATCTGTTTTCATGAAATGGCAATGGAAATGAATAACAACTTAATAGTTTGTTAGATTACGCTTATTACGCCAAAAACATGTAGGTATAGATTAAAAAATATAATTTATTTCATCAAAATTTTCTATCTGTGTACAATGATGCGTGATTTAAGTGGGACATAATATCATCGACAGCGCTTAACCACAGACTACAGCAGTCAATTCTTTTTCATTAGATGTCTCCTAACAAAATTAAAATAGCTGATTAAAACTCTACCTTTCTGTACTTGTGTTTATATCCACCCTTATTATTTTCTACTTTTTTATCATAAGCCATCAAGGTACACTGGGTGGTTCGGCTGGGGATTTAGGGAGAGAGTTTAATCATGAATTAGACAACATTTAATTGAAATCTCTTTTGGGTATGTAATCGTATATTTTTACAAATTTGTATTTATATTTGCGTTTTCAGATTTCATATATTTACTTGACACACTAATTAATTTTTGAAAAAAAAAAAAGAAGAGGATAACTGTAATTGTTACGAAGCGTCAAAATGTATAAAATTTAATAAAAACGCACGATTGCACATCTAAATAATAAGTACTTCAATTATGACCGGTAATCGTGAAAGTGTGCATTTTTATAGAAAACTTTTAATTTTCACCCAAATATCTAGAACTGCAATTATTGTAAACAGTTTAAACATAGCTTCAATTATTATTAACGATGTAATTTAAATAACTTAATCTCAATTTACCTATTGTGTTCTCTATATAAGTTAAAATCTTGAATTTTTTTCCCTTGTATAAAACAAATAGGGGCCACCCGTAACTTTTGAACGAGTCGTTAGATTTTGTTCAAGTTTTGATGCGTTATATTAGAGCCGGTTTGGGATTTTTTACATAAAAAAACAATATGTCCGACTTCCGGTTTCACCGAAAATGACACAAAAGCTGAAAGTTTAAATAGAACAACCTGTATATTTTTACATGTTTGGTTTCTACGGCTTCAAATGCATGCAATTCATCTGCCAAATGTCAACTCAAATGCCATTTTACTTTGACAGAGTCGGTTTCAGGAGCATGTTGTGTTAATAAAAATTAGAAAATTAAAAATTACAGCTTTATTTAGGAACTAAGGAAATTACCATGCATATCGTTTTACCAGTACTTGAAAAAGCTATTTAATATACAAGGCAGTGAGTTTTAGTTAAAAAACCGCAATTTTTAAATTTGATCGTTAAACTTCACAAAAAATTAAAATGGCGCTTGACAGATGAAATGCATGTATTTGAAGCCCTAGAATCCAAATATGTCAAAATATACAGGATGTTCCATTTAAATTTTCAGCTTTTGCGTCATTTCCGGTGAAACCGGAAGTCGGTCATATTGGTTTTTTATTTAAAACATCCCAAACTGTCACTAATATAACCCACCAAAGTTTGAACAAAATCTAACGACCCGTTCAAAACATATCAAATACATTATTAAAGCATTTACTGAAAATAATTATCCAAAATCATTAATTTTGAAAATAATTAAACAACAAATTCATATTTTTATAATAATTTTTCTACGAATAAGGAACCTAAGGAAAATGACAAAATTACTTTTATACCTTCCTTATAACAATAAAAATGCTTAATATATAAATCACTTAAAAAATTAAATTAAATCCGGTATTTTCAATTAATAACAGATATATAAATTTAACGTCTAAATTAAAATCAAAAATTTCGAAAAATAACATAACTAACACTATTTACCAAATTCCTTGTGATTCTTGTGATAAAGTTTAGATAGGAACATCTTTACAACCTTTGAAAAATAGATTAACACAACATAAATCTGATGTTCGTGTTAAACCTAAAAGTACTGCTTTGGCTAAACATTCAAACGATTTAGAACACATCTTTCAATATAACACAAAAATTTTAGATATAGAATCAAATTTAAAAAAACGTTTAATTTTAGAAATGTTACATATAAAAATTAATAACAAAATTTCTTGTAACAGTAAAAAAGATTTAGAAAGCTTACCCGTAAATTATAATAATACGTTGGAAAATTTAAAATAGTAACCTTGTACATTATTTGTCATAATTGTCAATTTTTAATATTAATTTTAGTTCTTTTTATTGTTAAATTCCACTGATGATGAATACGGTTGTATTTGTAATATATGGAAAATGTTGAAGTTTGTAGTTCGTTTTTATTGACACACGTACCATAGTGAAGAAAGAGAAAGAGAAAAAAAAAATTTTATATATATATATATATATATATATATATATATATATGTGTGTGTATATATATATATATATATATATATATATATATATATATATATATATATATGTGTGTGTGTGTGTGCGTGTGTGTGTGTGTGTGTGTGTGTGTGTGTGTGTAATGAGGCTTTCCAAATAAACTCAAAGTTGCACATTTTAAAAGTATTTTCATATATACAGGGTGATTAAGAAAAGTGGTCAACCAAACTTGATTTTGTTTAAATGGAACAGCCAGTATATTTTCGCACAATCGAATAACTCGTACATTTGACGCGTAATTTATATCCCTAGCTTCAGCGGTTTTCGAGTTATTCGCATTACTTCAAAATTTTGGAAAGGTACACAGTATCAAAGGAATTAGTGTACCGTGGAAGTTATTGTAGAGATAAAAATGGTTTTCAGAGGTGTTCAAACTTTGACATCACAAATATGGGAAAACTCAGATTTTTCAAATGGAAACCACCATTTTTTATATTACTAGTAGTTCTCCTTTGAAAATCAATAGGAAAGTATCTGGCATGCCCTATACCTAAAATAAGTAGTTTTTGATTTATTCGATAAAAACCTATTTTCTTTTAGAAAACGCGTTAGGAAGTCATTTTTTTTGTAGAGTAGGTTATGAGGATTGGGATAACAAGTTTCTTACGTTTGAATTGATTCTGTGACCATTTAATGGGTGCTTTCGTAGCTGAATAAAAAAAATGTTTGCATGCAGTACATTATTATGACATCATGAATTTTCTCGTTTTAAATGTGCATTTTAGCAGAGAAGGCTGCGGAATGGTTGTTTTCCTAACATGAAATTTTGCTTATTATTTACTTGTCATCCAAAATTGTTTTATTGTCATAAACTTCGTTAAATTAAGTTGTTTGTACGTGTTAGTAAAGCAATGAATCCAACAAATTATTAAAGACAACAACTTGTGAGTATGACGTATGCAATAGGAAAAAGTGATGGAAATTGTTTGTTAGCGTCAAGACTCTACGCTCAAAAATATCCAGGTAAAGTGTTCTGAAAAATTAAAAGACCGCTTTGAAAGAACGGCCAACGCAAACTATGAGAAAAAAACAAGAAGCAAATCTATTTTACATGAAGAAAATGAATTAGATATTACATTATACGTGGTGGAAACTCCAGAAATAAGTGTACGAGAAGTTAGCAGGAATCTAGATATTGGAACATCCTCCGTATCTAAATGTATCAAAAAAGAATAAACTACATCAATATCATGTACAACTCCATCAAGACCTCTCCGCTGATGACTACATTCAACGAGTTAACTTTTACCGATTTACATATTATTTTCAGACGAATGTACATTCCATCGAAATGGATTTGTTAATAGACATAATTATCATTACTACGCCATCGAAAATCCAGACTTAGCACATGTAAATCATTTTCAACAGCAATGAAGTTTAAATGTCTGGAAGGAATTGTTGGCAATTATGTTATAGGACCATATTTCTTTGAGGGCCGCGTAAACCGAGATGTTTTTTACAATTTTTCCAGAAAAATGGATTGGTAGAGGTGGTCCTATAGCTTGGCACGCTCGATCGCCAGATCTTACGAGTTTAGATTTTTTCCTTTAGGGGTTTGTAAAATCTGCAGTTTATAAAACCCCGGCTACCACGAGAAAAGACATGAAAAATCGTGTCACGGAGGCCTTTCAAAGTGTTACACCTATAATGTTACAAAATGTCAGAACTTCATTTTGGAATAGACTTCAAGCTTGACTGAATCAAAATGGGCGACATTTTGAACATGTGTTATAATTTGCTTATTAGCTGGACCAATTAATATGGGAACAAAATAAGGAAATTATCCGTAAAACACTACACTAATTCCGACGCGGGTGAAGTTAACCGAGTTAGCATTTTCAATATAGGTATGCACTCTCTGACTTTGTTTTCATGTTTGTCATCTTTCATATTATCTTGTTAATGTTAACCTTAACTTTGTTACTGAATATTTGTAGATACAAAATAAATTAATAATTATTTGTATGCTCCTAATTATGTAGTGGACTGTAAAAGTATTTAGTTTCCAAATGCGAATGAAGCAACACCTCTGAGAGAGAAAATTCATGATGTCATAATAATGTACTGCATGCAAGCATTTTTTATTCAGCTGAAAAGCACCCATTAGATGGCCACAGAAGAAATTCAAACGTAAGAAACTTATTATCCCAATCCTCATAGCCTACTCTACAAAAAAAGGGACTTTCTAATGCGTTTTGTAAAAAAAATTGGTTTTTATCGAATAAATCAAAAACTGCTTATTTCAGGTATAATGCATGTCAGATAGTTTCCTATTGATTTTCAAAGGAGAATTCACTAGTAACATAAAAAATAGTGGTTTCCATTAAAAAAAAATGAGTTTTCCGATTTTGTGATGTCAATGTTTGAACCAAATTTTTCAGACGCCCTGTATAATATTTTCGGATATTGAGGTTGGTTCCCAGTAGGGCCATACTCAGACTATAACACCTCAGAAAATCATTTTTATCTCCACAATAACTTCCATTTAAACAAAATCAAGTTTGGTTGACCACGTTTTTCTGAATCACACTGTATCTATGAAAATATTTTTTAAATGTGCAACTTTTAGTCTATTTGGGAAGCATGCTCACACTTTTTCGAACAAGTAGTCTGGGAGCCCATAATCGGACAATTACGCACTAAATTGCGTAGCCAAAAGAATAATGAAGATTACTTATGAAAATAAGCCGATTTAACTAAACTTGTCTTAGTCCCAAACTTGATAGTAACGAAGCTACAGGGTGTCAAAGTTGAAAAAATAAATCACATTTTCTTTCATGTCTTTCGACTGCTTTGGGCTACTGTATAAAATTTCTTGTATGGGAGTTTCTTGGGATGAGAAATTCAAATTTATCATCGATTTCTACTATAGGACGCTACAAGCGACGATTAGAACATGTTTAAACTGCTACAACTTTTTTGTGCTACACTGTAGGCTCATTTAGTATGGAATAATAGTTTTCCCTACCTTTTCTGCTTAAAAAAGGTATACCTTCCGAGAAAAACGCATCTAAAGCTCATTCTGCAAAAGTATAATAATAATTAGAATAATTCATGAAGCCGATTTATTGAAAAGATAAAGAAGAATTAAGTTTTTCAAGAAAAGTAGTTATTGAAGAAAAAACAAAAACGATAATTAACTATATTAAGAACAAAGTTAAACAATTAAATTGCATTATCAACTAAAAGCTAAATAAAAATTAAAGAAATAAAATGATGTTATGTAAATTTTGTTTTAACAAGTGCAATTGATGGACTTTTCTGGAAGGCATTTAATTTGCTAATTCAACAAATGTGCAAAATTTCCACCATTTTCCTGCATGCATAAGTTAATTCTTTTTAAAAAACTACTAGACAATACTTCAGGACTATTCTTCAATAAATTGGCTTCATGAGTTATTCTTGCCAATAATTCCTCTTTTGCGTTAACTAGGGATGCATAAACTTTTAATTTCAAGGCACCCCACAAAAAAAATCGCAGGGTGTCAAGTCCGTTGATCGAACCGAGTTCCAATCTACCTGTCATTAAAAACAGTATCCAGAAGATGACTAGTTTTTCGATAGTTCTGAGCAGGTGCTCCATCCTGCTGAAAAATGACATTTTGTCTGCTTACCAGATCTATTTTATCTAAAAAAATGTCCAAAATCTCTTCCATAAGTTCCGGTGAGGAAACCTGCATAAACAAAGGGTAAAATAATTCTAGATGAATTGCCTCACACCAAACGTTAAAAGTAATTCGAATTTAAGGAGCTTTAGGATGTGCTTGCAAGGGGTTTTCTCTTGACCAGTAATGATGGTCTTTTCTGTTAAATATTCCACAATTAGGAAAGTTTGACTCTTCACTCCATAGAACATTTCGATAAGATAATTATTGGCGTTTTGTTGACAATAGTTAATATACCAATAGCAAAAAACGTTCTTATTTCAGGATCTCCCGGGATAATGTTTGAACAAGTTCATCTTAAAGGGGGAGTATTTATGCTTCTTCAGTATTCTGTGAATCGTACCATAACTGAAATTGGAATCTGTAACAATGTCCCTTATCGAATTCAGTTGATCACGAAATGGGATATAACTGCTCGTAATATTTTTCTGCTCTTAGAGAACATTTCTTATTCACAAAGTAAGCTTCCAACATGTCACATTTCTCACTAGAAAGCACCATTTTCAAAACACAGAAAGAACACAATATCAGTTCTGTTTTCAATAGATAATTATACGTTTGGCATAAGTTAATGTCATGTGTTTCTGTAGCCTCCTAAATTAGTTAAGAATTAGTTTAGGTTTAGGTTCTTATAACTCCGTCATTTTTCATCCTAGTAAAAAGTTTATAATAACCATTTATATTCCAAATTTTATGGAGGTTCTTCAAAAATAAGAATACACATATGGTGTTCAAATTTAAAAAAATGCCATTTTGTCTAAAAACTCAAAAACGCGATGTTCAATTGTTTTTTAATTCCACTATTGTAATCAGCGGTCAGTTGTCTTCTCTTTTTATTGGCTCTTCGAATTTTAGGGTGGTATCTTAAAAAATTCATGACTATTAAAAAGGCATACTCTTGCTATTATATATACCAGTCCAGTGCAAATAATAAATCTTCTGACCACGAAGCCAAGGTGCTCTAACCACATCGCTAGCTGCTGGGTTACACTTTCTAGATTGTGCCGGGGTAAAGCATCTCAGTCGCAATCGTTCTATAGTATTGTAAGTGAGACCTAGACCTTCACAAAGATTGGCACCCATTACAAAATCGCTTCCGAAACATCACCTCAGATAAAAATTGTTAGTGGCATATCAGGTGTCGCGTTTCGTAAGATGAACAAATCAATTTCTCCTTCTTAAATATTCATTTACGAACGAATCAGCCAAAATATCTGAGTAAGGTTGGCCCATTAGTTATCGCTTCTTTGAAATATGTCCAACTAAAGATATCTTATCTAATACATAAATGTAGGGCTACGGCAGACCCAATCTTTAAAGCGAAATTGGATAGGTCGTTTAGTTTGCCCTACATACATTTGTTCACAATTTTTCCAATTGATTTTATAAATTCCCGATCTATTCTACTTATCCACTTGTTCTACAAACCAAAAAATGAGAAAAGGTGAGTTAGTGCTGCTTACAGTGATTAGATTCGTCAGTTATGAATGATTTAATACTAAATTTGTATTCTTTCACCTAATGTTTCAAATGTTTTATATAAATACTTACTCCTCAAGGACTTTAAATACAATATCTATCCTTTCCAAGAATATAATAAGAAAAATAATGACAAGTAGCTAAGGTAAAACAGCAAACTTGATGTAAAGTATATTTATATTTCAAATGGTGTGAAATTTAAAATTTAAAGGTGAGTCTAGATCAACCCGTTCGTTCATTCAAGGTATTTTTCTTTTATCCTTATAAATTTCGAATGCTTCTAAAACATCTAATTTGTCTTTTTTATTACAAACATGTAAAATGTTAAACGTTTAGCATAATCTTATTTGTCTGTGTGTTTATATTTGTAGTATATAATGTGTTCTTTGTTTCTAATACCAAAGTTGCCAATAACTGTAGTATCGATTGTATTTGAAATGAAATCATTTGCTTGTGCTATTCATTTATTAATTGATATTTCTTTATTGAAATTTGTTTGGCTTAATGGTACGTAATGTCATTGCTTTGCGTTCTAATGATTAATATGTTGCTAATTTATGTACTTTATGGTGACATGAATCGTTTGCAATTGCGTCTGCATGTGTAGGTTTTGCGAATATGGTGAACTCAAACTTGTTCTGTGTATTAATTCTTATGTTTAAATCTAAAAATTCAATGGATTAATTTTTGATATTTTTCTTGTGTAAATCTTATGTTAGGATGTATATTGTTAACTCATCAATAAAATTTAATCAAGTATCAGAACATGCTAAAGCATCATCAACATAACGAAACCAAAACACAATCTTATCAGAAATATTTGATCTTCTAAATTACCCATAAATATATTATCTAAAAAAAAGGGGTGGGATCGTTATTTAAGCATTTGTTCACTGGAGTTCCTATTATCTTCTTATTTAACGTTGTTATCATTGTGTTATTTTCCTAAAGTAAATCATTTAATATTCAAATTGTTGATGGTCACTCTTACTTAACACACATTTTTAGAATTTGGAACCACTGGTTACGGTTTGTAACATTGAATGTTATTTAGTGAGTTCTTCTTCCTGTTTTTAAACCGTGCAAGCCAAGCTTTGATACCTAAAAGAATCAAATAATATCTGGGTTTATTTAATCCATTCACGAAAGTAGGATTTATATTTGTGCTTCAGTATAAGAAATGATTAATTGGTATTATTTATTTCTACGCATTATGCGGATATAAAAGGTTATTAAAAGCGTTCAGCCATCACCACAGCTATCTTATAATTTAAAACTACCTACTTTAAGGAAAATACTTTAAATATATCGATATCTAAACTATGGCTATAAACATAAGTTTATCTCGAAGTTTCTATTATGTGAACCTCGTGAAGAGGTTCGACCTCCACTTCGAGCTCCATTTTGACTTCGACTTTCACTTCTGCGTTTATTTCTACTTTTACCTTACTCTGGGGATAACTGAGACGACCATAAATGTACTTTTACTCGTTCAATAACTACATACACAACTAGATAGATTGCTAACTGCTTCTCACTTTAGGTAAAATGTCACATTGACTGGAAAGTGCCTTAATTAATAGTACTGAATATCATGAAGATCTGTAACTAACTCCAACAAAGGAATAATCCCACAGCTAAGTTAAACTATAATTATATACCATTGTGTGAATGCAAATGCACTATAAAATTCTGTAAATGTACAGCTTGCCTTACCTTGTCATAGGTTCACTTAAAATAATTTCACTTTAAAATGTAATATAGTTATCTGCATTAGTGTTAAAACAAACTCAATATTACACCATTTCAATTTATGCATAGGTATCATTTCTTTTTGTAAACATAGGTTACCCACAGGTAAATCCATTTATCGTCGAGCTGTATGTATTATTGTTGTGTTATTAACTATATAATGTCTAAATGTTTGTCTCATTGGGAGACTAATGTATAATTGACTGCTATTGTTTAACTAATTTATTATTTCGTTTTTATTATTGTACATTGTACAATATATTTAAATGTTTTGTCGGGTGTCCTGTGCACTTTAATTAGCAAAGGCAATTTTGATGCTATAAATATAATTCTTCTTTTACTAAAAAGATATTATAAACCCAAACTTCATTAGCTTGGGATCATCCTAATTTAATTTAACTTGACCTGTATGTTACATGCTTCATTTCATTGTTTTTTTATTATAATTACAGTGAATTACTGTAAGTAATACCTTTTCTTAATTTAAACAAAGGATAATTGCAACATTCAGTTAGTTTTTTTGGGAATTACATTATTGGGAATAAATGTTTTTAGTACTAGTTTGTCGATTATTACTATTTATATATAATTTGTGTATGTGTAACCTTTCTTTTATAGGAAACCTATCGAACTACCTATCTCATTGTATTACTTCTCCGTGTTGTGAGTTACCTTTCCTGTTTCGAGTTTTGAGGAAAGGGCTCTTTTTTGTTGTATTTTACTTAAAAACTCGTGGCGTCCAAATTTCTGTCCTTCGTTCTACATATACCTTTCTTTCCCTTGTCTCTCGGACCTCAATGTTCCCCACGCATCCAATTGCCCTCTAGCTGATAGTCAAGGTGCCCTTCTCCTTCTTATTCATATTTCCTTTTTTCCATACGTACTCAACAGCGGTGCACGTTACAAAGTCTGCCTTGACAGAGAAGCGAAAACCTTTAAGGTAAAGTACCATTTTTGCTCATGATGCGGCAAAATTTTACTAAGAAAAGTTGTTCATAACCAGTAATTATGGCTTATAAAAATGTCAGGATGATATTGCTACTTTGATTAAACCACTATTTTTAAGATTACACAAAATAAATTCTGTTTTTTTTAAATTCTATTTGAAGAACATTTAACGAAACAAATGGTATTTGCAACAAGTTTAACATACGAAAAGTAATAATAACATTGATCTACAATAAATTATTTATTCAACATAACCGCCACCACTTTCTTCACACCTTTCTATGCGATGTCTGAATTCTTTGAATCTGTTCCGAATTTCCTCGATGTGTAGTTGGTGTACTCCGTACCTTATCCTTCCTTTTAGTATTTCTCTATTGTTGGATATTGGTTGAGAGTAAACTAGTTGTTTGAGGCGACCCCATAAAAAATCTAATATCGTCAGGTCCGGTGACCATGGAGGCCACGCAATCGGACCATTTCTAGCTATCCTCTTTGCACGAAACAGCAAATTTATCCATTCAGGTACGCGTATGCGGTCGAATTTGCCGGACATCCGTCTTGCAGGAAATAAATTGCTTGTGTTTCTGTCTGCGGTAAGTCATGCAAGTACTCTTCCCTGAATCTGTCAAGTAGCTGTAGATACTCATTCTGATTTAACCGTCCCTCTATGAAGAAAAGTCCATTAATTTCATACGGATATGAAACGGCACACTACATATTCACCTTTTGATAATACTGTCTTCTACAATTCATCCCAAAGTTTGGAGTTTCTGTAGACCAGTAGTGACGAAATAACGCCATTGTAGTAAAAGTTGCTTTGTCTGAAAATACGATGTTTTTATAAAAATTTCGTTCCCCCGATAGTAAGACAAAATGATAATCTCACCTTCTTCGATAGCGTGTACAAATTTTGGTTTGAATGGCTTTCCCTTGTTGGATTTATAAATTCTTTGCAATTCCGATTTACTAACATTAAGATAATCCTCAATGATAGTCTGGGATGTTCTTCCACGGTACCAATAGCAACAATAGTTGCGGCATCGCTTTCATCATATTTCTTTATTTCTTTCTTAACGTTACGAACGCTGCCAGTTGCAAGTAATTTCTTAACTATTCGCATGCAAGACATATGTGTAAGATTGGTGTTGGGAAATCTCTCGTTAAACTGTCGCACCACTTCTCGTATTGCAATTTCTCCGAGCCCATGACACTGAACAACCTAAATTCTTTGCTGTAACATGAACATAATGTTGGACTGATTTGGAAATTTGAATAATAGATTAGTCAATTGTCTTTTCATGGCCCTTTTAAAAAATACAATCTATTTTGTTTAATCTAAAAAATACCGGTTTAACCAAAGTAGTGAAGATCTTCTTGAACTTTTCTAATTTTGTTTACATTAAAGAAAATAGTTTGCGCTTCAATGTCAAGGCCGACTTATTTTTTTCAAGAACTGAAAATATTCTTAAAAGTCTTTTCAAACCAAGCAGGGCTTAATTCCATAGTCTCAAAATAAAATTCAAGAATTTTTAGTCATAACATCAATGTTCCAAATCCTTTTTACTATTACAAACATTATTACTATTAATTTTAATGTGCATCATTTCCAAAAGTAAACGTTTATCAAAATTTTCTTCAATATCTAAAATTTGTGTTTTATTATAATCAAATAAATGTTTATTTTCAACGGAATGTTTTGCTAAAGCGGTACTTTCTGGTTCTATCCTTACGTCCGATTTATGCTGTGTGAAGCGATTTAAAATCTATACTAAACGTAATTATTAACACCGTTGACAAATGGTTGAAAATTTCAGATACCGAACTTAGAAAAGAACATATTGGTAAGATTTTACTGTATTTTCGAACAAATAATTACCTTGAACCTGTAATTCTAAAAATCATTCAAAAGAGGGTTCACCAATTTTATAATAATTTTAAAACTGAAATAATTTCAGTTCCTTTTACTAACAAAAAATCTTTGATTTATAAATCGTTATCAAAATTTAATTTAATACCAGTTTTTGAATCCCAAAATAAAGGATCATCTTTATTCTCAAAATTAAAGTCCAAGAATCCTTATGATGAGGAAACAAACACTATTTACAAAATTCCTTGTGGTAATTGTAATAAAATTTATATAGGGACTTCTTTGCAACCTCTAAAAAATCGCATCACACGGTATAATATATATATATATATATATATATATATATATATATATATATATATATTATATATATATATATATATATATATATATATATGTCATTGTTATGATGTATTCTCTAATTAAACTGTAATTGTCTATTTTATGGGTATAAATAGACCTGTAACTCATAGTTGTGCAGCTGTATATTTCTCTACATTGAAATTAACTTAATGATATAATTAAATGAATTAATTTTTCATTAAACAACACAAATTAATGGGCATATAAACCAACGGATTCTTTATATTGAATAAGGGCTACTATATACCTTTTCAACTTTTCTCGGAAAGAAAGCTTTTCATAATAACATACATGTTCAATGTGGTAAGTTGTCTCATTTTTTTAATTACGCATCAATTTTACATTTGGAATTGCTTTAGGACTTTTACTTTTCTAGACTTTTCTGTACCATTTCTGTACTACTGGTAATATCAAAATTCTGGTCATATCATTGTGATTACTAATACGGTTCTTACTGAAATACCATGGTCACCTTTTACCTGCGCTGAAGGTTCCTTGCTACTTTCCTTCATTATTAACTTTAAATACAGACACTTTCACATAAGGATCGGTTTGTTTAAGGCAAAAGTACTAATATTTTATACGGCACATACACCCTTGAGCTCAACGGTCTACGTTCCCTTTAGTTTTACTTTTAATTATTCCACTTAGTCAACAATAAGGTTTTCAAATAACATGTTACTTTGATGTGCCTTTTGCAGAATGAAAATGTTGGTAATCTATTTCTGATGTCTCGTTTTATAAATTAATATTGGTGGTATAAATCTAAAAGTTTACATTAAGTTGTGTCTTATTGAATAAAACAATGTGTTGTATAACTTAAAACCTAATTTCCCCTTTTTATATTTATAAAATAAACGAATTTTAAATTACTAAATACGTAATTTCTTGTTTTGATTTATCTGTACTTTGATATATGTGCTAATTAAATTTTCTTTTTCAGCTGCCTTCTATTTTTATTCCTTTTTTGAATTTTTTGGTGGTACTCATGGCGCCTACTATTACTATTAAAAAGACATACTCTTGCCATTATATATACTAGTCCAGTGCAAATAATAAATCTTCTGACCACGAATCTAAGGTACTCTAACTACTTCGCTAGCTGCTGGGATACACTTCTTAGATTGTGCTGGGCTAAATCCTCCTAGTCACAATCGTTCTGTAGTATTGTAAGTGAGACCTAGACCTTCACTAAGATTGGCATCCACTACAAAGTCATTGTCCTCTTTTCTACGCTCAGAAGGTTTACTTGATTTAATTGATAGTGTATTGTGAAATAATTATATTCTTGAATATCCTACATGCGAAGATTGGCGTGAATTTGCTGCACGTTCTCATAGTTTATATAATTTGCTTAGTATTCTCTTTTATCCTCGAAGATTCACCCTTCTTTTCACAGAAGTTTGACAATTTTTCTTGCTTACGTTATGGTAGTAGTTGTTTTTTAATAGTCAATTATTCTGAAAGCATCGCTAAGGGTATCTAGTAGGTCTGGTTTGTTTATATATATATATATATATATAAAGTAGAAGAGGGGCACCATCCCCTCCACTTTTGACATCACAAGCCCCGCCCACTGGGGCACCTTCCCCACTACTTTTACACACCCACGTGGGGGACATGTTCTTTATACCCCTATGGTTTCTTTTCGGAGCCCTTTTTCAACCCTTGGTCGGAGTTTGACCCGTAATTAGAGCCCTTTTGGTTGTGTTAAGAACTTTTTGTCGGTTCACACCTATGGCTTCTCTTCGGCAGTCATTTTTAACCCCTTGATGGAATTTTTACCCTAATTACCGCCTCTTTGGCAGTTTAGCACCTAGAAGGTAGGCAAATGTGTGCGCTTACAATGTTCTAATAAGGAGGCCTAATGCTAGCTTGTAAGACACGTGTAGGGCTTCGCAACTTGTTCTCGGGCCTTCGCCCCTGGGTGGAGATGGTATGACGATTTTAACCTTATAAGACAAGTGCAGAGCTTAGCCCCTATCGTGGGCCCCCTTGGTGCAATTGTATACGGGTTTTAACTTAATCTTACAGCTGTAGGCCTTCGCCCCGTCATACAAAATTGTATTATAATAAGGTGGCCCTAGCCTTGTAAGACTTTATAACAGTTAATGAACACGTTTCCATGAAACAATTTTGTGTGTATGTAATTGAACATTCAAATAAATCAGATATAATTTTCCGAATGTATGGGTGGTGCCTGTTTAGAAAGAAAGAATCTGCCTATATATAAAGCATCATTGCATTAGGGTAAAAATTATTTATTATTTCACGTCATATTTAATTAGACTTTAATGTATTCAGTTTTGAACTGTAATCTGGTTTCCGCAAACTGAGAGATTGATTGATTAATTAATTAATTGATTTGTTTGTGTGCGAGAAAGAGGCGAAAGAGAGAGAGAGAGAGGGAGGGAGAGAAACGAGATAGAGTAAGAGAGAGGTGTGCATTATCAACTTCTATTGTAGAAAATGTTCATTAGCCTATACGCCACTAGAAGGCGCTAAAATCAATTTTCACTCAAAGGGGCCAGGGCGCAGACAGCTGTAAGATTAAGTTAGAACCCGCATACAATTGCACCAAGGGGGCCCACGATAGAGGCTAAGCTTTTATAAGGTTAGGGTGCCCATACCATCTCCAGCTAGGGGCGGAGGCCCGAGAACAAGTTGCGAAGTCCGACACGTGTCTTACAACCTAGCATTATACCTCCTTATTAGAATATTGTAGGCGCACGCATTTGCCTACTTTCTAGGCGCTAAACTGCCAAAGAGGCGGTAATTAGGGTAAAAATTCCATCAAGGGGTTAAAAATGACTGCCGAAAAGAAGCCATATGTGTGAACCGACAAAAAAGTTCTTACCACAACCAAAAGGGCTCTAATTATGGGTTAAACTACGACCAAGGGTTGAAAAGACCTCCGAAAAGAGACCATAGGAGTAGAAAAAACGTGTCCCCCACGTGGGTGTTTAAAAGTAGTGGGCAAGGTGCCCCAGTGGGCGGGCTTGTGACGTAAAAAGTGGAGGAGATGGTGCCCTCTTCTACTATATATATATATATATATATATATATATATATATATATATATATATATATATATATATATATATATATATATATATATATATATATATATAATATATACGTAATGTAATTTTATTATATAATTTTAGAATGATATTATATAACAGAATTGTGATTAATAAATAAATATTTCCTTGACTAGCAACTCAGGGGAAAGGGTTCAAGGAATTATTTTGTGATGATATTAAATAAAACTTTCATATTAACATTTTCATATAAGATAGCAATTAAATTTTAATTCAACTTAAATTGTTTTATTCAAACACCTTGTATTATAAGAAATTATACAACACATTGCGCGCATGGAGATATTTGTGTGTAAATGATGATGTTAAATACGTGCATTGTGTGTTCCATGGCTGAACAACAAAATAAATTACTGATACTGTAAGTATAATTTGATTTCTTGAACAGAAGTAATATTATTATATACTTAATGATTCGCGTTCGTATTCGCTGACTGATATAAGAATTTGTTTTCACACATGTAAATATCGATGATACGCATAATTCATAAACATAACTTAGATTGCTAATATGAGAATTCATATAACTTACAGCGTTATTAATCTTCCTTCTGATGTGGCTATCTCCAATTATTGCAGTCC
Organism: Vesta saturnalis; assembly: GCA_036346205.1. Taxonomy (NCBI): domain Eukaryota; kingdom Metazoa; phylum Arthropoda; class Insecta; order Coleoptera; family Lampyridae; genus Vesta; species Vesta saturnalis. Next base: position 403,353 of record JARFJB010000379.1, on the reverse strand, counting down.
CGTTCTCCAAATCAGCTGTATTGTGGATTCCACGGAGTATTCTGGCACAACAGTGATTGCTATCAACCATGGGCTTCTTCAGGTACGTTTTTTATTTATTGACTTTTTTTCAAAACACTTTATTTTAGTATTGTATAATTTTAAATACAATAATTATCTGCATTCAGTTTTTATTTATTAAAACTTTTCTAATTTCTGTGAAATTAATAAACTCGATTTTTGTCTTTAATTAATTATGTTTATATTGAAAAAAATTAATAACAATATTTCATAGTACATTACAAATATTAATTTAACAATTCACTTATTATTAATAATTCTAAACTCACTTTTTTTTAAGTAGTTCAACTTTCAGCGAATATGTTTTATTTTTATATGAATTAGGTTATCAAAAACTTACCGATCTTAAATTTCTATTACATGTTCTAAACAAAAGTAACATACTTTCACCTTTAAGATTAATAAGAGACTCTTAAGAAAATTTTCAAATGTAGTATTTTTTTTCTAAAACACCAATTTTGATTGGACCTTATGCACCATACAAACAAACGTAAACTTAATTCTGATTGGTCGATCATAAATTTACAATTTATTAGTTTTACAAATATCTGTGTTATACGGATGCATCTTAAAAATATTGTAAGCATTGAATTCTACCTAAAATTTCCTTTAAAATGATATCCCATTTGCCTTATTTTGCTTTTAGTCTACTTTGCTATGATAACAACTATACTATTTATGCATACATAATTTATATCTTCCGAAGGTGATTGGAAACTATCAATGTAAAATTCTCTTGTACAACCATGATTAAAATGCAATAATTGTAAAACTTGAATCATTTAGCTCACAATGAGCTGTACAACTACATATGTATATATTATATATATATATATATAATATATATATATATATATATATATATATATATATATATATATATATATATATATATAGTTCATTTATTTGTATATGGCAGTCCAGTTGTATGTTGATGGAAAAGAGGTCGGTTACTGTTTAATTGTTAAATTTGGTTTGTAAAACACGATTCCGTTGGAATGTTCGTAAGGTTGTCTTTGTTATAGTTTGTTGCAAATCCCTACATATTGATTGTAGTTCGTTTGACGTATTCCCGTGTATAACTAAGTTATAATTGTGCTGTCAATAATTGCTGACTATCAGCCTCGTCTGTCATTTTGATACGCGTGGAAACAAGTACTGCGTGAGAGCCAAATAAACATTAGTTGCAAAGTTACTGTTTCAAAGATTTATTCATCAGAAGAACATATCCAAATTATATAAATTCAAGACGGTCACACCTTGATACCGCAAAATATTGTCATTAGGTTGTGATTATTTTCATTGTGAACTGTGAAATGCACAAAGAATAAGGTGTTATCACATAATCATACATTATAAAAAAACAGAATAAGGCATTTAGAAAGATGTGATAGTGTTTATTATCAGTGCACGTGTGGATTTTCGATACCTGTGAATTGCATAATAGTATGTAATTTTTTGGACATATCACAGCTCATAAAGAATAACTGCACTTAATAAATCTTTTGAGCCTTTAACACAACAGATTTTTTAAATAAAGGTTTGAAATATAATCTTAATTTTAATAAACCTCCGTTGGAAAAATCATAATACACATAGAAAGCTTGATTAATTCATTGGATAAAAATCTCAAAAACTACGTTAAACAAGCCATTAAAATTCAAATTTCAGTAAATAACCAACAGGAGTCAAATTAGGTCATCCAGAACTTTTTTTTTATCTCAAAGCAGATAAATGCAACCAAGTAACAATTTTACACAAAGGGGACCGTATTACTTCAGTTAATTAACTCATGTGTTTTTATTTATGTGTATTTATTACTAACGGTATCCAATCTTGTACTACCTAGAATGTACTGCTTGCCTAAAATGTATAAACCAAGTGATAATATGCGACTCATTGTTTCCGGTAAAAATGCAGCTACTCATTTGCTGCCCAAATGGTGGTCCAGTAAATTTGTATTATTTCTTATCAACAGCTTAAGTTTAAGTAGAAGCAGACGAACTACTTAAATTAACAAACCTTTTTTAGAATTAACCATCAATTTTTCAAACAAGGATACGGTACGACAATAGGTTATAGCTTTCCGACGATAAAAGTTACGTAGAGGTACAGGGAAAAGTCTCTCATTTCCTAATTCTTTGGTAACAAGGAATAATAGTAAACTAGACTAGTGACAAAAATTGTTTCGTAAATTCGCAAAACGTGTTTAAACTTAAACACTTTGTCTTTGACAGACTGGGAAATAATGCAGCAAACCTTCGCGTAACCTGTATATTATGTATAACAGTTTGCATTATGATTGAAGAACGTAAAAGAGAAATTTATATTGAAATTCTTTTTTTAGAGGGAATAATTGCATACCATTTCTTGTTTATGTGTTTGAATTTAAAACGTGAAATCATGCGATACGAAAACCATCCCTCTTTTGGCGCAAACGAAGTTATGTAATACAATATTTATTATTTATTTCTATCCATAGCATATCTAAAAATAATTCTAGCGCCATTTTTACTATATAAATATTTACAGTATTCAATTGTAAGGAATATCTAATAACACAATATTTCCCTATATGATTTTACCCCTTTTGGCTATAATTTCTGTAACAGACTGAATGTTCTGTTTGATTAACAATAACTGATTAAAGTTTATATTATTATTAAAGTTTTCTTCCAATTTCATTAAAATTGTAAGACAAAAATGTATATAAACCTACAAATTTTGAACTATTATTTGACCGCGTAAAGCTCTTTGATTCATAATAATTTCTAAAAAGAGTCAATTGATGGTGAAACGTAGTGGAAAGCTTCAGAACCTTTCCTCTTTATTGCTTACAAACCCACGTTCAATCATTTATTACACATTTATTCATAAACTTTCTCGTGTCTATTAAGGAATTTTAATTTCACATGTTTGAATTATCAACTCATATTTATTTAGAATTTGCCCTTCGTCCATATTCTTGTGTTTTTCATTTGAAGAGACAACGTTGAGCAAAACTTAAGAAATGTAAATGTAAATATAAAAAGATTTACTCTGGTTAAAAGATACGTGGACAGTTTTCCTACGATAATTTGCAGAATTATACATTAAACCTTAATTCTGTGTACATTTTGATATAATTAAAATGAATGATCACATGCTGTATTATATATCTTGATATATTAATCTACTTAAGTTGCAAACTATACTTGTATAGCGTCCATTAATTTCTAGGCCTACCTTCATGGACTACGAATTTAATTAATTACGTTTTCACGAATTATCATAGTTGTGTAAATTAATCTACATATTCATTATTCATAATCGTCATACAAAGAATATATCAACTTAAACAAACTGATTACAGTAAATCTTAGAAACGTGCATAAAGTTTCTTCAGAGAGTTTAAATTTTACTCGATACTTTACTTTAGAACAATCTAAGCTTGAAATCACATTAACCGATTTAAGAAATGAACACGTAGATGTATCTACAGATGATGTCAACTAGTGTAAATACATGTCTTTATACATCTAAACGTAACTAGCCTCAAAGCAAATAGAAGCACAATTTAATTCTGTAAGGATACGCATGAACAATGTAATGGTAATTACTTTAGTTTTCCATATCTATAAACGATACTAACAAGCTTTCGCAAGTAGCCTTGTGCTCTCTCAATCAAAATGTTATAATAGAGACGTTTTAAGATAATGGCGAGTCCTGAGCCACATAATCAACGTTGAATATTAATAATTAATTTTTCGAATATTCTCCGTTAATAATAGGAAAGCTCTGTGGACGTTCGTCCATCCGTTCCAAAGCTACGTTTTTGTGAAAAGATGTTTCGATCTCGAACTTTCTAAAAGGCTCTAGATCTCTTGGTCAAAAATCTGCAGCTAAAATGATGTATTTTTATACATTTTGTTTTGTAATCCTTACTAGAAACAAAATATCAAGCTACGGTTTTCTAGGTTCTGTGAGAGAAATTGGTGCACATATTAATAATTAAGATTGTGCATGATTTGGGTATCTACAAACTAACTTTTTGCTAGCTAAGGTGCTTATATAAGTTTTTATACACCTTATTCTGTAATTCTTATTAGCAACATATCAACTTCCAGTTTTTTTATTGGATTTTGTAACCACAAGGCTAATTAGTGCTTATATTAAATACCTGGTGTACAACAACACGTCACCTTCCGGCCTATAAAGTGGAAAATAAAATAAATCAATTAATATTTGTTTAGGATCATTATGTAACCCCCTTTACAGTACATTCATAATGAAAATAGGCAACGTTGTTAAAAACAGAAATTAATCATGTTGAAAATGTATACACATTTTTCTCGTTTAAATCTTATATAATTGGTAAAATTCGTTTCTAAGGCTTGTTTGGAAATCTATCGAAAATTTTCGTAAGGGAAATTTATGTAAAAAAAAGATATATTTTACATATTTTCCTATAATATTAATCGTTATTCAATTAAATAAATAATTTGAACAGCGCCCACTGTTCAACGGTTTCTCAATAAACTGGGTATTATAAATGAAGTGAGCGAAATTATCACTATATGAAATGACCGTTGTGACCATGGTATGCATCAGTAACTCAAACAGATGGGTATAATGGACAAAGTGGACATTTTAAACAGTGAATATTTAAAAAAGAACTCGAATATAAATTGTTGCTTTGTTAACTAACGCCATAACAGTTTACATTCATAATGCTATACAAATTACGTGGAGGATGAAGAGTAATCGACCTTTAGGTGTTTGTATTATACTTCTATTGCATTTAAGAATGAATAAATATATTTTTGCTATAACTGTCAAAAAATGTTTATATTTTTTTACTAATGTCAGTGTGCGAAATGTTAATTTTTACCTTCCAACCTACATATACATATGTGCATGCGTGGTGCGTGCGTGCGCGCGCGTGTGCGTGCGTGCGTGCGCGTGTGCGTGTGCGTGTGCGTGTGCGTGTGCGTGTGCGTGTGCGTGTGCGTGTGCGTGTGCGTGTGCGCGTGCGTGTGCGTGCGCGTGTGCGTGTGCGTGTGCGTGTGCGCGTGCGCGTGCGTGCGCGTGTGCGTGTGCGTGTGCGTCGTGTGCGTGTGCGTGTGCGTGTGCGTGTCGTGTGCGTGTGCGTGTGCGTGCGTGCGTGTGCGTGTGCGTGTGTGTGCGCGTGTGCGTGTGCGTGTGCGTGCGTGTGCGTGTGCGTGTGCGTGTGCGTGTGCGTGTGCGTGTGCGTGTGCGTGTGCGTGTGCGTGTGCGTCGTGCGTGTGCGTGTGCGTGTGCTGTGTCGTCGTGGTGCGTGTGCGTGTGCGTGTGCGCGTGCGTGTGCGTGCTGTGCGTGTGCGTGTGTGTTGTGTGCGTGTGCTGTGCCGTAGCGTCGTGTGCGTGTGCGTTGCGTGTGCGTGTGCGTGTGCGTGTGTGTGCGTCGTGTGCTGTGCGTGTGCTGGTGGCGTGCTGTGTGTTGGTGTGCTGCGTGTGCGTGTGCGTGTTCGTGTGCGTGTCGTGTTGCGTAGTTGTGTGGTTGCTGTGCGTGTGCGTAACGTGCTGTGTGATGAATGATGTAGATACGATACTCAGAACGATCGTACGTTAAACATTGCATTAGCAGTTTATGGTTGACTGCAGATTTTAATAGCGGCGATAAGTTTAGCGGTAGCTTGTAGCGTGTACAAGTTAAGCGTGTAGTGTAAATTGTTAAATCACGATAACTGAAAATACATACGTATTCAATTTTGTATTTAGCTAAATTTATAAGTTAGCTTAGAGCTGATAGATTTTGTAATAGAAAATATTTTGTAACAACTTTATTTGCTTTTATAAAGTTTCTTAATATAACTGCAAGGTAAGTTTAAAAAATAATTAAATATGAATGAAAATGGTTAAAATGTATAACTGATATTTTATAGAAGCGGGTGGGTGGCTTTGGTATTTTTTTTTTATGTTAACACGTATTATTTATGTCTATCTGGAATGAAGTTTTAAACGCCATTCTGACATAGATTACTGTTTTTGTTTTTACAATGTTGCTTATTTTCGTTATGAACGTATGAAAGAGGTTGCATAGTTATGCTAAAATAAATTATAATTAAAATTATTTCATTTCTTTAATATCTTTTAATTTCCATTTTGTAGGTTGGAAGGTCGTGCGGTGTTCCACACCAGGTATTTTTAATAATTTAACGAAAACTAACAAATACTAAGTAAGATAATATAGTTTATTTTACCAATACTAGTGTTAATATTCCAAACTGTAATACAAATATGCAACTATTCTTTTTTATTTATAATATTGACATTAATAAAGCTAGCATTATTAAACATGATGTATCCATAGATACGATTTATTTTGCAACATTTACGAAATACGGAGCGATTCATTTGAATTGTTTAACAAAGTTCAAAGAAATTTTCAACTATAACAGTTATAGAAAAAATATTGTTTGTATTTTGTGGTAAAATACGTGTTTTATGGCACATTCGAATTTACGAAACACTCATTTTGCACACTTAATACAAAAATAACTATTTGTACATGCCTATGATCTGATTATATTGTTTATTTCTTATTTTATTCTATTTTTTTTTTGATAACTCGTTTGATTTCCAATAGTATTAAAAATAAAGTGTTATTACTAAAATGAGAACTGGACCTTAATGCAAACTTGCCTTCTTGTCGTGCCCCCCTTGGTTGGCAATAGCATTATAATAAGGTGGTCCTGATCCTAACTTGTAAGACAGGTATAAGAACTTGTGTTAGGGCCTGCAATCTCCAGTTGTGGCCCCTTGTTGCGAAATTTGAAACTGTTTGTAGCGCCATCTAGTGGTGTATGGATTAATAATTTTCTGCAATAAAAGTGGTGCCATCTAGCGTTATATTTCTAGGACTAGAAGTTGATGATGCACGCCTTTCTTTCTCTCTCTCGTTTGTCGGTCTCTCTCTCTCTCTCTCTCTCTCTCTCTCTCTCTCTCGGCTCTTTCTCAAACAAACAGATCAATTAATCAAATCAAATTAAACCAAATCAACCATATAAATCTCAAACAAATCATGCTCGATAAAATCAATCAATCAGATCAATCTCAATGAATTAATCAATCAATCAACCAAATCAATCTCAATAAATCAGATCATAACTTATAGCTTGCGAAAACCAGCTTACAGTTAAAAAATTCTGATTCGGTATAATTAATTACCGCTTGCTCCAAATGAGCCACAGTTGAAAATAGCAAACTGTTATAACGGAAATGAGAAGACAAAAGGTTTTAATGGTTTATTATTACATGCGAATCAATAACTACAAAGTTTAAAACCCACAAATACGTACCCGCATAATATTATTAATTAAAAATAGCGTAACACTCACACCTTTATCTAATTAACTAAGCAAATGAGTTGAGGTCGAATCTGTAGAATAACAGTTGATGCAGAGTTGGCTTATGACGTCATCCCCCTCCTATAAGGATAATAATTAATATATTAAAAATCTTTATTGGCATTTTTGTGAACAATATCAAGTAAAATATGTTTTAAAAATAATAGGCATACCTTCAGATGTGTTTTTCTTTCGACTGTTCCAATCATAACTGTGTTGGAGAACTAAAACTGAACTGAATATTGAAATATTTAAACAGCGTATACTCATACATAGGCTAACTAAACCCGCCTTCTGTTTTTACTTGTGAATAGTTGATAAAAAACTGGTTGTTGGTTTCTCCGTCATTAAGTTAATTTAGGGTGTAAATATATAAACAAACCTAATTACCTCTATCACACTTACTGCAACTCGTATTTACATTTCCCTTTCGCACACTCGTTAGAGCGACCTTACATATACGAATTTATATAAAACGATATTTATTATTTACAACATACATTTAAAATTATTTTACCTATGTGATAAAACTGTTTTTATGGAATGCGATTATTATTATTAAACAGTTATACAATTTCATTAATATGAATTGGAAATCGAAAGTAGCAATCAGCCATTGACATCGTGTTAATTATTAGGTGAAATAATAGTAATTTATACCATGGCGCTTTTTTTATATAGGCAGATTCTCTATCTAAGGGTCAGTACCTATACATTCGAAAAAAATATACCTGATTTATTTGTATGTTCAATTACACACACACGCACACGCGCACGCGCACGCGCACGCGCACGCGCACTCACGCACGCACGCACCAACCCACACACACACACACACCCACACACACACACACACACACACAGACACACAGACACACAGACACACAGGCACACAGGCACACAGGCACAAACACACAGACACACACACACACACACACACACACACACACACACACACACACACACACACACAGACACACAGACACACAGGCACACAGGCACACAGGCACACAGACACACACACACAGACACACACACACACACACACACACGTACTTCACGTTATGTTGGCTTTTACCAGCTGGGGCATAAGAGACATGCTAATTAAATACTTTTGAATTTTCTAATCTGAAATAAGAGTGAAATAAGCTAAATTACGTTACTTTTATTTCAGATTCGAGAATTTAAAAGTGTTTAATTAGCATGGCTATTAAACCCCAGCTGGTAAAAGCCAACATGATTGTGTAATTGAATATGCAAATAAGTCAGGAATATTTTTATGAAATGTATAGGTGCTGACCGCTTAGATAGATAACCTGCCTATATAAAAAAAGCGCCATTGAATGGTAGAAATTATTATTATTTTACCTAATATCTAATTTAGACCTTAATGTATTTTTACAGCAGCAACATTTAAAAATATTTGTAAACACATTAATTAACGCGATGTCCAATTCATATTAATGAAATTGTATAACTATCTTTTTTGGGATTTTTTAATGGTGTACTTTAAATTATACAATCTAAACGTTTCGATAACACTTACAGTTATCTTCGTCAGTAGTAATGTTTGTTAAAAATTGTTAAAATTGAAAATTTTGTCAAATTTGAAGAATTCAAACATAAACATAAGCCTGCTATTAATATAACAGTTTGAGAAACGTATAAGCCAACTATAAAATTGTAGTAAAGAATAACTAGGTCATAAAAATTAAATATTGTTAAACTGCCTCATTGTTAGCTTTCGTCGTAGAGAGTGTTCTGGTTTGTCATCTTTGAGGCAGTTTAACAATATTTAATTTTAATGACCTAGTTATTCTTTACTACAATTTTATAGTTGGCTTATACGTTTCTCAAACTGTTATATTAATAGCAGGCTTATGCTTATGTTTGAATTTTTCAAATTTGACAAAATTGTTTACTACATCTTTAACAATTTTTAACAAACATTACTACTGACGAAGATAACTGTAAGTGTTATCGAAACGTTTAGATTGTATAATTTAAAGTACACCATTAAAAAATCCCAAAAAAGATAAGTATTTTATTATGAGTGTTAATGATGAAAGTTTACATTTTCAAATTGTATAACTGTTTAATAGTAACAATTGCATACCATAAAAACAGTTTTATCATACAAGTAAAATCATTTTAAATGTATGTTGTAAATAATAAAAATCGTTTTATATAAATTCGTATATGTAAGGTCGCTTTAACGAGTCTGCGAAACTGAAATGTAAAAACGAGTTACAGTAAGTGTGATAGAGATAATTAGGTTTGTTAGTATATTTACACACTAAATTAACTTAATGACGGAGAAACCAACAACCAGTTTTATATCAACTATTCACAAGTAAAAACACAAAGCGGGTTTAGTTAAGCTATGTATGTATGTATACGCTGTATAAATATTTCAGTATTCAGTCCAGTTTTAGTTCTATTACAGAAAGCACTCGCTACTTTAAAAATACACCACTATGTGGCGCCACAAAAAATCCCTAATTAGTCCTAGAAATATATCCCTAAATGGCACCATCTTTATTACAGTAAATTTTCATTAGTACATACATGATGGCGCTACAAACAAATTCAAATTTCGCAACAAGGGGACCTAATACAAGTTCTTATACATGTCTTACAAGTTAGCATTAGGACCACCTTATTATAATACTATTGCCAACCAAGCGGGCCACGACAAGAGGGCGCAGACCTTAACACAAGTTCTTATAGCTGTCTACAAGTTTGCATTAGGGCCCCTTCTTACAATCAGAGCTCTGAGGCTGGGCAGAATACTATATCTGCACGCATTTGTCTACCTTCCAGGGGCTGTCCTATGACCTATAACGTCACAAAAAGCAAAATGGCGGTTAAACGTGCCCCTATTACTAATATTATAGTTATGGCAACGAACAATTCTAAGACGATAAATAAAAAGATACCATCCAATGCATATACAATATGATACACGAAAACCTATAGTTACGTTGAAATACGAAATTGCCTATTAATGAGGCAAAAACGGTTCAATACATAAAACCCAAGAAAAAGTACTCTGTTGCTAAATAAAAAAGTAGAATTCGGTTTTATTTGTTGTTTTCACAGCACATGGAATTATATAGAGGCACATTTGTTATTATTTGTTAGAGAGAAGATTGTGAAAACATTATTAAAGGTTTAAATGCTTCATTTTGAAGTATTACGTTATCTAATAGTAGACTGCATTAATGAAAAGTGTTAAACATATTTTTAAAGATAAAGGTATTATCTTATGAATACGCAGGCAAATAAATCTTATTAACATTAACATATTTATTGACCAGCAATAAAATCTGGGCCGTATTGTCAGTGTTGTATATCCTTGTAGGCTTCAAAATAGTAACCGCTTACTAATAAAATTATTGTATGAATTTTCAATGATACGCATAATTTTTTTTCACATTTACAAACATTCTACAGATTACGTTATTGGGCATATAGATTGATTCTATTTACTTATTCTTATTAGAAATACTAGTATGGAATATAAATGAGAAACTTCAAAGTAGAGATAAAAACTTCCGAAACAATTATGTATTTTAATACAGGAGGTGCTTCATTTTTTTTATAAAGTTTTTAGTGCAAAGTTGTATATTGTTAAAAACTCAGGGTATTAGAATTGTGTACGTATTAAAATGAAGTAAAAAAGTTGTTAAGTATATTCAATTAATACACTTCTAGTTTTAATTAATTAAGGTTTAGTGAGAACTTAATTAACTTTGCCTATATAATAAATTCATGGTATGAAACTCAATTACGTTTTATAATATCGTAGTTTATGAACCTGATTTTTTTCTTAAATAGTGGAAAGTGATGATTATTCCTTTTGAGTAATATTGCCTTGAAAAATATATATTATGTATATATTTGTGGTTAATATTTAATTGCAAATTAATTATAACTATTATACATATGTAATTTGTTTACATATACGTGTATATTAAATTAAAATAAAAAGTTTACCCCTTACCAAACTGGAACCAGGTATTGTGTTCACCCAAAGTATTTTTAAATCAGACTTATTGTTAATAGAACGTGCATTATACGTTAAACGCACAGTGATGGCAAAAAATGTTAAAAGTTAGTTTTTAATCTTAGGAATACTAGTCTGTAAAAAATATCTTCCCGCTGCGTTTAGCTATTCGCTGACGTCACAGATGATGCAGGCCGCATGGTCGCACATACAGGTATGGAAAAATATTATCGCGGGTTTGACATATACTAAGTATAACAAAGACAGTACAATCAGTTCACGTGCTAAGTGAGATAGAATACACAACACACTAAAAGCGCTGATGCCATACATGCATCTTTTGAGTAGGCCAGTGTCAATGACACATTTAATTGCTACTGTCAACGAGAATTGAAAATCAATGTTTTTGCAAGTCCGGCACAATACTCATGTATTCCACCGAAGAAAAAATACAGATTATTAAGTGGTATTATTCAGGAAGCACTGCACAAGAAATAATGGGCAAGTTTGCTTTTTCCTTTAAAAATAGGCCAATTCCATCAGAAAGTACGATTATGCGTACTGTTGTAAATTTGAAAAATGTGGATGTTTAAATAATTGTAGAAAATGCAGTAGCATTATAAAGCAGAGTTTTGAAAAAAGTATTCTGTTTTTAAAAATAGTTAGTTTTTCAATGGAATTATAATGCTAAAGTGGTAACATCGGTTAAATTGTCTCTCTCACATTCATATAATGCTCATTGGGTTTCTTTCTAGCTTATTATAAGTCAGACCCGCAATAATGTTTTTCCACACCTGTATACTAAACCATTGAATCTTGATACTCTGCTCGATTCTAAGTGATTTGAGATGAAATGATGTTGGGTACGACACCATATTATTATGATTAAAAACAAGCATAGGAATGTCACACATAACAGTTTAACTTTAATTATATACAATATAATTAGAATTAGAGTATGTGAAATAATAAATAGGATAAGAAAATTAAGGGTGCTATTGAAGATTGATGACGGTTGAACGGCAACGGGAGAAAAATTAAAAAAAGAGGAAGGGGAGAATAATTTTGAATTTCGTCGGGTAAGACGTGCGTAGACGTTGATCTGAGATATAATTGAATTAATGGTGATTGGTCTGGCTTTTAAAATAAAGGTGTGAAGAAATAATGAGCGAAAGAGAAGATAAATGAGTAACAGAAATTACGAGAAAGAATAATTTAGACAAAGCAGTATAATATTCAATATCTAAAAATACAGGTAACGTTGTCGGAAAGTTAAAAAAAATGAAGTAATCAAAAATTCTACTGGAAGAAGATAAGTCAACAGCGATCCAGGCAGTCCGGATATGCGAATAAATTTATTAAAAGAAGGTCACCGAAGTTCAAGAAACGTTATTTGTTATTTGTCAAATTATATTATTAAGTAGAAAATTTTATATTGGGTTAAAAGAACGTCACTGAAAATCAAGAAACGTTATTGCTTGTCAAATTATGTTAAGTGTAAAAATTTATATTGTGTCAAACTTTGAAATCCCTAGGTGTAAAAACATATTTTTAAAATAGTAGTAGGCACCGGCCTGGAAAAGTTTCTGGTAGCCTCCTGATGATGAAGATTAAAAATATATATATATATATATATATATATATATATATATATATATATATATATATATTATATATATATATATATATATATATATATATATATATATATATATATATATATATATATACTCTGAACTAAATCTCCAACAAACTTGTGGATGACAATAAAAAAGAATAAGTTCAAAACAGAAAGGGCGCCATGTCATGGTGTAAATGTGGAAATTCCATTCAAATGACAAATGATTTTGAATGTGTGTTCAATGAATAAAATCAAATTACCGAAGTGATTGGAGGCCTAGGTTCCATTGCCTTGCATACATCATTTGAAAGTGTTATTATGAACATCTACTGCCTGAAAGCTTCCTGATGTTAAATGCTTTTACGACCAGGCAAAGAATGCAGAAAAAGTTAAATAAGGAAAAAAAAAATTTGGAGACGTGTTGGATACAAACAATTCATTTACTGGATCAACGTTTGGCTACCATTAGGCATCGGTAAAAGAAAAGTGATTTATGCTTTTGCGTAATCAATAAAATCAGACGGAATTATTCTGGGAAAATTAGAATGTACCGGGTGCACAACTAAGAAAGACGGCCGACCATCACTCAGAAACTGTTTGAGAGTGAGCAGTGAAATAAAAAAATTACTTTAATTTGTTTTTTATTTCCTAAGATTGACGCCAGAGGGCAATTTTCCTTAGTAATGTATTTAAAAACATATATCCATTCTAAACTAGTGATCAATATGTAAAACCTTGTTTAATGAATTTTTACGATTGCTGTCAAAATAAGAAAGGCGGAACCATACAACATGTTACTGGAAAAAATCGTGTAACTTCGAAACGGGCTTACTTGAATTTGTCAAGATTGGTCTCGATGTTTAGGGAATACCAGATATTACTGAATTTTCTAATGCATAATAAGTATTTTTGCCTCTATCTTATCTTAGACCGAGATTATAATACTCTAAGCTTCCCATATTTTGAAACTCAAAACCAACATCTTTCAAGGGGGTGAATAATGTACTGTGCTAAGAATTCTGTAGATCATTACCATTATCAGCACATGCGATATTTTTGATAGTTGTTGGAATATTTGCAATGAAAAAATGTTGAATTAATCTCAAATAATTGATTGTATATTCCGAAATGATTAAAATACACCCACGTACCACATAAAATTAAAAAAACACCGTGCGAGTTTCAATAGCTTAGCTATTACCATCAGCAGTCAACTAAGACGAATTAAAGGAATTTCTAATATACGTACCGTTGGTGAGTAATGCTTCGTTGCCTATCGATGAAAGTTTATTCAAGTTTGAGTATCCTAAAAGTCCTTAAATTATCATTATTCATTAGAGGTTGTTTTCCGCTCAAGATGGACTTTCATAGCAGTTAAGTTCCTTCTTATTATTAACACGTTTAATTAACGATACCTAATCCACTACACGATTTATCAAACGTGTAGCTCTGCAGTAGACTTGTCCCAACGTTTCTATTTGATATGATCTAAACGTTCTTTAAAGCGAATTTTGATAGGTAGTATAGTTTGCCCTACATATACGTATTCACAATTTTTAAAATTTACTACAAATTCCCTACCTATTCTGCTTATCCACTTGATTCCTGAAAACTATTATCTGTTTTCAAATCAACTTTAGAAAGGATTTTAGATAGACCTATAAGCTGTATAGTTTTGTAATTGTACATACTTTGTTTCTATTTGTTTTCTAGCACTACCTAATATAGTTACATTCTTAACCATCTCCCTACGTGTTCGTCTCCTAACAATATTCATGATCACTTTTATGTTCTGGTCATGTATATGAAGAGATCATTTCATTATCACGCGCTTTTTCGGATAAGCTACTGCTTCGGATTGGATTGCCCCTTTCCCAGCTTGGATACTACGTTCTAAGCAACACAACGCTTTGATCGCTTCTGTAACAGCTGGGCTCTCACCCATTTTGACGTTAATGAGGTATTTCTCGTCCGTCGTTTGCTATTTGCGTTTGCAGTTAGTTATGAGAAATACCGTAGATCGAAGAAGAGACAAGTAATAACCTTATAGTAACAATGTAATTTACGTCACAAAATTATTAGATGTCGTTTGTGATTGTTTGGAAATCTTTTACTATCTAGACCTTGACATTAAAAATGTCACCGTGTTAAACGGATTTGTTATTCAAAATTTAACGGAAAATCTGAAAGGGTCATTAGGTTAGTTCTATCACCGTCGTTTTTATTCTTAGTTAATTCCTCAATTTTAGAATACTTCAATATACTACGTACTTGCGTACTTACATAGAATAATTACATTATTGAATTACATATACCTTTTACCGCCTAGATAGTGTTATTAATCCTATTCTGAGCCTCTCGAAAAAATGGAGAAAGAGTTAATAGAAATCTATCGGCATACTAACCATTAAGATGAACAATCTACACAATTTCTTCAAGCCGATAGGAGTCAAGAAGGTCAGATACGTTTATTTTTTATTTAACATATATTTATCAATTAATCTTTTGCTTCCGTTTTATATATCACTTTTATTATCATATTTTATACTTTACTAACACCATTAACAAAGTTAGAGTTAAGCTAGCGATAAAATTGTACGGCGGGAGCGAAAAGAATAAAAGACGTCATATTTTTTATTAAATTGAATAATTAGGTTGTTGACAAAGGCGCATATTACAAATAGTGGACTTGTTAACAACTCTTATAAGCATGATTATTATTAGTGTTAGTTATAATTGTATTAAAAAGGAAAGATACGTCTAATAAATATTCATTTTTTACTAAAGAAACATAATTTGTCAATGACTGCAAAATATGATAATTTCCTAAAACTTTCTTTAAATACCGCTGATTATGGTTCTGATTATCTTTTTGAGAAAACGTTAGGGTGCTTTGATTATGCAGTGTTAACAATTTTTTGTATGGCATAGTTTTTTAATTATTCTTTTATGTAAATAGTCGTAGATTTTTATAATTCATGCGAATCAGGAAAATCCAATACGTAAATACATCACGTTCTCTTATTTTTATATAGTTTTTAATTTATGGCTACGCAGCGCATATGCTTTTTGTTCACGTACTTTCGAAATAAAATACCTCCAGAACCTGCTCTCATAATTTATTGCATCCATTCAAGTAGGGATTTCTTTGTAATTCACAATAGCAGCCTCTTCGATAAAGTTACGATAATGTTACCCAATATAATATTACGTAAGACATACAAACAGTTAGAAACAGTGCAGTTCATAATTTACTTCTAAAATTACGAGTTTTTAAATTAAAGTAGTTAGATATGTATACAAAGAAAATATGTTGTACAATACTTGTTAAACGGGAGGTTTAACTATTGATCTGTGACTCCTAAAGTTGGTGGGAGAAAAGATGTTCTGGAAACCCATTACAATAAATTTTGGTGAAACCGCTGAAGAGGAACAGTGTAATACAATCGAGTTTTCGTAAATTGGTGTTAGAACTTTACACCAAATGGAAACACATGTAACCTTACGTAATGTGTACCTAAATAAGTTTATCACAATTCATAATTTATAAAAATTGCTATGAATTGTAAATATGTTTATTGGGTAGAACGTAGCATTATAAAATGCACTTTAAGGAAAGGTCTAATATATCTCATGAATAAATATTGAAATCATAATCTGTAAAGAAAATATGTAAATAATGTTTCACAAATACCAACCACCATGGTAATTCACCTGTATTTAATGCACAAAACCATTGAAATTGATGGACTTAATTTATACATATTCCAATACCTATTCTCTGCTGTAATTTAAGAAATGCCCCTTTAGCAATACAAATAACATGGTTAGGTACTTGCATTTCCATATATAATTTGCCTAAGGACTCTTTATAACATGTATATGTAAATATTTACAAAGTCGTTAGAGTGCTGGTCAACAATTTGTTAATCTGAACACTGAGGGTTATGCATACACTCAGACGTTTAGTAGATTCTAAATCTCTTATGGTGGATTTTCCCTCACAATAAAACATTTTTCCTAATAAAATAAGTATTCTAAAAATATGGAAATGTAGGCGAATTTTATAAAAGGAAAATTAATAACTGTTTTGGATTATTACGTTTACGCGTTCAAGGAACTCTAAAATAACATTTTAGAATTAAAGTGATTCCTACCTACTTGTAGGCTTTGAATCGAAGTTACTAAATAATAAAAATAATATGGAATAACTTTAACCTAAATAACTAATTCCAGTTCAAAATAAGGTTGGTTTTATTAATGGATTGTTAAAATGTTTCCTAACATTTTTTAAAATGTTTAGCTGAAATTATTATGAATTACAGTGTATACTTGTTTTTGTTATGTATTCGGTAATTTAAAGTATTTCTTATCATCATATCGCTTTAATCCATTACTACATGATGTGTCACCGAAACGCCGACGCGTATTTCAATCTATGTATATTTCTATAACATGGTTAATCAATATTATTTGAAGACTTTTCATTAACTGCGACCTTGTTAGAAATCTATGAGAGTTTTTAAGCAATGTTTTGGCTAAAGACCTATTTTGCACTTAGTCCAAATAAATTTACTTTTCCCGTTACAATATTAGCATATAGACAGGTATATTTATATGCTCTAGCTAATGATCACGATCATCATATTGAATTTCTTCTCTGAGACTTTATCAGTGATGGTGGTTTTCCATAAGTGATAGGTAGAGCAGTAGCAATATATCTGCTTTTCTCATTAGAAGACATGCTTTACAAATAGAGACATCCAGAAAATCGGCTACGTCCATTACCTCTATGGCATTTTTGGTGCGATAAACAACTAGTAGTTGGTTTATTTTAACACTTTGTTAAGATATTTAAAACTATCTCGTGTGAAACAACACACGACCTTCCAACCTACAAAGTGGAAATTAAAAGAAATGAAATAGTTATAATAATAATTTTTTTAAGATAATTATGCATCCTAGTTTTTAATACGTTCATCACGAAAATAGGCAACATTATAAAAACAATAATAATCTATACCAGAATCCTAACTTCATGTAAGATCAGGGTTAATAGGAATCTAGATGCTAACTTAAAGAAAATTCCAAAGCCACCCGATTACATGAACTAGCGATAATACGATTTAAGCATGTAGGTAACGGACCGCCAAAATTTTATTATTGTAATTAACGTTTGTCAAATCGCCATTGTTACCGCGATAGAAAAGATAATTAGTGAAGTTTTAATATCTTGATAATACGTCTTAATTTGCTAATGGTTTGAAATACGTTATTTATATATTTTAGTATAAGAAATGTGAGAATATGTGTAACTGATATTGGGTAAGGGCCAGGTTTTTTGTAGCAGGTGTACGCTTAAAAAACTGCTTTACTGAAGGGGCGTAACGAATCATTGGAATTTGTAATGCGCGCTCTTGATGTCAAAATGTCATTGATATAATGGTTAATTACGGCTGAACATAGCGCAAATCCAAAGGAATCTTTGTTTGGTATGTTGAAATCCGACACGTAAATTTAGGGCTGGTTACGGACGAATGCATATTTTTAAAACTAAGATGTCTTCAATAATTCGTATGAAACTGTTCCGACATAATACTTTTTTGTTTTTTTATTACTTTTGAAAGACGGGGGTTGACTGCGGTAGCAAGGATGGTTGGTTGGGAACCAGAGGGGAAGTTAGTTACCGTTAGAGTATCAATCGAGCTAGATAGTTTTTTGGTTAATTAAATACCTTCATTGCAAACTGTTTGTCTTTAAAATATTTCTTGCGTATACATTTTCTTTTGAGTTAGCCAACACAAATTTGTTTCTTCTTTCGGGTGCTAGTTGTAATGTGCTTTTCAAATATTAATCTATAAACACCCTTTTTGAAGTTAAACCGCGTATGTTAACGATTTGTCTCTGTGGTCAATTAAGGGAATATATTCAAGTGTAAGTAGTTATTTTTATATAAACTAAGGTTGTCAGCAAATAATTCTACAAGCCTAGATAACCTATTAAAAATCGAGCATTACCTTGCAAAGGTATGCTATTCGCACGCGGGCTCCTTAAGCTGAAAGCTGCTAAAATAAAAGACAGTACAGGGCTCCCTCACTCTGGTATTGGTGTGAATTATCATTGTTGTTTATATTTATATTTGTGTAGAGGTGGGCTGATGAACGGCTGGTTGGCTTTGGTTATTAATTGTAAAAGGCAATTGCCAAGTGGGTACACACTCCCGGGTCAGATAACCATTAAACACCTCGAATTTTATTTTTATTGTTGTATAGATGAATGTGTAGCCTGAAAAAGGGGCGCTGTATGTTTCTAACGAACTCAAATTTATATATCGGTCAGGACGTTGTGATCTATTTATAACTTACCCTTGTAAGGTTTTGTTTTAATGTTTTTTGGTGCCAGTTGTTAAGCAGAATTGTATGCCCGTGAACTAATTTCTCTTTATATGCAATTGATTGTAATTTTTCATATGTATTTTGTGCTTTAGTAGTCATTAAACAATTGTTTACGTGTAAATTCCTTGTCTATTTTCTTTTCTCCTTACCTTTACCTTATTATCACCTGTGAAATTTTACTGTTGTATTTTATATGTATCATAATTTGGTTTATTGTTTTATGCGCTTATTTACTTAAAGACCGGCATGATTGGTTTTAAAGGGCCACATGTTTGAAATTATGATTTTTATTCTGATTATTTGTAACACGATTGTGAGTGTGACTACATGGTTTGTTTTTTATTATTGTGTTTCTGTGTAACTAAACTGCTTTTTATTCATTTTATCGTAATTTTATAGTTTTGTACGCACTTTAATCTGATTTAATGATGTTTTCTTATACAGGGTACTCACCCGACCGCTCCGTAATAGCAGTTTACATGTGAAATCACACTTATGCAATTTTCTGCTCCCCTAATTGGTTTAGAGCAAAAACAAAAAAGAGATCAAGGTTTTTCGGAATTAAAAATCCTATATGACATCAATTTTTATTCTCAAAATAGTGCTTCAAAAAAGAAAACGGAGAATTAAATTAGTAATAATTTAAAAAAAACACAATTGCCTTGATATTAAAACAAAATGTTAAGTTATAAACAACTGCCAAGTTTTGACGTTTTTAATAGGATAGAAGACAAGATAACAAAGAATGAAATAAATCCATACTTATTAATAATCATTTCAATAAAATTTAACAATAAGTAATAACAATAAAAATGATATACATTAATAATTAATATTGAAATGGTTTGAAATAATGAGAATCAAGAGAAGAATAACCAAACATTAATACGAATTGATTAACAGAGATTATTGATAAAATCAAATTAAATGCTCAAAGAGACCTCCATTAACGTACACATTATCTTGCACAATCTCTTCTTCGTCGCCTACATTTAAAGTACGCTTTAGACTAGGTTTATATGGATTAAAAACGGATCCATATTATTCTTGGTTAGAAATCACGTTTTGGATTATTGAAATGGCGGGTATCGGCCGATCGGGATATAAACCAGCAAACAAGTTTCAAACTTCAGGTACACTACTACCGGAATAAACCACTTCAGAAAGAGAATTGTTTCAACAATTGTATAAGACATTATTAATTTATTGAAAACCGCGCTTGAAAATCGGAGCGTTCGGGATTTTACAAAACGTCAAAACTGACAGTTGTTGATAACGTAACATTTTGTTTTAATATCATGGCATGTGTGTGTTTTTTAAATTATTGCTGATTTAATTCTTCGTTGAGAATAAAAAACTATCAAAACAAACAGAAAACTATCATATAGCATTTTTAATTCTGAAAAATTTTGATTTCTTATGCTTTTGCTCTAAACCAATTAGGGGAGCAGGAAATTGCATAAGTGTGATTTTACATGTAAAATGCTATTATCAAACGGTCGGATCAGTACCCTGTATATATAACCCTTTCATTGTTTTTTGTTGTGTTATTTGATTTAGTAATGTACTTGTGGAATTACTTATTTATGAATAAAGTGGGTTTTATTAGTGGTTCTTTCCCTCAATAGTACATTAACGGGCTGAACCACTATTGCGCAAAGCTCGTTGATTTTAATTTGAGTAGTTCCATTTTATTTCCTGTCCCACATGTTGCAACACTTACCTAATCCAGCCTATTTCATTCAGATAGCACAACGTATCTACGACTAGACGGCCACTTCGTTTAATCAGATTTGAGGTTTGTGAGTAATTAAATATCAGACTTGTAAATAAATTCTCACCTTTTAATTATTGTCAGGAAAGTCCATGTAAGGCAAGTAATCAATCTGAGTAATAGTAACATTATTGTCAGTCAAAATAAATTACTTAGCGATTGTTGGTTTGGTCTTGAATTTATTCTTACAAGTAAGTTCAAATTACACTTTTCAAGATAGGGTATCTGATTTCTCCAGCATAAATAAAAACAAGCTTCAATGCGAAATTCCGTACGTATTGTCGTTCTGGAGTTACCGTGGATACTAGAATGCATCCACACACACACACACGCTCGCGCGTGCACGCAAGGACGCACAAACGCATGGACGCACACGCACGAACGTGCACACGCACTTGTATGTATTTATCTCTAACCATTTAATATTTTGATATAGTTCTCCTACATTTTTTTAATTTTTAAGATGTTATCGGATTAAACAAAACTCGCAATAACATTTCTCATTTTGAGATAAGTGTAGCTTCTAGTTGTCAAATGTCACGAATTGTTATTGTGATATTGAGCACTTATTTTATTCTAACGAAAGTTATACGATCCAGTTGTGTATTGAAAACTATGGCAGGCAGTTTGAGCACTTAGGGCGTAATTATAAGTATTATTTATTAAATCGGTCCTTTTCAGGATTACAGAAATTTTGAAAGAAATTAAAGTTCTCATAGCCTACTTATTTATTTTAAGCGTACGATTTGTTTATGCCTCAAATTGCCTGTTACATTACTACATTTTTGACTATATCTTTGGTTCTATAATAGCAATTGACATATAATTTTTTAATGCTCCCTTATTAACTTTCCTTCCAATAGCGGCGAAAAAAACATTTGGTATCATTTGAATTTTTTTAGAAAAGTCGGCTGTTTTGTTCCTTCAACGAGTTGCGCCCTCTTTTTATAGACGGAGATAAGAAATTGTTGCGGTTTTGGATTTTTTTGGTAATATAAAGTATTCCCTTAACATCGAGACCAATCTTGACAAATTAAAGCAACCCGTTTCGAAATAATTTCTAGCAGTTTCTCTTGACCACCTTTATTATTATAAGATGTTTTATTTCACTGCTCAATCTCAAATAGTTTCTGAGTTATGGCCGGCCGCCTTTCTTAGTTGTACACGCGGTACATACAAATAAAAAAAAAAGAAAAAATATTAGTATAGTATAAATTTATAGAAAGAAGAATATTTGAAAATAGATAATGCTGTAAATAAAATATACTGGTATAAATAATGTTGAAATAGGAGACAAGGTAACACCCAACACGTTGTGCAAAATAAAAAATGAGGTCTTTTTATGACAAATTATATTTAATGATAAAATAACAAATGAAAACTTTTATTTACTAAAGTATAAACCATTGTAAGGTAATATCTTTCGTCATCTTTCTGCAAGATCTTCAATGCCACGACGGTACCATGTAGCATCTTTGGCATTAAAGAATTCTCAACATGCAACTCCAACTTCCCCAACATTTGTAAAATTCCGTCTACGAATGAAGTGCGCCATCGATCGGAATAAGTGATAATCGGAAGGCGCAAGGTACGGGCTACAAGCTGGATAAGGAAGAAGCCAAATTCAATTCCCTAATTTTTTATTGGGCTTTAGCTGCAGTATGAGGTCTGACGTTGTCTGGGTAACGCCGATTTAGAGCATCATGCATCCTATCCAAATGTGGACTGTAAAGGTTAGCCTCAATCGTCTGCCCATCAGGAATCAACTCAATGTGAATAACCCCTTCAAAATGCCATCATACACAAAGCATAACCTTCCTTTGGAACCTTTCTCGTGTGGGAACCGGCAATTCAGGTTGCCCAACAGTAATCTCCTAATTTTCTGTGCTAGGATTATTGAAGTAAATCCACTTTTCATCGCAAGTAACAATCCGTTTAAAGAAACGTTCAGCTTAAGGATTGGAAAGCGGTTGATCACAAACCTGAAATCGCCTTTCTGTCACTGCTGGCGTTAAGTCGTGAGGAACTTCTCTACCAGCGTCTATTGGCCTTTCCAAGTTAATGCAAATGGCACCTTACGGTTTCTTTGGAATACGCAAGTTCTGTTGACAGCTTACGGGTACTTGTCGATGGACTTGCTTCAACAACATCTCGAAGTTCAGCGTTACGTAACGAGTTGGGCCGAACAGAACCTTGTTTCCTCTTGAGACTTGTATCTTAGCCAGTAAATTTTCGAAACCAGCGCTGCGCCTTACGAATGTTCACTATTCCTTCCCCTACCACTTCGCATATTTTTTAACTGTGGCGGTTGCAGAAACGTTTTATTTTCAGTAATGACGCAACAGTATCAAAATTTCGTATTTTTCGTCAGGATAAAATTAGATGGGGTCATTCGCCTGTTTGATTAGTTTTTAATACTGCATAGCATTAACATATAAATGTTTTCTAGATAGGAGCAGAAAGGCTCAATAAGAAACTCTAAAAAAAACGACATTTTTTATGGGCCACCCTAATAATATCTTCGTTTTATTAAAACAATGTAAAATCATTAAGCCTAGTTATTCCGTACTTGAAAATATCAGCTATTACCCACATCATGAATTACTAGAATATTTATAATTTCAAACATTTAAAATATTTATCAGTGCAGTTGGCCTATAATGCAAATTGTTAAAACGATTTAATTCAGTATCGAGATAAGAGAATTCAATTAAATTTCTATCCTGCATATAAAGAAAAAGATATACAAAAATATATAGGATTTTGTAGGAGTACAAATATTAAAGCGCAGTAGTCTGGATTAGGAAGTTACAGAGTACAGGAATGGGAGCGTTATCGAGAATCCTGAGAAATCCTGCATACTCCTAAGCCAGAATAAATATATAGAATTTAAGCATCTGTGAATATAAGCTTTGCGATTGAATCTGAAACTATTCTAGGTAGCTATAAAATTAAATAAAGGCATAAAGGTAATTTGATAAAATTGAAATTATTAAGAGTGTAAAAGCGTTATTCTCGTTTGTAATACAATATGATTGTATCTGCTAGAATCTGAATTACATAGTCATCGAGCCATTACGTCAATACGGACCCATTAGTGTAAGTTTTCGCAATATTTGCACTGTGAACGTATGTTTCCACGTATAATTTTAATGTATAATATAGTTGAACAATTCTTTTATTTTAGTTTTCACGTTATGCTTGAGAAATGTGCAGTTCAAAAAGGAGTTATAAATCTTTTATTATATAAATGATCGACTCGAGCATGTAAAATTTAAAGAATCCAAAAGTAAAAGTAAGAATTTTATACATCCACAATAGAACTACGAAATCTGTGGAAAACCAATCGTCTGACTTAAAACCGAAAAAAATTCAATTCGTACTGCTCTTTTTTTGTTGATAGGACTATGAATTCTTTACTGGTATTTTATTTTAAAACCTGTAGTTAACTCAAATTAGTGTACTTTAATTATAAATATTAGCTGTGCCCTGTTATACCCTTTACTTTTTAATTTACTTTAGATGGTTATCTTTTTGTTTATTTTTAAGCCGGATAGAAAATTGTTTGAATTTATGAAAAAGTGTGGTCCAAAAAAATTCATCTCTATATCGTGAGGCGAAGTAGATGTAAGGTCAATAAGATTTAAATTTGTTGTTGCAATTTACTTCACACAATTAGATAATCCCATTTTGTGCGAAATTATGCAAAGTGCCACCGGTTGGACATAAAATTAGTGCTAATATTTGGATGTTTTGTTTTCTTCACTCATTAGATTCTTGTAATTGTAAACACTTTACAAATTTTAAACAAATTCTTTACAATAACAATAAATAAATTAGGAAAAGTTCATATTTTATAACATTAAAAGCTGAACACCCATGTGTGACATGAATATACTAATTATTAACTTCAATATGGTGTTATCTACTTCTACAAGTCACACAACAAATTAAAACTGTCATTAAACTTCAAAAACTCGCATGATAATAATACTCGGCGACTTGGTCGGTTTCAATTGCTTTTTAATCGCATGTTAATAGTATTTGGAATGTTAATGCGCTTTTAATTATTAATGTGATTTATTCGCCCTATTATTGGCAGTTTTAATTATCGTGTTATTTAATGAGCCCTTTCTTTAATGCCGTTTTTTAGATCCATACTTTTTCGATCTATTTTCTTTTTTAGATTATATTTTTCAATTTCATCTGCGAATGGAGCATCCGTACACAGATTGTCCCTTTCTTATCGGTCTCGTTTTTGCGGTCCATGTTCCATTTTATAATCTTCTTAGATCAGATCTTTATCTCCTGCCGCCTTCTTTATAGACCACTTGCATATTTTAAAGAAATACAGTTGGATGCGTCAATCGATCGCTGATGATTATAGCTTAGCTATTGAAACGCGTATGGTGTTTTTTAATTTTTGCGTAGTAAGTGGGTGTATTTTGTTTGTTACCGGTCCTGCCACCAGTTCCAGGGTTCCCGGATCTAGACTTTAACGTCTTAGATAACTGTCTTGGACCAGCATCTTATTTGACTAAGAATCGTGGTACAACGGGTTGTCCAAGCATCATCCGTATGCCTTTTTGATATATTATTTCCAGAGTTAGTGTCGCCATCTCGTTTCCGTCATCTTATTTCGGTCGTTGCAGGTATCTTGTTTCCATCATATTATTTCGGCCACTTTGCTTTCGTGTTACCATTTAGGTGTTGTCGCATCTTGTTTTAGCTGTTTCCGTCATCGTATTGCAGTCGTTTCCGCCATGTTCTTACCGTCAGGGTTTTTCTCTCATCTTCTTTTCGCCATATTGTTCCTAAGGTCAGAGGGCTGAATTCAGTATCTTGTCCTAGCATCTTGAACCTTGAATAATTGAACATTTTGAAACAGGTTTCAACATCCAATGTCCTCTACTCTCGCTATCTCTCTCTTATTCTTGAGGGTTAGCATACAGTTTGCAGCGCTAGTTTGTGGTATAATTTAAAACAAATTGCCGCGTTGTCTTTAAAGGTATCGCCGTCTAATGGTTCAACGTTCACTTATGGCTCAGAGCTTTATTAAGCCTTTAATTTATGATTTCTCACTTTTATTTTGCATGTTTCACCTTTAATGACTCATCTTAGCAACGTCAGGTTCCTTTCGTATGAATTTCATAACCACTTTACGTATGACATATTGGTGCATTCTTTAAGTTCTTTTGTGAAATTACAAATTCGTTTATATACAAAGACAACATTGGTCGACTACTTTAAAAACTTAAAAACAGAGATCAGGATAATTTAATAGCTAACCGGCTTATACGTTATCCTAAAAATTTGCGAAGCAATTCAGAAAGCAGCATATTAGGCTCTATCTTGGTCTATCATAATGGAACAAAAAACAATTTGTGGAGAATAACCTTAACAAAGCGATGCCATTATAGAAATCTAAGTGTATTCTTCGTTACGCAAAACATATTTTACCAAGGGCGCGAACACAGAGACATTTCTCTCAACGTACACTACAAGAATACTGAATAAAATAGGATTTAAGCAAACATTACGTAATTTTTACGACTGATGACAATACAGGCGAAAAAGGTTTCTAATCCTCACCAGGCATGTCTGAGCACTAGAAGCCGCAAGGAGCATGAACGTAACGCAAGGTATTGTAGAAAAAGTTACTATTTGTGCCATCAAGAAATAAAAATTCAATAAGACAGTGTGAGAGGAAGCACAATTAAAAAGGCAAATGAAGTTGCACTTACTCCTTGGGCGGTCCTAAATAACCAACAGTATGCTTACAATGTCTTAATCAAAACACATAAGTATTTTCATTTTTACTTAGCATTTATATCATCTGTGAAAAGTTTTTGTATCAATCATAAACGCTTTGTGTAGAATCAATGAGTAACGAAACGTATATGCAACTTGTTTCGCCATTTGCGTACCCTATCAATATTTCTGACTCACTGGTAGTACACAAGATAAAGTGATCAACAGGTTATTACAAACGTGTCACCCATCCTTGGATCACGCTTATGCGTTAAACGAATACGCTTCTGCACCTACACCTGGTGTTTTATTGACCTTCAAGTCAATTTTAGGGGAGTCTTAAGAAGATTATGTGGTGAGCGTTGTCTGCACCCTGGGCGCAGTGTGACCTACGTCAAAGAAAACACGTAGGTTATTAGGATGGCATCTGTTTATAAAGATATCCAATACAGTGTAGCATCCTTTATTTCGGATGTTACAGTATTTAAGCATTTATTCACTGCTGTTTCTAATATCTTCTTGTTTAACGTTGTTCTCATTATGTTATTTTTCTAAAGTAAATCATTTAATATTCAAAATTGTTGATGATCACTCTTACTTAACACACATTTCTAGAATTTGGAACCACTGGGTACAGTTGGTAACATTGAATGTTATTTACTGAGTTCTTAAAAGGAAGGTTTCTTCTTCCTGTTCAAATTGGTGCAAGCCATGCTTCAATACCTAGAAGAATCAAATCATTTCTGGATGTACTTCATCCATCGACGAAAGTCAGATTTACACTTGTTTTTCAGTATAAGAAATGATTCATTGGTATTATTTATTTCTACGCATTTTGCGGATTTAAAAGGTTATTAAAAGCGTTTAGGTATGCCTCTATTCATTTTTGTTTCTGTACTTAAAAACTGCTTTACTTTTAGGCATCACCACACCTCTCTCATAATTTAAAACTACCTACTTTAAAGAAAGTACTTTGAATATCTCGATATCAAAACTTTGGTTACAAACATAAGTTTATCTCGTTATTTCTACTTTGTGAACCTGTTGAAGGTAATGTATGCAAAGGCGTTACTCGTGTATTATTTTAATAAATTACAGAGGTTCGACCTCTATTTTGATTTCGACTTTCCCTTCTACGTTTATTTCTACTTTTACCTTACTCTGGGGATAACTCAGACAACCATAAATGTACTTTTACTCGTTCAATAACTACAACACAATTGGATGGATTGCTAACTGCTTCTCACTTTCGCTGAAATGTCACAATGACTGGAAAGTGCCTTAATTAATAGTTATGAATATCACGAAGACCTGTAACTAACTCCAACAGAAGTAATAATTCCACAGCTAAATTAAACTATAATTACATACCTTTGTATTTGAATGCAAATACACTATAAAATTCTGTAAATGTACAGCTTGCCTTACCTTGACATAGGTTCACCTAAAATAATTTCGCTTTAAAATTGAATATAGTTATCTGCATTAGTTTTAAAACAAACTCAATATTACACCATTTCAATTTATTCATAGATATTATTTCTTTTTGTAAACATAGGTTATCCACAGGTAAATGCATTTATCGTCGAGTTGTATGTATTATTGTTGTGTTACTAACTATATAATGTTTAAACATTCGTCTCATTGGGAGACTAATGTATAATTGACTGCTATTGTTTAACTAATTTATTATTTGGTTTTTATTATTGTACATTGTACAATACATTTAAAGTTTTGTCGGTTGTCCTGTGCACTTTAATTAGCAGTGGCAATTTTGATGCTATAAATATAATTTTTTTTTATTATCATTACAGTGAATTACTGTAAGTACTACCTTTTCTTAATTTAAACAAAGGATAATTGTAACATTCAGTTATTTTTGGGAATTATATTATTGGGAATAAATGTTTTTGGTACTAGTTTCTCGATTATTACTATTTATATATAATTTGTGTATGTATAACCTTTATTTTACAGGAGACCTATCGAACTACCTATTTCATTGCATAATTACTTCGCCGTGTTGCGTTACCTTGCCTGTTTAGAGTTTTGAGGAAAGGGCTCTTTTTTTGTATTTCACTTAAAAACTCGTGGCGTCCAAATTTCTGTCCGTTCTACATATATATCCTTCTTTCCTTTTTCTCTCGGACCTCAATGTTCCCCACGCATCCAAGTGCCCTCTAGCTGCTAGTCGAGGTGCCCTTCTCCCTCCTATTCCTATTTCCTTTTTTTGCATACGTGCTCAACAGCGGTGCACGTTACAACAGAACCATTAGTTTGTCACATTGGGATATAAATTATCATTAGTACGGGATTAATGCCATTAAACTGATTCTTATACAGTAAACTCTATTTAAATCTCACTGTTAGGTAATTGAATGGCTGCCACTCGCTGTGCAACCAAATAACTTTTCACAAGCAAACAGTTTAGACTTTTTAAGAAGATCTACGCCAAAATGTAATTTTTCGTTACATGACTATCTCGCAAAAGAGGAAAGCTTGAACGCTCTTTTCATCTCAATTCAAAATCTTTGATTTCACTGTTTGCTACTGAATCAATCAGAAAAACCACCACGATTTAATATCCTGCGACAAAAGAGAAAGCTGGAAAGAACCCAGAAAGTGAAAGTTACTTTGGAAGCTAACTCTTAATTTGGCCGCAATGTAATGAACACTAGGGGTAAACATTTACTTCTAATGCCAAAAAGTAAGGGAACAGTCCGTTAACCCATTAATAGATAGCCCTACACTTAGTTGATGGAGAACCTGTAATGACCGTGATGTATCAATGACAAGTCGTTGAAGACAAAAGTTTCGTAAACGTAATAGGGATGGTGAGTCATAAGTTAAAGACTTGGGCATTCTCCATTATGTAGCAAAGTGATGAGTCATAAGTCAAAGTTAAACCACGCTAGTGATACACCCTGTACTTTACATTTAAAGATACAACGGCAATTTGTTTTAAATTATTTCATAAAGTGGGTCTACAAGCAGTATACCAAACTACAATATTTGGCTACATTTACTTGAGAGAGGGCAAATTGGCCCCTGAAGAGAGAACGAGAGCGACCTTAGTTATTAAACCTGTTTTGAAATATTGAATTCTGTCAAAAACAATGACAAGATTCAATATTCTACCAAAGAGGCCTTATATTAGGATATGGAAATGGACGTTAAATAATGCAAACTAGATTGAAGATACCGAAACAAGACGTTGAATTCAGCCAGTAGAATCAAACTAGCGGAAAGCAAAAAAGACATTGAAACAAGATAACGGAAAGTCGAACGGAGCACGCAACAAAGATGGTGGGAACTAGATGGTGGAAAGAAATTATCAGAAATAAGATGGCGGCAACGATGGAATCAAGATTGCGAACATGTACGAAACCATACGGTGAAAACAAGATGTCCGCAACACCATACAGGGAAGGATATACGTAACTTCACTAAATAATATGTCTAATCATTTTAACGCAAAACCTTCATATAAACGTAAGTCCAATAGTGCATCGTTTTCCAGATACATGGTGTCAAAGTAGATTATTAAAAATTTTCCAAAACGAAAAAAGGTATTTTCTTTTGGTACAATAAAGTACATTGGTGTTAGCTCATTAATACGTTTTTATTATGTACAGCGGCGTAGAACGCAATGGGTAGCACAACTTCTTAATCCCTAATTTTTACGTCGATGGAGTAGATTGGATTTTTTAAATAAAATATGAAACCTTGATTTTTTTCAGATAAAAAACGTATACTTTGTCTAAATCGATAACTTTAACAGTTTCTAAGATATTTGCATTTTTAGGTAGTTATTACCAACTGGATGGGTCGTAATTAACTTTGATACCCTGTATCTCGAAAACGAAGTATTATAGGACCTACGTTTACATGAAACTTTTGTATTAAAACAATGAGATCTATTTCCTGAAATTACGTGTATTCTTCCCGAAACACCATGTATATTTAAACGGAAGTAAGATGGCCGGAACTACGGGAAAGGATGGCGGATAAAAGATGGTGACCGTAACGGCGTAAATAAATTGGGGACAATATGGCAAGAAGTGCAACCCATAGAAGTGATCCATAGGGAAGATGACAGAGAATGAAGATCTGGCCAAAATAACGTATAATATGAAACGAGGCAAGGGATTGAAACCTCGCTGCAAAAAAGTCGATGAAAAAGGACAGTGGTATTTGAATATTGTAACCGCAGAGGAGATACAAATTTCGTCTAAAAAAGGAAATAGGGAATGAAAAAGCCGCGCAAAGAAGACCATAAAAACTGTCATTAAAAACGCAATTAATAACTGTGACAAAAAATGTTAAAGTCTACGATGTGCTATCGATAGATTTGAATACGATTCGAGAATAACTTGATAGTACGAATCTAATGCTGAGAACCTGAAGGCTCTACAATTTTTTATGGCCAAGCTCTCGATCTCTTTGTAAAAGGTGTCCGAACAACCGACTGTCAGTTAGAAAAACTATAATCTCGTTTTTGAGAAAGTGATAGGGTCATTATCATCCCATTAAGATAAGAGCGCCACTAAAAAACGATAAATCTCTTTAACATTCTAATGTCATTAAAAAAGCAATTAAAATGGACCAAGTGGCCAAGTGTGAGTCACGATGTTAAGTCGTTATAGTAAAGTTTACACTGTGATACTCTAATATGGCTACATAGAGAACTGTTATTCAGTCTAACTCCATTTTCAATAGGCTTAGGAACCCTAAAAAGGTAATATTCAATGAAGAAAGAAAAAGTAAACACATAAATAAGATAATATTAAAGGAAGCAAATAATTACTGCTACAACAGCAAAATATTTAACTTTAAAGAATCATGTCAGCTGACTTTCCATCTAACAAGATTTCGGCTAATAAAATATATCCAAACCTATGCTTGGTTATAAGTACACATTGATAAAAAATGTTAACAAAAGCAATATCCGAATCATGCGGCGGACAAAATAAAAATAGCCATATGGCAGCAGCGGGTTTTGTAGGTTTACAAAATTCTTAGAGCCTCAAAATGATAGATCTCAAATTCTTGCTTTCTGGTCACGCCCATATGGATTGTGATACAGATCACAGTCTAATCGAAAAAAGGAGATAAAAATTCAGTGGAAAAATTTAACATCCCCACGGTTGGGCTCAGTTTATTCGCCAAGTAAGCAGAAAAAATCCATTCGTAGTTATTGAGGTAGTGAGATCCAACTTTTTCGACTTTACCTCCTTATTTGGATCCTCATTAACTAATAGAAAATTGAATTGGAGAAAAGTGCGCTGGATTCGTTTTAAAAAAAGTAGTAAAGATCTATTCTACAAAACTTCCTTAGATGAAGATGAAAGTTTCAAGGAAATGTTTCGAAAATCGAGGAAAAGGCAGTAACATTATTTTAACGCCAAAACAGGTTTACGCAAGAAAGGTTCCAATTACTATTGAAAAGAAACATATTATGGAACTTATCCCGTATATCTCGGAATCCTTGTGGGATTTTTACCAAAAGTTTGTGAGATCAGATGATGAAGTTGACGTATTCCCAAATGCCTTATCTGATCACGAGGAAATTTAGTTGCATAAGAGTCTATGTTTTTATGTTTTATTTTCCGCTATTAGTTAGAATCTTGCCACTTGAACGATGGCTAAATTAATAAAGAATTTATCTCAATACTATTTAAAACGAGTTATGAAATCATTACCACTAGTGCAAAAGGGAATAAGTCAATCAAAGTCACTTTAAGCAATTTTTTTTTAAATTTAACATAGACCATGTCTTCTATTAGTTGTTCATGCACTTCTCCAATTGAAATAACCCACGACACAATTGACGCCTAACTTATCATTCTCTTTTTTAAATTAGATTACCTCAATTGTATTGCTTTTGACTTGTTGCCTATTTCATCCGCAGTAGCGAATTGTGAATCTACTGTCTTACACACGCACGCACGCACCCACAGTCGCACACACGCACACACGCAAGCACGCACTCATGTACGCACACACGCAAGCACGTACTCATGTACGCACGTGCACACACTCACACGCACGCGCACACGCACACGCACACGCACACGCACACGCACACGCAGACTCACACGCACACGCACACCCACACACACACCCACACGCACACGCACACTCACACTCACACGCACACGCACCCGGACAAGCACACGCACATGCACACGCACACGGACACGCACACGCACATGCGCACGCCCACGCACACGCATTCGCACACGCATGCGCACACGCACACGCACACGCACACGCACACGCACACGCACACGCACACGGACACGCACACGCACACGCACTAGTACACAAACACACACACACACAGGCACACAGACACACACACGCACGCACACGCATACGCGTACTCACATGCACACGAACACGCACACGCACACGCGCACACACACACGCGCACGCACACGTACGCACACGTACACGCACACGACCACGCAAACGCACACACACTCGCACGCACACACGCACTCGCACACATACACACTCGCACACGACCACGCACACTACGCACTCGCACGGCACACGCACACATACCCACACACCTACACGCACACACTTTCGATCGCATCCCATCCCCCGCACACACGCGTTCACTTAGGCATGAAGACACCCACGCACGCTCGCACACTCGCAGGTACTTACTCAAGAACCCACCAAACCCACCCACATATACATATACCTTTTAACTTTTTACAAGTTAGTAGCTTGCTAAATGATTTTACATTGTGTATGTATAGGTTGACTAATAACTATGCTATACATTTGTGATACACAATAAAAGTTTAAATTTCGAAAAAACACAAGATTTGAATTAAACGTTAATTACAAGTACACCAGCGGTTATTTTAACAACTTTTCTATAGCTAAAATATGCTATACTTAACGTTAAAAATGGTTTAATTTTAATGATACGAATTCTTAGGCGTTCTAAATCTGGGTGTGATTTATTGGGATTTGTTTATCATTTGGGTTAACTATTATTTGAAATTTCAAATTGTATCAAAGAGTTCATAATAAAGTTATGTACTAACTAACTAACTAAGATATTTCTAGTGTACTTACTCCTATAACGTAAAAGATATCCTCCTTTGACTTGTTTATTGTTTAAATCTGAAACAAAATTTTTATAATTAACGCTATTTTAGTAAATCCTGAAATGTTTTGCTAAATAAGAGTCTAAAACCTATAAATTGTGAGATTACCTGATTTAAGTGGTTTAAGTTATTAATTTAACAGTAAACTGGTCTCTTTAATTTGAATACAATCTGGAAAGTTGACTTAAAGGATATTCAAAAACAGCTATTAGCCTTTTAATATGCTTCTTTATTTAGTGGCACCACAAAAATTAGTCACAGTTATTACAATTTCAATTTGCACATTTAGACAGTAAACTTTCAGATTGTGGAAAATTGATATAGAATTTTTAATTTTTGATTAGACCTTATGGAGGAAAAAGAGTTTAGATAAATTAATAATTCTAAATCCATTAATTTAAATCAGGTCTTTTGTAGAGAATCTAATTTACTAAAAAAATTGTATCAGTTTTAGGAAAATTAATGTCAAACCTTTCTCAAATACCCTATTGTCAAAAATATACAAATTAATGCTTTATTGTATCAAAATGATATATTGTGAGAGGTTCAAGTTACGAATACCGAAACAAAAAGTATGAGTAATATTTGCCGTTTACAATTTTCTTATTCGTAAACCTATTTTATTTTATTCTGACAACGCAATCTCGTTAATGTCATTAATATATTGTTTATTTACACAACGTTTCCCTTTCTTAAAATAAACATATTAAGGAATAAAAGCGTTCTACTTAAAAATGACCAAACAATAGCTTTGGGTTCTTATTTCCATAATTTTAATTTAAATTTATATTAGGTTTTCATATCTTTCCTTTTTAGCACTACCTTAGAGACCACTTATCTGTGATTAATAAGAAAAAGAAAAGCTGTTAGAATAAAGATAAGAATTGTAATTTATCTGTATTTGTTTAATGTGAAATTAAACAATGTTTTCTATTAATGTTTTTTATCTATGTAAGAATATTAAAGCATAAACTTTCACGTGAAACGTGAAATAAACTGTTGCGACAAAAAAATGTAGCTAATTAAAGATATCGATTTAATAAATAACCAATTATCCTGTTTTCTATGCAGAATACCAAAATAAGTATCTCTATAACCTCAGAGTACAACATAATGACAAACCTTCAAGCTTTCCAATAGATATTTCGTGTGAGCCATCACTCGACGGAATTTCAAATATAAAATCTAAATTAGAATTGTAAAGCGTATACATTAGATACATATATTTGTATTCATCCTCCAATAGCTACATAAATGATGTTTACTTACAAAGCAAAAACTATATGCGCTGCAACTATATCTATTTTCCTTTATTTGATTTTTAAAGTTATATTAAAATAACTTTTTTTTACGCGTAATATCCAAGCTAAAAGTTATTCATTTATTTTGATAATAGAAATAAATATCTGGTGTGGAATACCACACGACCTTCCAACGTACAAAATGGAAATTAACAGAATTGAAATAATTTTAATTTAATTTTTTTTAGGATAATTATGCAACCTCTTTTATAAGAAGTTCATTACGAAAATAGGCAACATTGTGAATGCAAAAACAATAATCTATGCCAAACAGACGTTTAAAACTTGATGACAAGATAGAGGTTAATAGACATCTGGATGCTAACTTAAAATAAAAGAAATTTTGTTTAACATCCTTAGTATATTTACAATCTGTTGCTTATGAACATTAAGTAAATGGTATGACATTTGACTAACTTAAATAACTATACAGGTATGGAAAAACGTTATTGCGGGTCTGACTTGTAATAAGCTAAAAAGAAACCCAATAAGTATTATATGAGTGAGAGAGAGACATAACTTTACCGATGTTGCCACTTGTACATATATTTGCATGTAGGCACAAAATATTGACTACTTAAGTCTCCTTCAATCTAGCTTAAACATTTCTAACGAAACCAAAGCAATTAAGATGATGTTGAAAAGCCGCGTATTCTTTGAAACTATTCAGTAAATACTTTACACTTAAACATTAAATCATAATACCTCAAACATCGAAGTTTATTGTAACTGCGAATTTATGACATGGTTCGATTACTACTCCTAAGAAGAACCAAAAAGAAACTTACGAGAGCTACAAACAAGAACATTAATGTTTGCATTGATGGTATAACTTAACTTTAGCATTATAATTCTTATTGATAAACCAACTATTTTTAAAAATGAACAGAATACACATTTTTCTAAACTCTACTTTATAAGATTATATTATATTATATTGCAATTTCTTATTGCAACGGTATTAATTCCTTTTCAAGATATTGCGAACTGTTCTTGGTTCAATTTTCATTTCTTCAGAAATTTTTGTACTATTGCACGGGAAATTAGTTTTTGCTAAACTACACACTGCAGTTTCCTGGAGTTCGCGCTCTTCGTTTAAGTTACGACCAGGATGCTCACCATCATTACCAATAATGCATTTTTTTCAATTATTTAAACATCCACATCCTTCAAATGTACAAACAGTACGTATAATCGTACTTTCCGATGGAATTGACCTATGTCCAAAGGAACCTGCCCATTATTTCCTGTGCAGTGCTTCCTGAATAATACCACTTAATAACCTATATTTTCTCTTCAGTGGAATACATGAGTATTGTGTCAGACTTACAAAAACACTAATTTTCAATTCTCGTTGATAGTAGCAATCAAATGTGTCATTGATACTAGCCTACTCAAAAGACGCATGTATGGCATCAGCGCTTTGAGATCCTTGTGTATTCTATCTCACTTAGCACTTATTATAAGTCAGACCCGCGATAATATTTTTCCACACCTGTATACAGACTTATTGTAAGTTTTTGTTATGAACGAATAAGTTCAAAGGTAAATATGTAATTAAAAATTATTATTAATTTTTTAAATACATAAATAAAAAGTTTACCTCGAATAGGATTTGAACCTACGACCTGCACTTTGCTAGAGTACCGCGCTATCCAACTCCGCTATCGAGATTCAAGCCCCAATCGATGCAAATTTTGTCTTTATGTATATTTATATACAGACTTACCTAGAAAAATATATAAGATAGTTCCTATCTTATATATTATCTAAGCAACTGTGTAATTGGTATCTCAGTCCTATGGAGCTATAGACAAATGCATACTTAATCAAAACTAGTTAGTAGATCTGATGGCTTAAACCGCTTCAACCGGCGAATGCAGTTGGCATCTGTTAACTGAGTGGCTAGCTCATTAGGATGAATTGTGGACCGAGTTCTGTATTTAACACTATAATTTTTAATCACCTCGCGCACTGACATAATATTAAAATCCTCTCGTGGTTTGGTACATACCAGGGAGCATGAATGATACACCTAAGCACCTTGTTTTGAAATAGTTGAAGGATTTAAATATTAGAGGTACTGGCAGTACCCCAAAGTTGCACACCGTACGTCCAGATGGGTCGGAGAATAGATTTATAAAGTAGGAGCTTATTTTATAGTTTAAGTTGTGACTGTTGGCTAAGAAGCCAGTATATCTGACGGAATTTGATGCCCAGTTATTTTCTCTTGGTAAATATGTATTTTCGCCATGTGAACCGCCGGTTTAGATGCATGTTATTAGGTGTTACCGGTGGACATGTATCTCTTCTCATTGTAAATGTGACGTGCGATGATTTTGAAGTGTTGGCTTGAGTTTTCCATTTTCTCATTCAATCCTGCACTAATGTGTTTTGAAGGTTGTGAGTTGCGACATTCAGGTCGCTATGTGAAGCTAATATAAATGTGTCATGGGTGGCTGTGGTTGTTGCTTGCGTTGTTGGTAAATCAGCTGTGTATATTATGTATAAGACTGGGTCAAGTACGCTACCTTGGGGCACTGCAGAAGAAATTGGGTATAATTCCGTTAACTCTTCATTTAGTTTGACTATGAACTATCTGTCTTCCAGATAGGAGTTAAGAATTTCATAATAGTGATACGGTAGTGTCATTTTCAGTTTATATTTTAGGCCTTGATGCCACACCTTATCAAATGCCTGCCTTATGTCCAGGAAGGCAGCGAAGCAATACTCTTTAGATTCTAGGGCTTTATATATTGTGTGAATAATTCGATGTACTTGTTATGTCGCGCTGTGGTGACGTCTAAACCCAAATTGATGGTTAGGTATAATTACTCTGTCGTACAATACCGGGTCGAGTCTTTTCAATAGCAATTTTTCAAAAACAGTAACGGCAATAAGCTTATAGTCCGATGAGGTTCAACACTAGTTAATTCTTTTCCTGGTTTTGGGATTAACATTATATCAGCTATTTTTCAATGTTTGGGAAAGTATTTTAGTCGAAGGATGGCATTGAATAGAAATGTCAATGCTTTTAAACATTTTGATGATATTTCTTGTAGTACTTTTCCATTGATTAGGACCTAGTCTGGTGCCTTTTTTGGGTTTATTTCTTTTAGTATTATTTTTTCTACTTCGATCATTGTAAATAAGTTAATAGGTAATTCCATTTGAGAAGACGCTTCTATTCGTATGGACTTAGCTGTGATGGGAAATGTGTGAGTACTGTTTCTAGATGTTTGGCAAAAGCAATTGCTCTTTCCTTGCCATTTCTTATCCATCTTCCATTTTTATCTTTCACAGGGTGTGATGCGTGCTGCATTCTTTTCAAATTTTTTGTAGCTTTCCACAGTGAATAGTCTGTATTTTTCGTCACCCTAAGCGTGTTAAGATATTCCTGAATATGTTGATTTTTGATATCCAATAGTAGATGTTTGACATTTCGCGCAGCCGTATTAAAATTTCTTTTATCTCCTGCTGATCGTATTATTTGCAAACGCTTACGTAATTTTCTTTTTTCTGCGATTTTTTCTTTCACTACGATTGGACAGTTTCCTTGGATTCGTACTTCGTATGCGTCTGGAGTTACCTTCCAGTCGTCCAGATTCGCTTTAAACTCTTCCCAATTAGTATACATCGAGTGTAGTGTTGTTTCTTTGCTTATATTGAATTCTTGAGTATATAGTTACTAGAACGGCTGAAAGGTCTGAGGAGAGTTCTAGTCATGATTGGATCTTACATTGTTTGAAGTCAATTCCTTTGGTTAATGCGAAGTCAATCGCATCAAGTATCTTTCGGGGATCAGTCGGCCAATAAGTAGGTTCGCCACTTGCAAGACAGTGTAGATTCAGATATTTAATTACAGCCATTAGTTACATACCTTCTGTGGTTGTTAGCCGTGATCCCCACATCGCGCTTTTGGCGTTATAATCGCCACCGGAGAGAAATCGATTTCCTAATGTTTGGAAGTATTTTTCATGTTGGTGCCTTTTGTTGTGTTTAGGGTACCGTATACCGCGGATATAACCATCATGCCTCTGTGATACTATATTTCCCATAGAAAATGTCCTCTTAGTTGAAATCGCTATCTCATACAGTTTGCGAGAAAAATTAATTTATACTTTTTGTGCTTCTGGCAGCAAATACCGTTTCATTACTAAATTATGTTTTCATTGCTAGTTGACTGTGACAAATCAACAAAATCTGACGTTACGTCAAATTGTTTTGATGTCAAACAGTTATTGCTGTATTAAAAAGATAAGAATTTGTTACTGTAAACCAAAATGGTTAGTTTCTCCAGTGGAGAATGCGCTGATATGCATTTAGTTTATCTGAAAGTACAGTGTAACGCTCGGGCAGCAGAACAAAGATGCGCGGAAAAATTTCCAAACAGAAGACATCTCAGTCACTTCACAGTGTTAGACCAAAGAATAAGAGAAACTGGCTCAGTAGTTCCTAAGAATACTGAAACTGGTAGATACAGTGATATTACAGAAGAATGCGAAGACGATGTTATATTGTAATAGAAGTGAATCCTGAGATTAGCACCAGAAAACTCGCTGCTATTTATCCTAATATTTCCAAATCTTCTATATGGAACATTATTCATAAACAAAAATTGTTATTCTTTTCATTTTCAGTGAGTTCATGCGTAGTTAGATGGTGATTTCCCTGCCCGCGTAGAGTTTTAAAACTGGTTAAGGAAAAAAATAATAATCAGGATCCTAATGTTTTTTATAATATTTTATTTTGCGATGAAGCTACCTTTAGCGGGG
Organism: Vesta saturnalis; assembly: GCA_036346205.1. Classification (NCBI taxonomy): domain Eukaryota; kingdom Metazoa; phylum Arthropoda; class Insecta; order Coleoptera; family Lampyridae; genus Vesta; species Vesta saturnalis. The sequence continues at coordinate 363,170 of JARFJB010000379.1, read as the reverse complement.
ATGGGATTTTTAATTTACATAACGCACATCATTACGCATACATTGACCAAAATCCTCATGCAATAAAAAAGGCTAAGCACCAGTAAAGATTTAGTATTAACGCCTGGCTAGGTGTAATCGGTAATCAGCTGCTGAGGCCTGTAGAGTTATCTGGCCGTTTAACGGGACATGAGTATCTTAATTTTTTGGAAAATGTTTTACCTGATTTAATGGACGACGTTCCCCTGATGATCAGACAGAATTTATGGTTCTTGCACGATGGTTGCTCAACGCATTTTAGTGCAGAAGTTCGTCAATTTCTTAACAATAGTTATGGAAACCAATGAACTGGAAGAGGTGATCCAGTCAATTGGTCTGCGAGGTCCCAGACTTAAACCCCTGTTATTGCTGTGTTTGGGGATACTCATTAGTTTATGCTGTTCCAATAGAGACGGATGATTAGTTATGGGAAAGAATTGAAGAGGCTTGCAATGAAATTAGAAATAATGGTAGAATTTTTGCAAGAATTAGACAAGCTTTACATAAAAGAATAGATCTATGTATTGAAACACATGGTCATCATGTAGAGCATAGGCTATAAAAATTCTTTCTGTTCTTCTTGTTGTTAGTTGCCCTTAATGTTATTTTTTATGTTATTTTGCAGAAAATGCAATTACTAATTAAAACAACTAAAATCAGACACTCTTTGTTGATCTATCAAAGCCAACCAGGCATTGAAAACATAATTTTGTAATGAAACGACATTTTCTGCCAGAAACACTAAAAGTTTCAATTGATATTTCCCGCAAATGGTACGAGAGAGCGACTTTAACTAAAAGCACATTTTATATGGAAAATATGGTATAGTTTTTAAATTTGATGTAAAATACATTAAAAACTGAAAATAAACAATTTTCGTTAAAAAAGCTGTTGTGGACCGCTTCTGATGGAAATATCATGTTATCAGTGGCCGGTTTTTTTATTATCAACTTATTCGTTGTACCAAGTTTGAACTTGGTACGTAGCGGTGTTTTTGAGATATTTAACAAAAAGTATCATCTTCAAAGTTCCCTTAGCTGGCATTTTTGGTTTAGGGTAATTTAGGTTAAATCGACATAAAATCATGTCTAAGATGTGCAGTTTCCCTTTGTCAGGAGAGTTTCTGGACACCCTGTATGTATACGTAGGTTGGGATGTAAAAGTGAGACAAGTGCGAACAATTTCTTTTTTTTTCTTTTTCTGCACTTTTCTTCTGTTATACCCAATGTGGTGTTTAAACTATATTATGTTATTTTGCACGTTTCCATGGTAGCCTATTTATTCTTAATAAATACCTAAAAGATCGAAAATTTCTCAATTTCAAGTTCTGTGTAAATAAATATTTGGTGTGGAACACCATATTGCCTTCCAATGGAAATTAAAAGAAATGAAATAATTTTAATAACATTTTTTTTAGGATAATTATGAAACCTCTTTTATAAGAAGTTCATTACGTAAATAGGCAACATTGTAAACGCAAAACCAATAATCCATGTCAAACAGATGTTTAAACCTTCATGACAGACAGAGATTAATAGACATAAATGCATGTTAACGTAAAAAAAATTCCAAAGCCGACCGCTTCTATAAACATATCGATAGTACAGCTTCAGCATTTTCAATCATATTTAGATAAGTTTTACATTTATTTCGCTTCACATTAAAAAGATTTATAAAGAAGATTTATGCAGAATTAAATTTTCTTTAAAAAATACGTCTTCAGTTTTTCTTATAAAATTAATCGTTACTCGGATAATCAAAAATTTGAACTAATACTTAAATTACACTTTAGGAATTAAAAATTATTATTAATTTTATTAAATACATAAATAAAAAGTTTGCCTCCAGTAGGATTTGAACCTACGACCTGTATTTATTATAAGCTTATAATAATTTAATATTAGTCACGTTGCTTTGGTATGTGCTTTACACAGTCGGTTAGCGCGGTACTCTAGCAAAGTACAGGTCGTAAGTTCAAATCCTACTCGAGGTAAATTTTATATTTATGTATTTAATAAAATTAATAATAATTTTTATTGCATATTTACTTTTGAACTTATTCGTTCATAACAAAAAAATTATAATAATCTACTTCAGGAACTTTTTGCCGCTAAATTACGCGTCATATCAAAGAATAGCACAGAACATAATTAATCGATCTAGGTATTTTTATATCTTTGAAATAATTATGTAGCTGTTTTAGATATATTTGATAAAGAACAAACATAAACAAAAATAAACACCCACTCTCCGCCGCTGGATTTCTCCGAAAATCTAATCAGCTCTAAGCCAAATACAAAGTTCTAAATACGTCCAGACACGATGGCAGATCTTAACCAAACTTGGACAAATGTAAAATGAGCTAATACGACGATTTAGCGATGGTGAAAAAAGTCGTTGGATAACCTTCTACACCTACACATGTATTTGATTGGAAGGATTATGTTTAACTCCTTAGAATTACGGATACTTAGGTTAAGGGTCAAAAAGGATAGTAAAGCAACGTGTTTCATTCCCCTACCAAATAGATATATATATATATATATATATATATATATATATATATATATATATATATATATATATATATATATATATATATATATATATATATATATATATATATATATATATATATATATTATGATAGTGGTAGGTTAGACACGTGGCAATGTCGTAGTTTTAAATCCTATTCGAGCTAAACTTTTTATTTATGTATTTAATAAAATTAATAATAATTTTTAATTCCATATTTACTTTAGAACTTACGCGTTCATTACAAAACTTATAATAAGATTAAAGAATATTTAAGATCACCTAACGATGCTTAATTTCCAGTGTTAGCTTCCGGAGCGTTTTGTTCTTGTGGAAAAGTATACATTGAACCCACATCACGCATCTTTGATACCAGACATAAAGAACATATATATATATATATATATATATATATATATATATTTGTTTATAAATATACAAATAACTTCAACAGACAATAAGATAATCTCCGATTAAATAGGTTAGCTCGACTAGTAACTCAGTCAAATCGTCTTGAGACCGCAAAGCACTCGGATAACGTGGGTGCTTTAACGCGTTGATAAAGGGTAAATAGATGGATAGGTTAGTTAGAAAGCAAGAACAAAAATTGCAGACAGAAAGATAGGGAGAACAGACAATAAACAGGCGCCACAAGCTTTAAAGCAAGAAAAGATAAATTATAATTTCTTGAAAGAGAGACCCTGTAAAGCTTGAACCAGGGAAGCAACACGAATAGCAAATGAACAATAGTCCCCTTAGCAAGCATCATTTATTAATACATTTCCCAACAATGAATGTTATGTATCTATATTTAACAACATGAAGACTAAACAGCCTTATTTTAATATCACGATATGAAACAATAAAAATTCACAATTAACACATATTTTCAAAATTAATACTGACGAGGGCAAGTAGCGAGATTTTATTTGTAAAACATCAACTTATAAATTTGTAAATAATCACGCAATATATATATATATATATATATATATATATATATAGGGGGAGTTTTATTTCCATTTTAGGCATTTCCATCTCGGATACTACAAGAGATAGGGATGAGGAAAGAGTTGCAGGTTTATGAACGTAAATTAACGACACTTTCAATTATTGGAACAACTTCATGGCTTACTAGATATTTTAAAGAAATTAAAATTTTCCATTTTATTTAATTCTAAACAACTCCGTTATCTATTTGAGAAAAAAAATGTAGAGGAACAAGTGGTAGTGTTTTTATGCTTCATCTACTGGCGTCGCCACTTTATTGTATCTCTTGTCATTCCAAGGTTATGATATAAACTTTAGTAGGTTGTGCCTTTATCAGATGCGCATTTTTTAAGCTTTGTAGCGATGTTAGACATGATGTATTTATTTTTAAAAGTGACAAAGTTATATCAATTTTATTGTTGATTTACAGTTGACAATGGAAAAAATGAATTAATTATTATGGTTTTTGGTAGTTTTACACCCTTGCCATAATAAATACAGTTTTTTTCATTTCAGACTTTGATGCGCGAAAACAAGTTTAGTGATTCTTATTTTAAATGTTTTAGAATCGTTATGATTAGGAATACAACAAAATGACACGAATAAAAATTTTAATCATTTTAATGCTTAATATGTTGTACATACTAATTTCCTGCTCGCTTGAGTTAGAACAAACTTTGTTTTAAGTAGCAGTAAGTTGGTTTTGACATTTTTAAAAAGAACAAATTTGTCTCTTTATAACGATATACGGTTTGCTACATTTACTTTGATGAATAAACGCGATACAGAAACTGTTTTAGTTGAAATTTGGCAGACGAAAAGGTACATGACGTATAACCTCAGCACCAATAAAGAAATGAAGCTAAAAAGAAAGTAAGAGATATAATAGCAATTTATTCATATAACGTTGTTTTACCTCTGTAGATCGAATGTGATGATTTAACACGATCTGGTTAAATTATAATTTTTTTAAGAAACAGTATGTAAGTATCGTATATTAATCCTGAAAGGGGATTCTAATTACAACCAAGTTGAAAGAAGCCGAGCGAACTTACCACTGTTTATATGCAAGTAACATTTTTTTTACATCCTCATCAATAGCGATTATATTAATCTACCAAGTAAAGAAATATTTTCTATGAAAAATTCTCACATAAAAAGGTGTTATCCACACAAAATGGCCGTTTTAGAAGGACCACATCTTAGAAAAATGGTATTTAACAAAATTTTCTTATAAAGTTTGGTTGTAGTCGAAATTGTTACCTATATGTATATCAATAGAGAATTTTTAATATGTAAATTATTTAATGGTGGTGATTCAGCAAAGTAATAGATATCTGTAAAATGTATGAATTTGAAACGAACCAGAACTCACCTACATCCTCTAAAGGGCAGTAGTAAGTTTATTTAGAACTTTTAAACTTTTTTTTCCATCTCAATATTTAAAACCGAAAATCAAAATTTTTGCAAAATCTGATGTCTGCAGCACCTGGATTTTTTCTTGTTTTATATTACACTTTTAACTATATTCATCAAAATGTTTATTCATATCTAGAAATTTGGGAAGTAAAACGTTTTCTTTAAGTAATCTCAGTTTTACAAATAATTACCGTGAACAATGGGTATATTAAGAATAATAAGTATTCTATTAGCTTCGTCCGAAGGCTTGTTTGGGCTTCATAATATACTCACATGTAGAAATATGATTTCAATTTTTAAGTAATTAGATAAATTAAGAAATATATTGTTACCTTATAAATATTTCTGCTGTTTATACAGTAACACAGATCAGTTGGTGATACGTAATAAAAATTTTTAAATCGAGTGACGGTGTAAACCCCCTTGCTTTATTTTTATTAGAGGTGTACTGTTGTTTAATTAGAGAATTGCTTGGCTCGGCGTTAGCTTCAATCAGAAAGTAGGAGAGGTTCGAAGAATTTATGGCAACTTTCAGATCGTAACAAACACTTTTTATTCCCTACTTTTTTACTAAAACTATGTTGTTTCAACTGAACAACCTAAATAAATTAAAAATAACAAAACGAAAAACAGTACTGACTAAAAATGACGGCAGGTTGGGACCTCCAGGTAACTAGTTTGTAATCGGTCTAGGCAGGTTAGAGGACTTCTGGACTGGAGCGGAAGCTACGGACTATTTTCTACTGTGAATTTAATGATTATTGGTACATCAGGACAATAGAATACGCTAGTTTTATTTTATAATTTGAAATGTGTAATCTGAGTTTATTATTTTCCCCTAATCCCTCTTAGATATTTGGGTAATTAAAGTGAATAGAAACCAATATATCTGCTTTATGGAAATTTTACGAATTTATATTAACGACAGAACTGGTTGACATTGGGATATACAAAGAGTATTTGTATAAATTTCTTCTCAGAAACATACAATAGAACTGATAACATGATAGTAAAATATAGGAAAATTGAGAAACAGTTGGTGGTTTTGCCACCATTTTTAACTATAGCTTCGTATCTCTATTAAAAGTATAATAAAGTTTTAGTTATTTTTAATACACGATTTTATTACTATCGCTCCACAGAATATATCCAGAAACGGGAGTATTTTTGAGAAGTTAAATTGGAATTTCTACTTTATAGAGATTGGTTTAAATTTAGGGAATTTATTCGTCCTTTCAGGAACCGGGTTGTAATATTTTATTAAATATTCAGGATACGAACACAAAGTGTTTGTATTAATGACTGGTAGACAGGATTAATAACGGTTTCAACAAGATAATCTGACGGAAATGGAAACTTATGGAGATTATTATGCGATTCATTGTCTGCAGGTTTCACTGGATTCCCAGTTCGGTCGTGTATGTGTCAGGTACTTTTGTGTATAAGAAAAGCATTACTTAATCAAACGAGCGTACACCATTTGATTAATCAGAAGGGCGCTAGACTAAACAGGCGTACACCTTTCAGACAAGCAAAGGTAGGAAATATCTACACATGCATACATCTTGTGGGTATCCTCCAGGAATTCTCAGTACTTTTTGGGCGACAACCTAAAACCAAAGAGTAGGAGTTTGTGTGTTAGGATCGCTTTGTTTTACGCTGAGCATACACCTGCGTAAGTGTTTAGTGTTCAAGTATGGCGGTATTTTTGCAAACGAGATAGATTCATATTCTGCCCAAGCAGAAAAAAATCCTAGCGGAAACTGGCTGGTGAATTATGATAGAAAATATATGACTTGCCTCAGAATGAATCGGCAGGTAGAAATAATGATCTCTGATTCCAACTAGGTGCGAATAGAGATCAGGAACGAAGTAAGGACTTCGGCGAATTAAGTAAAGTTTCTTACTTTAGGACAGATGTAAAAATGTAATTAATATGGCCCATCATCATCCAATCATGAGATTTTTGGTGTAAAAAAAAGAAAAAGGATTTATCTATTTAATATTTAATAATGCGTTAATTGGCTTAAATGTGTGTGTGTGTTGTTTAGTGGGGTGTAGCGTGCTTAGTGTGATTATTAGATTAATATCGCGTCGCTGTTCCGCTTATATAGTCCGCGATCTAATGTGATTGGACGAGATAATTGAGGTGGCGCTTTAGCGGGGTGCTTGCGTCAAAATCTAAAACGATTTCTTAACTACGGAAGAAGGGGAAATAATTAACTATTGGAATGCACCTGACCATTTTTATTGCAAAATGAACGGATAATTAAATAATTAATTTACGGATTTTTGTAAGGATTTCTAGATCTTTAGAAAGGTTGCCATAAATTCTTCCTTAGGAGTGACAAATGAAACTAAAGTGAAGAACTGGTTAAATAAGTTTATTATAGAGATGTAATCCACACTAAGTGCCGTTCTACTTATAAAAGATGGTTGTCGTCCTAGCTCAGCAGCGACGAGGTAGGAGTTGTGAAGCAGTTGAGTAACTGATCTTATCCTTCCTCCATTCATTTACCATACTTTAGTTCAATAATTAGTAAAATAAGTCATCTCTGTGGCGAAAAATTTATACGAGAAGTAGGTCATACGCAACTGTTCACTTTCGCACGATTACAAAAATACATTGTCCAGACGGTAGAAAAAAAGTCTTAATGGCAAACATAAACTCTTAAAGTCCACTTTAGCTGTATAAAGTACAATAAAACCTTTATCAATAAGCTCGCCGGATTCAATGTACTCCCTAAATATTGTGTGACTCATTGTTAAATTAGTTTAGAAAACGCAATGTTTTAAATGCGAAGCGATTAAACTTAATAAATGCATTAATTAGGTATTTTGTTGAATACAGTCCATTCAAACTACCAATGACATTCGACCAATTTAGTTAATATTGGCATTACTAAATTGGGTTTGAATCATAAACGATAATCAGGATTTCACAAACTTTTAGTTGCCCAAACGGTAACAAGATAATGGAGATTTATGTGTTAAAATTTCATTAACTGTTCTTGAAACCCTAAATTAAGCTACATTTTTTTAATTTTTATTATTCAGCACAACAAAGGAAATATACTAAAGTAGTTAACACAGTTAATTTATTAAGTTAACAAATTAGTAACTGAACCGTACCATTAGGTTAAACCGCAACTACACAATTAACTTAATCAATGTACCCGCAATGTTTTCATATTGGTAAAATTGGATGTGAGTTTGTTTAAACATTGACTTTCGAACCACTTCCAATACTTGAAGTAGCAAGAAAATATTTGGACCACCTTGTGTATATTGCAGACATCAATTTGTAATTGACGTGAAGTAATACTTCAGTTCCAAACTGTTTAATTTTGTTAAATGTAGCTTTGTAAAAGAAACATATTTACGGTCATAAACACTTAGATACAAACATTGTAGGTAGCGAACAGGGAATTTTATTATTGCAATAAGAATTTTCCAAATCGCAATTGTTGCTGCGAAAGAATAGATAATTGATGGGTTTTAATATGTTGGTAATAAATCGCAACCTGATAGTTCTTCGGGATATTTTATTTTATGTGACCAATATTTGACTAATGGTTGAAAAGAAAAAGAAAAACGTATGTTGGGGTAGAAAACAGGTGTCCTCTCGAAACTGCATTTACCGTACGACCGTTACGTGTCGTGGAAAATTTCTATACACACGGATTTTTACTTAAAACGTCGCGTTAGTAATTAATTACATACCGCAAGTGAAAAGACGTTTTTGTGTGTCACTTGAAAATTTGGAACCTGTAAGGTTTGTTACGGATGAGTGCATATTTTAAAAATTAATATTTCTTTTAGTAGTAAAAATGAAAATATTCCCAAGTAATATTTCTTGTTCTTTTTATAACTTTTAAAAACGGGGGCGAATTTGGGAGATAAAAACAGATAGTTCTAGTTAGAAGTTCTATTGAGTCGTACCGTTCATTATAAAGCGTTATGGCTATAAACATTTTATCCTGTCTATTTTAGTAAACACTAAAAACGCGAATTTATCTGTTTCTTTTTTTTTTAATTAAGGTGGTCTTGTAAATAAATTTACCGCTAAATATTCGGGTTTTAATAAGCGGGCGTGTAAAGAATATATTTATAAATAATCGTAGCCGTCTTGAGTTTAAACTGCGTTAACCCGTTAAGTATTGGTGACCAAGTGCTTAATTAAAGGATTATATTCAAACGTAAGTAGGTATTTAAATGTAGATTAAAGCTCATAGCAAGAAATTCAACAAGCGCATGTAACCCATTGAATTTCTATTAAATTATGCAAGCACGCTCCTTAATTTAAATCTGTTACAGCAAAAGGACTCCGCGTCAGACGGTACAGTGTTCTCATTGCTTGTATGAGTTGGCATTGTTGACTGTTGACTTATATTTTCGGCCGAGTAAAGAAAATAGGCGCGGACAAACGTGACACGATACACCAGTGAATTGTTGATGAACGATACCGGGGTTTACAGACACGGGTCCAGATGACATTAAAACCACCTCAAATTCCATCTTTGACAGTCATTTGAAATTACACTTTTAAGAATAGGGTACCTTGGGACACGACAACGTTAATGAATTTTTTGAGCGATCGTTCATTTTTGTCAACTTACTGTCACTGTTTTGACAACAGTAGGAGGCATTTTCTGTTTAATGAGTCTAACTGAACGGTAAGTAATTTACTTACCGTTCAGCGAACAGTAAGTGAAATTCATAGTTTACTGAAACACCTGCCAGAGCTTTAGGTATAGTATTATTTATTAATATTAAAATTAAATGTACAATTGTTACAATTGGAAATGGTAATACCGCCCGTTTCAAGAAGATTTGTATTCACAGAATGTATTGCTTGTTGAGACGTAGAAGCCACTGGTTCTAACACTTCATCATCATGCAGAATTTTGTCGCCTTGATTAGCAGAATTTCTGACACAATTATTTTACAACTGTCACATTAACATTCAGGTTACTAAGGAAACAATACTGTAAGACCCTTTCTGGTAGGTCGTACAAGAATATTCCGCTATGTGGATTTAAGTGCTCTTTCGACTAAACTCAGTTGAAGTAGGGGTGGGTTTCGGTTGACTCTTATTCTTTTAAATAAGTTTTTGTAAGTTATCGGGGGCTGGTTGGAAGTTCCATATATATAGAATCTAAAGGTTTAATATGACATTAGATGGATAAGCTCCCCTGCAGTCCAAGTTAGAAAACTCAGAGCTAGACAAAGTAACTTTTATTAATAGGGAATTAGAGGGATAAGCTCCCCTGCAGTCCAAGTTAGAAAACTCAGAGCTAGACAGAGTAACTTTTATTAATAGCGAATTAGAGGGATAAGCTCCCCTGCAGTCCAAGTTAGAAAACTCAGAGCTAGACAGAGTAACTTTTATTAATAGGGAATTAGAGGGATAAGCTCCCCTGCAGTCCAAGTTATTAGGTGGTGGGTTTTTGTCCTCCAAAAAGGACCTAGCTAATCAGTGATCCCACAGACGTCGCTAAAATGCCTCGCCAACTGAATAGGACCGTAACGTCCTTAGGAGACCACCGAATTTCGTCAGCAGTTTTTCCTAAGTACGGTAGTTCTCTTCAAATTGGGATTTATATAGATATTAATCGGTAAAATTGTAAAAATTGTCGTTTGTTATACCTGGATTCTGAAATCGTAAATGAATTGTTATTTACAAAATTATCTTTATAATTTCTTTATTTTAAAATTTATTTCGCTCACCGTATTTCTGGGTTGTTACAATACATACGCTTGTGGCTCAGCTTGTGGTCATCTTTTAAGCAATTTTGAGATAAAATAAAATGTGTTTTGCCTACATTTTGCCATCAAGTGTATTGTTGATCGCACAAAAAATAGCAAAAGCATTTCGAACAGTAAGGAGTTTACCGATCTCCTTCAATATTGGCGACTGAGCGAAGCGAAGTCGCCAAACATTATCGTCGATCGGTAAACTGTCCTTACTGTTCTTAATACTTAATATACTATAACAGATCTATTAGCAAATCAGTATATCAGGTGTTAGTGTACAATCCTCTATAGTCTGTACCATACTACAAATTCAGCATTGCACTTACGGTCTGCTGTATTTCGAACACAAAACGTTCACTTTTATGATATATAATCCTCTTAGCTTGGGCTTAAATGAAGGTATTAGACGCGGCACTTCAACTGTATGTTAAAAACCGATTTTTTTTTTAATTATAATAATTAAAATCATATAAAAACGACATTTTGAGTTAAACGAATTTTTATTATACTTTATTTATTTTGTTTTTTTGCAAAATACCTGAAAAGTTGCTTTAGTAAGTAGGTATATAAATTGTATCTATTAATAGTTTATTTATTTTATAACCAAGTTATAAATGTACAATTTAGTTGCTTCATCGTATGTATTATCGCGGAAGTTTGATACAGTTTCACACTTTTTACGTGTTTAATTAACCTTTCTAAGAAACTAACGGAAAAGTATTTTGCAACTCCCTATTATTACCTGTCTTAATTGCAGTCATTAACAAAGTAATGATAAGATAAATGTTTGCATTATCTGATTTCATATTTTATTGTTTTATGGCTGTTTGCACCGACATTTTTAAGCTATTAATCTAAGTAAAACTTAATTACCATTACAAACAATTATTGTAATAATTATTTCTATACCAATTAAGTTTTACTTAGCTTTAAGTATACCTTAAAAGTGTCTGTCAGAAAAGCGGCTCAGGTACAAGAGAAGTGACAACGATGTGCAAAATTTCCCCATAAGAAATACATTTCCCTATACTGGCCATGCTCAATTTGAAGTATGGTACAGACTATAGATATACGCAAGAGACTATTATCGTAAGTTTCATTATTACCCTTTCATTCGAAGAAAAAGAAAATTACAATTGGTTACGCAAAATGAACGAATAACGGTCACTATTAGTATCCATCCGCAATAGTACATCAAATGAAATCTTAAAGTTAAAAGAAAAACATTTTCTTACATAAATTATCTTAATCCAAGTCCTATTGTAATTCTTATTTAAATGGTTTTAATAACACCCAACTTCCAAGGCAAAAACATTAGCATAAATTTTTTTGAACCAATAATAATATTATGAAAATGTAAACTTTCACCATTATCACACATAATAAATTACTTATCTTTTCTGGGTTTTTTAATGGTGTATTTTAAATTTTACAATCTAAACGTTTCGATAACACTTACAGTTATCTTCGTCAGTAGTAATATGTATCAAAATTGTGTTAAAGATGTTTAAAACAACTTTGTCAAAGTTGAAAAATTAAAACATAAACATCAGCCTGCTATTAATATAACAGTTTGAGAAACGTATAAAGTCAATTTTAATTTTAATAGATATTACCACTGACCAAGATAACTGTAAATGTTATCGAAACGTTTAGATTGTGTAATTTAAAATACACCATTAAAAAACCCAAAAAACAATAATCATATTAACCAATTTCCCTTTCACTAAACGATAACATATTGCAATTATACAATTGTTTAATAAATTACCAACACTGTCTCTTTATCAATTGAAAGTCCATACCATGTTCTTATTTAGCCTTAAACTAATACACCTTGAAGTGCGCCAGTTTTTTGTTAAAACTAACTTTCTGTTAATACTTTTACTTAGATTTAGGCAGTGCATTATATTTTCGCTACCTTTACCATAATTTTATTCTTACCGCTTGTTTATCCCAGCTTAACTTTAATTTAATTGCGTGAACTTATTTAAATGTGTATTTTCTAGAGGTACATTAACTCTGTAAACTGAAAATGCTTTATTTATTTATCAAACCCTTATCAAACCGTTCCCGACGCAGTTAATAGTTTCACAGCACATAACTGCTGGTTGCTACGTAACATTGTAATTTTATTTAAATAACACTAGATACCTTATCTTATGGTGAAAATTAAACTAGGCCAGGAGGAAGGGCCGACGTACACAACTTCGTTTTGCCTCAACATTGCAACTCAACTTTATTATTATCTCGTGTCTGCTTATGTTGATTTTAACCACGTGATAGAACATGAAGGTAATTTTTACTTTCTTGCCAAAAATAAAGTATTGCGGTCGAATAAAAAGTCGAAAAAAATAAGTTGTGTTATTTTGATGTTTTACCATTCCTTAAACCCGAAAAAAAATTTTTAGAAACTTTTTCAAAATGTCTGTGTGTGTGTGTGTGTGCGTGCGTGTGTGCGTTTGTGCGTGCGCATGTGCGCACGTGCGTGCGCGTGTATGTTTGTGTGTGTGTGTGTGTGTATGTTTGAGCGTGCGCATGTGCGTGCGCGTGTATGTTTGTGTGTGTGTGTGTGTGTGTTTGAGCGTGCGTGTGCGTGTGCGTGGGGGTGTGCGTGTGCGTGTGCATGTGCGTGTGCGTGTGCGTGTGCGTGTGCGTGTGCGTGTGCGTGTGCGTGTGCGTGTGCGTGTGCGTGTGCGTGTGCGTGTGCGTGTGCGTGTGCGTGTGCGTGTGCGTGTGCGTATGCGTGTGCGTGGGCGTGTTTGTGTGCGTGGGCGTGTGGATGTGCGTATGCGCGTGCGTGCGCGTGTGTTTGTGCGTGTGTGTGTCCGTGTCTGTGATCACTCGCCAGGATGAAATTTGGAATGAAGGCTTACGAGACAACTATGTCGACAAAACGACAAAACATGCTTTTAAACGCAACAGATACGTCTAGGTATATAGAGGTTCTTTAATGAGATTTCTTTACGTAATAAACTATGGTATAAATTTGCTTACATTTAAGGGAACTAACTTAAGCAAGTATTGTAAATTGATTTATTCAAAGTTCTCCTCAAGCACTTTTTTTTATATTTTTTAGGCAACCAGCCTGTGTTCATTTACGCTAATGAAATGATATCGCCCTGATGAAAACACCACTTCCGGTTTTTCCGAAAACTGAAAACATTCCTCGTATTGCTGGTATAACATATATTCTGACCTTATCTGAAAGGGAGCAAAATTTGCTTTAATATGAAATGAAACGGTTCCTAGTTATCTTGAAAGATAAGCGAGATATCTATTTTTAACTTTAAACCCATACGTACATATGCAGGTAGAGAAGGTTATGCAATCCACTTTTTTTTCACTATCGCTAAATCGACTTTTTAGCTTAGCTGTGTCTGTGTGTCATTGTGTCAGTGTGTCTGTGAGTCTGTGTGCCTGTGTGTCTGTGTGTCTGTGTGTCTGTGTGTCTGTGTGTCTGTGTGTCTGTGTGTCTGTGTGTCTGTGTGACTGTGTGTCTGTGTGTATGTGTGTGTGTGTCTGTGTGTTTGTATGTCTGTGTGTCTGTGTGTCGGTGTGTCTGTGTGCCTGTGTGTCTGTGTGTCTTTGTGTCTGTGTGTCTGTGTGTCTGTGTGTCTGTGTGTCTGTGTGTCTGTGTGTCTGTGTGTCTGTGTGTCTGTGTGTCTGTGTGTCTGTGTGCCTGTGTGCCTGTGTGCCTGTGTGTCTGTGTGTCTGTGTGTCTGTGTGTCTGTGTGTCTGTGTCGTCTGTGTGTCTGTGTGTCTGTGTGTCTGTGTGTCTGTGTGTCTGTGTGTCTGTGTGTCTGTGTGTCTGTGTGTCTGTGTGTCTGTGTGTCTGTGTGTCTGTGTGTCTGTGTGTCTGTGTGTCGTGTGTCTGTGTGTCTGTGTCGTCTGTGTGTCGTGTGTCTGTGTGTCTGTGTGTCTGTGTGTCTGTGTGTCTGTGTCTGTGTGTCTGTGTGTCTGTGTGTCTGTGTTCGTGTCTGTGTGTCTGTGTGTGTTCTGTGTGTCTGTGTGTCTGTGTGTCTGTGTGTCTGTGTGTCTGGTGTCTGTGTGTCTGTGTTCTGTGTGTCTGTGTGTCTGTGTGTCTGTGTGTCTTGTGTCTGGTGTCTGTGTGTCTGTGTGTCTATGTGTCTGAATTTGTTCTGTGTGGCTGTGTGTCTGTGTGTCTGTAGTGTTTGTCAGTCTGTGTGTCTAGTGTGTCTTGTGTGTCTGTGTACGTCCTGTGTGTCATGTGTCTGATGAATGTCTGCCTGATGAATCCTGTCGGTGTTCTGAAATGAAATTCTGTGTGTCTGGTGTACATTGTGTCTGCTGTTCTGAGTGTGAAATTTGTTGTGTGTGAATGTACTGGTGTCTGTGTTCTGTGAGTACTGTGTTCTGTGTTTACTGTGTAACCTGTCTGTGCGTGTGTTAGTGTGTATGATCCATTTTTCATATGTAAATCTGTTGTCTTAGTGTGTCTGTGTGTCTGTGTGTCTGTGTGTCTGTGTGCCTGTGTGTCTGTGTGTCTGTTGTCTGTGTGTCTTGTGTCTGTGTGTCTGTGTGTCTGTGTTCTGTGTGTCTGTGTGTCTGTGTGTCTGTGTGTCTGTGTGTTGTGTGTCTGTGTGCTGTGTGTGTCTGTGTGTCGTGTGTTGTGTGCTGTGTGTCTGTGTGTCTTGTGTCTGTGTCTGTGTGTCTGTGTGTCTGTGTGTTTGTGTCTGTGTGTCTGTGTGTCTGTGTCTGTGTGTCTGTGTGCTGTGTGTCTGTGTGCTGTGTGTCTGTTGTGTCTGTGTCTGTGTCTGTGTCTGTGTGTCTGTGTGTCTGTGTGTCTGTGTGTCGTGTGTCTGTGTGCTGTGTGTCTGTGTGTCTGTGTTTGTGTGTCTGTGTGTCTGTGTCTGTGTGTCTGTGTGTCTGTGTGTCTGTTGTCTGTGTGTCTGTGTGTCTGTGTGCTGTGTGTCTGTGTGTTGTGTGTCTGTTGTCTGTGTGCTGTGTGTCTGTGTGTCTGTGTGTCTGTGTGTGCTGTGTGTCTGTGTTCTGTGTGTCTGTGTGTCTGTGTGTCTGTGTGTCTGTGTGTCTGTGTGTCTGTGTGTCTGTGTGTCTGTGTGTCTGTGTGTCTGTGTGTCTGTGTGTCTGTGTGTCTGTGTGTCTGTGTGTGTCTGTGTGTCTGTGTGTCTGTGTGTCTGTGTGTCTGTGTGTTGTTGTCTGTGTGTCTGTGTGTCTGTTGTCTGTGTGTCTGTGTGTCGTGTGTCTGTGTGTCTGTGTGTCTGTGTGTCTGTTGTCTTGTGTCTGTTGTGTTCTGTGTGTCTGTGTGTCTGTGTGTCTGTGTGTCTGTGTCTGTGTGTCTGTGTCGTGTGTGTCTGTGTGTCTGTGTGTCTGTGTGCTGTGTGTCTGTGTGTCTGTGTGTCTGTGTGTCTGTGTGTCTGTGGTCTTGTGTGTCTGTGTGTCTGTGTGTCTGTGTGTCTGTGTGTCTGTGTGTCTGTGTGTCTGTGTGTCTGTGTGTCTGTGTGTCTGTGTGTCTGTGTGCTGTGTGTCTGTGTGTCTGTGTGTCTGTGTGTCTGTGTGTCTGTGTGTCTGTTGTGTCTGTGTGTCTGTGTGTCTGTGTGTCTGTGTGTCTGTGTGTCTGTGTGTCTGTGTGTCTGTGTGTCTGTGTGTCTGTGTGTCTGTGTGTCTGTGTGTCTGTGTGTCTGTTGTCTGTGTGTCTGTGTGTCTGTGTGTCTGTGTGTCTGTGTGTCTGTGTGTCTGTGTTGTTCTGTGTGTCTGTGTGTCTGTGTGTCTGTGTGTCTGTGTGTCTGTGTGTCTGTGTGTCTGTGTGTCTGTGTGTCTGTGTGTGTCTGTGTGTCTGTGTGTCTGTGTGTCTGTGTGTCTGTGTGTCTGTGTTGTTCTGTGTGTCTGTGTGTCTGTGTGTCTGTGTGTCTGTGTGTCTGTGTGTCTGTGTGCTGGTGTCTGTGTGTCTGTGTGTCTGTGTGTCTGTGTGTCTGTGTGTCTGTGTCTGTGTGTCTGTGTGTCTGTGTGTCTGTGTGTCTGTGTGTCTGTCTGTGTGTCTGTGTGTCTGTGTGCTGTGTGTCTGTGTGTCTGTGTGTCTGTGTGTCTGTCTGTTCTGTGTGTCTGTGTGTCTGTGTGTCTGTGTGTCTGTGTGTCTGTGTGTCTGTGTGTCTGTGTGTCTGTGTGTCTGTGTCTGTCTGTGTGTCTGTGTGTCTGTGTGTCTGTGTGTCTGTGTGTCTGTGTGTCTGTGTTGTGTCTGTGTGTCTGTGTGTCTGTGTGTCTGTGTGTCTGTGTGTCTGTGTGTCTGTGTTCTGTGTCTGTGTGTCTGTGTGTCTGTGTGTCTGTGTGTCTGTGTGTCTGTGTGTCTGTGTGTCTGTGTGTATGTATGTGTGTGTCTGTGTGTTTGTATGTCTGTGTGTCTGTGTGTCGGTGTGTCTGTGTGCCTGTGTGTCTGTGTGTCTGCTTGTCTTTGTGTCTTTGTGTCTGTGTATCTGTGTGTCTGTGTGTCTGTGTGTCTGTATGTCTGTGTGTCTGTGTCTGTGTGTCTGTGTGTCTGTGTGCCTGTGTGCCTGTGTGTCTGTGTGTCTGTGTGTCTGTGTGTCTGTGTGTCTGTGTGTCTGTGTGTCTGTGTGTCTGTGTGTCTGTGTGTCTGTGTGTCTGTGTGTCTGTGTGTCTGTGTGTCTGTGTGTATGTTTGTCTGTGTGCCTGTGTGTTTGTGTAAATCGAGGACGCGAGTTATGCATAGTGTACATGCTGTAATACCTTCCCTAGACGTATGTTTATAATTGTAAGTTCTTTTTTTGGCAGTGATATTTCTGCTAAGATGGTTACGAAGGCTGTTTCGGCGACCCCCACTCCAAACTTCCCCGAAGAATACCGATCCTATACGAACATTGACTGGTGCGCCCGTTCGCAGGACTGAAAGCCGGCAACATTCTCGTTTCTCGCGTTTCGCTCTTTGCAACCACCATCGAGTGAGCAATGTTATAATGTATTCTCATGTTTATGAGCCAACATCAGCATTCGTTAGAGATTTTAATGATTTGTTAATAAACTATTACAACATAACCGTTCCAGATGATGATGATGAAAACGATGATGTAGGTGAGCTGCATGTATCTCAAATCCAATATGATGGTGATGATTTATAGATGAGCGATGAGGTAGGGATGAAGGACGCATCTCAAAACCATGATGACGATAGTGGCGATTCACAGTCGAAGAAGAAGACCGATAAAATGTGTGATTAAATAAATGATGTATAGTTTTCCATAATATATTTTCAAGTGCTAAGTTTTCCTTCAATTTTTTTATTAATAATCTTGTTTTCCTAACGGACGATTAAACCTACATTAACAATGCTACAGTTAATGCGAAAGGACGATTAGGTGGGAAATTACAATAAGTGTGAGACCGGTTTTTTTGCACACTGTAAGTTAAATCAGACTGTTTATTTTTTTTTAATTGAGAGCTGGTTTTACATGATTAATCTAAATCAAATTGGTATTTTTGAACTGTGGTTGGTTTTAACAGACTGTAAGTGAGTCCAATCAGTATTTTTGAACTGTAAGCTAGGTTTCGCAAACTGTAGGTTATGTTTTGATTAATTCAGATTGATTTGATTTGGTTGATTGATTGATTGAGATCGACCTGATTGTTTGGTTTGATCGAGCCTGGTTTGTCTGGGATTGATGTGCTCAATTGGATTAATTAATTGATTCGTTTGTTTGAGAAAGAAACGAGGGAGACGAGAGAGAGGATGCGAACACGATCAACCTCTATTACAAAAAACGTTCATTATTCCTTATATTACTAAATGGCGTCACAAACAAACCCTAATTAGTCCCAGAAATATACCGCTAAGCGGCGCCACCTCTATTACAGAAAACATTCGCTAGTTTAAAAATATACCACTAGATTACATCTTTATTACAGAAAATATTTATTAGTCCATACACAAGTAGATAACGACACGAATTCAAATTTCGCAACAAAGGGTCCACGACAGGAGGGCGCAGACCCTAACACAGGTTCCTATACTTGTCTTATAAGTTAGCATTAGTGCCCATTATTGGAATACTATTTATCGTTGATGGGTCCACGACAAGGGCGCAGATACTAACACATGTTCCTATACCTGCCTTATGAGATAGAATTAGGGCTGTCCTATTAGAATACTATTTCCAGCTATGGAGGTCAGCAGGTTCCTATATCTGTCTCATTTGATTAACATTTAAAAATTCCAAGGTCGACCGCTTCTATAAAATATCAATAACACAGGGTCATTTCAAATACTTTGTAATTTATATATGTGCTAATATTAGTGGTTCGCTAAATTAGTAACAATAGAAAATATCTCAGGATAAAATGGAAAACGTACTACTGCCTCGAAATTCAAGAAGATGAAAACAGTACAATTTCTGAGAACGCAGAAGAAGGTTTGAAAGCCCCGAAAACAGCTAATTTAAGAATAATCTCACTTCTATGTAATAATAACAGTGAACGATAAAGGCTGTTTGTTATCCTTTTCATTTATTTAAAGTCTAACCATCATCGAATCGCATTAAATGGTTCCAAGATATACAAGGATTACAGCATTTTAAATGAAAGGATTATTAAAATTTTCAATGCAAGACAATTAGTACTCGTGGATGAAGATCTAGCTAAATGTATTATTACGGACTTGCATAAAACATATGGACATTTGGGGATTAGAAAAACATGGTTAATATTCAGAGAGAATTTTTATACAAAGAAAGATTTCACTTTTGTAAAAACTATTATAAATGGATGTGAACTTTGCATTTCCAGCCAAAGAAAAGAACCATACTAATCTTAACATTGTGAACCGTTTTAGATGATAGCGATCGATTACATTGGGAATTTAACACCTGGACAAAATGGTTATAAAAATATGTTAGTTATTGTTGATATTTTTCAAAATTTGTTAAACTTTACCCTAGCAAAGAATGTACGCCAAGACAAGCTACTATTTTAATTGAAAAGTTCATACAAGAGACAGGAAGACCAAAATCCATCCTAGCGGATAACGCAACAAATTTCTAGTGCTAAGTTTGGGAATAAATTTGAAGAAAGTGGGATCAAAATATATTTTTGTTCTATTAGACATCCTCAAGGTAACCCAGCTGAAAGGTATATCAAGGAAGTAATAAAATTTTTAAGAATATTTACACATGAAAAACACAATGCGTGGGTAAAATATTTAAAAATTATAGAGAAGTGTGTAAACGAAGTACCAAATGTTAGAACGGAGGTGGCTCCAATAACACTGATGAAAAGAATCATACCAGAAAGACCTTGGAGACAGCAACAAGATGGGGTCGAGGTAGAAGGCCTAATACAAGAAGTTAGAATGAAATTATGGACAATTTTGAGCAATTATGAAAAGAAACAGTTATCGAAGATTAAGAAGAAAGTAACGTTCAAAGAAGGTGATTTAGTTATTATACGTAGATTAACAGTGGCAGATAGAGGACATAACGAGTGTGCGAAACTACTGTTGCCGTACGAAGGACCTTACAAAGTTAAAAAATGTTTTGGGGGTACAACGTATGAATTATGTAAATTAAGTTAGGTTAAGTTTTAAATTTAAGGTTTTTTACAAATTTATAGTTTTATAGAGTAAGTTGAGCTTAGAATAAATTGTTAATGTAATTAGTAGGAGCTTTTCCTCATTTCCGTGCAGTAATTTACTTTGTACAAGTCATTTGAACATAAATTTAATAAAATGGGGTTAACTACACAAATTTCCTATGTTAAAAAAGAATTTTTCTTTAAATTTAAGATATTGGAATTGAAATAAATGTTTTCTAATTCAAATTTTCGTGCAGATCACGAATATGTATTTAGTTTAAGTGTAGAAAGTAAGATTTTTTAGATATAAGCAAATTTAGTTTAGGATAAGTCAAATCGTACATTTTTTAACAGATGTATATCAAGTGAGGTATCATTTTGTGCGGAATCTTGCACAGATTTCATTTCAGTTTTTAAAATTTAAATCAGCAGCTTATTAAGAAAGTTATGGCATAATTTATATTTTAGATAGGTTTTCAAATTTATTTAACCAATCACAGACTTGGTTACCTTGTTTATATTCTTAAAAAAAATTGAAATTTTTGTAGCTAACAGGAGAGTATATAAGGAATTGTTCCAGAACAGACGCTCTCTCTTCTTTTTGTTTCTCAAAGTTTAAGTTTTTATGACAAAGGTCAAAGTGTTGTGTTTTGAGTTAACACGTAAGTTTAAAACCACGTTTATTATCGGAAACTTTGATACGAGTTTGTTGAAGAGACGAGAGTTCAAAACAATTGTTCTTAACCTACAATCTTAATTAAAGTTAGGTTACCGATAAATTTCCATGTCCGTAAAGTTTATTACGATTTAAATTTAACAGTTTGTTACGATTTATGTTTGACGTTTTTAAAAGTTCGGTTGTTGTAATTTATTTTTGGTTACGTTGTCATAAACAAAATTTACTCAATTTTTCCAATTGATGTTTAATTCCTGCTGCGACATATTAATAAATGATATTCCATATCGGATGCTAAAAAGAAAAGTGAATTTAATTTAAAATTTTTACAACATTAAAACAATATTTAACCCGAAAATAATTGAAGCATTTTAATACAACAATTAAATAAATATTATAATTAACAGTTTAGTGCTTGAGTGAAAACATTTAAGCAATTATAAGCACGTTTACCACAAGAAAAGCAACCATTTATCCGAGGGACATTGTTGAATTATTGGAAGTACTGCAGCAACAAGTGGAACGGATCAATAACATCGATCACCGACTGGAAGGAGCCTACGTTTGGAAATGGAACCAGCTGTATGAACACATCCTTTTGAAGTTATGCCGATGCACATGTGAGTCAATTTTTAATCATAACCCATCAACTTGTATTCATTCTTTGTGTGATTTCCTGCATTTATATTTTATGTATAGGTGTAAATGTTTATGCAATAGCTGTGTAAACATCTATAAAACAATTAAAACTTTAGTCTTCTTTCAAAATTTCAATTTCAATTACAAAATTAACATCACATTTTTAGGAAGTTACCATTTAACAATTTTGATAGTTTGGTATTTGATTTCAGTTAATACGCAACGCATGCGTTATTGTGCAAACTTTAGTAAGTCTCATTTCTTATACAAGATATTTGATATAACGTGGAATCCACATAATAAAGAACCATTTAATAATTCCAGTAGTACTTCTGAATGCAATTCAATTCATATAATAATAACAATTAATTACATATCAAAGTGTAAAGTACAATTAAGTATTTTCCCAATAATTGAACTCTATCCCCGATATATTTTACTTATAAGGACACCTCACCGCGAATTATGTATAAAGACCGCGGCGCTACCGGAAAAAAGCTCTCTAGCTCTAGCCTCTAGAATCTAGAACCGATATCCAGACCGAGCGCACTTGCCGTACTTAGTAGCGTTGTATACGCCGCCTGGCGATTGCCGCACCCATTCATCCTGAACCGTCGCGTATCTTTAGTCGCGTTACTTCACTGCCTTCACCGGTAAATCAGCGTCATACAATCAAGCTGCTGGTTGAGATACGCTAACGTTAACAGCACGTAAGTTTTATTGCACCACTTTTCTTAAACATTACACCAGATACCCAGAGAAACGACGGACTTCAGAGCCCGGAAGTTATCTCACCGTTCCAGTTCACACACTAGAAGTCACGATAGGCTGTAAAGCCTGAAGTCACCTTCTGCAAACATACACACAAACCAGGACGTTGATACTGCGGGCTCTGACGCCCTGAAGTCAACTTCCATTTACTCCAGCGGCAAGAAGGGTATTCACTATAATTCTACCGCTCCCCGTGAGATCCCATTATACATCAGGCGACGGGATGGACCCAGAATCTTATAAAGGGCTCTCCATTAAACATATATTACACATACAATACACCTACCACCAGGAAAAATTAGCAATACAAATAAGCGGCGCCAAGACCTGGAGATAATCTCAATACCAGAAGCCGTATTCTTAGAGATCAAGCGCGTGATCCTCCAGTTAAATAAAGACGAACCCGCGGTGCGTTTACGTAATAAATTGCATCAACCATGTTCCAGCGTCTCACGAACCGACTACAATTTGTTAGATATTCTTCTAATAATATTTCTTAATAAAGGAAATCCGGTAAGATAAACATTCCTGTATCGCGAGTATAGTTTCACGAAAAACCAAACACTATCCACTATTTCGTTCCCGAATGCCTGACTAATTTACCAGCCTCATAATAAATTACGAACATTATACGTGTAAATTTTTTCATTTTAACGCCGAGAATAATCGTGTACTTAAGACACCTGCATTCCGTCTGATACAATTCACATAATTGTTTAATTTAGTTCACGCAGTCCTAAAAGATCGTGTAAACCCGCCTCAGATTAATTCGTTTTCAACAATTAATAATAGAAGCAATTTTTAATAATAACTAACGTAAATAAGTTCGTGATAAACTCCGTCTTCCCTGTATTTAATAGGTAGAATAAGTTCCGCTTATAAGAAAGTTATATGCGTTTAACAATAACAGACGTTTTCTAATAATAAAGAATTAATGCGTCTTATTGCCGGGCATAAATAAATGTTATGTATTAAGTAATCAAGGTAAATATGTTCTCAATTAATTAAGAACTCCTGAGACCATCCTGATCAATTAGAGTAAATAATCGAGTGCACACGAACAATTTGCATTCCGAAACGTATAAATATTAACCTGTCCTGTGTGAAGAATTCCAAGCACTGAATTCACATCTATTCTATCTGAAAGCCATGTCACATATAAGAAAAGTCACTCGCACCAAGGTTACTTTAAATTATTGATTTTTCTCTTTGACCTGCTTACAAACACCAGCGGAATCGTTGTCCATACGAAGAATATTACACAGGGCCGGCCTAAGCGCTAGTAATAAATTAAAGAAAATCGATTTTTGTCATAACACACTAGCAATTGAACCATAATAATTTATGTTTCCACAGAAACGTCTCAGGAGCCAATAGTTCCATCACTACCGTCTACGGGGGACTAAACAAAACGGGCGCTACCAGGAAGGACACTTCGGTTAACCTGATATAAAATGTTTCTTGTTAATTTAATTCACCTAGTTTGGTATCTGATTATTTAGTTTTATAGGAACTAGGGTAATCGTTTAAAACATTTTATTATAATTATTCAAAGTGTACAGTGTTAAGCACCAAAATACGAACCACCCCCGTCTTGTTAAGACAAGACCCGACTTAGGCACATTAAAATAAACCATTTTAATTATTGTAAGCAAAGTGGCTTACATCTTTTTATATTATCTTTTGGCCATAGATTCGTACTTATGAATTCCTCTTCTTTTACCATCCCTTCTCTTTCTCTCCCTTCCACTATCAGTTCCAAGGCTGGTGGTCCTATTTGACCCTCTCCCCTAACCTGACTGCCTTCATCTTTTCCCAGCCTCTGCATTCGTTATTACATAGCCTATTACTACAATATGCCTCAATACACACAAATAATATATATATATATATATATATATATATATATATAATTACAAATAATAACAAACCCAAGACTCGCATTCAGTTAACGATTGCCAAAAATTGCCACGTTAAGTTTGTCTGTGAGTCCTTGTGTCCTTGTGTCTGTGTGTCCGTGTGTCCGTGTGTGCATGTGTCCGTGTGTCCCTGAGGTTATGTGTACGTGCGTCCATGTATCCGTGTGACCGTGTGTACTTGTGGACGTGTCTCCGTCTATTCGTATGTCTCTGTGCCTGTTTGTCCGTAAATCTTATGTCCGTGTCCGTGAGTCCATGTGTTCGTGCACACTTGTGTCAGTGTGTCCTTGCTCCCGTATCTCCGTGTCTCCGTGTGCGTCTGTGTCTGTCTATCCGTGTATCCGTATGTCTATGACGACAATTAAATTCTGTATAATTTTTTTGGGAATACATAAAAAAAGATCATAATTTTAGGTACGTTATTTTTATAATGTTTCTTATACGAAACTATGTAAGCCTTGAAAACTGATTCAGTTAATTGTCAAGTCTGACGTGCGGTTATTAAAAAGTAAAATGAATTTGTTTCCAATTTGGACCAATGATAAAGGATCGTCCTTCTCACCTTTGCATTTAGGTATCGGTAAACAAAGGAACATACGATAAGGATGGTGCCGATGTGTGACGTCATCTATTTTAGATAACAAAAACAAAACTACTGTAACCTAACATAATTAAATTAGATAAACAAAACTACAATAACCTAACAAATGTAGATTAATAAACAAAACTATTGTAAGAAAAGTGCACGAGTCGGTATCGAACCCGCACCAACCCGCTACATCACCAGCGCTCTAGCAGTTTGACATTGAAAGTGATATTTAAACCATTTATATAATCCCCATTTATATGAGCTATGATGACGTCACTCATCGGCACCTTTACCGCCTCATTTGGGTTCAACTTAAATGCCAATTTGTTTAATAACTTAAGCATAATGTGATATCATTCTACTTAAAAACTATTAAATTATATTATTAAAACATAGAAAAACCTTGGCAGATTGGTTTATACTTTTATACAATTGAAAACCTTTAAATGAGTAATTTAGTGAATTTTAAATTTCAATTATAAGGTAGTGTTGCAGCCACCTCATAACCTTCTGTTAAATTTGTAATAAAGTATCTAGCTAGATGTAAACATTTAGCAAATTTACATTTAAAACTAAATTGCTAAAGTCCGAAGGCGTCAAATCTGTGTTGGTACGTTTCCCAAGCAACTATTTAGAGTTAGTGTACAGAATTGCAGTTTCTGTTTTGCAAACTAACCATTTTACTGATCTTATAAACAATTCACGTTGTGATCTGGAACAAATATATAAATTACATAAAGGAAAACTCGGTCTTCTTGTCGCAATTTATGGTTTATTGTATAAATGTACAAATTAAATCTAACTTGATTAATCCGGAAATACTAGAATAAACAGTTTTAAAATCTGTACTTTCTTGTTGCTAGATGACTTTCTGAATATTTTTTATTCGAACTTTCCATCATTAGTTCGAAAAGCATGTTTATTATGAGATAATTCGTTCCAGTTTTTGATAAATAGGACACAAGATCAACAAACATGCATTATCTTTGATTAAAGATATACTTATGTCGCAACCTATCAACGTCCAGCCACTCAACGTCCAACCAATTAACAGTATAAATATGTTTAAAAAAACATTGTTGAAATAAATACTTATTCTTTTTACCAAAACTTTAGAGTACATAACTCTAAAGTAAATATACTTCATGGTCGTAAAATTATCTTAAGGGAACTAAATTTTATGATAAACAAGCAGCAAACGCATAAAGTTTCATTAAAAGTTGAAATTTCAACATTTTATGAATTGCCGTAGGGTAAGTGACCTATGTAACTTATTTGCGCATGTACAGTCAGTTACCTGACGACCTCATTTTCTAAATAGACCATCGATATATTTTCGCAACGTCGGGAGAAACTACATTTTCATTTATTTGTAGGTCATCTAAGGTGTAAATTACAAAAGTATTCGACATCAAAGACCGCTAATTAACTGTTGAGGGATAATTAAAATCTTGCTGACAAGCGAAATATATCTTCTTATTGTCTGAGGAGACTAAAATGAAAGAAAATGTAAAACTCATATAATTATGTCAAGGGTTCAGTTTGTCTAATGAATGTATGTAAGAAACGTTCTTGGAATAAAAGAAAAGTTTAACGTTCAATAAAGTGTTCGTTAAAAATTATACATTTTTTACTGTAATTGTAAAGTTATAATTGAAAAGTTATACTTGTTTCTGGTTTTGCAATTTATATTTTCATAAACTTTGAGAAGCGTTGGTTGGTGTTAATTAGGTATGTAAAAACAATCTATACCTCACAGTTTTTAGTTTACCTTTTTGTGTACTTAAACAATTCCACGCAATGCTTCAATTTAATTTGTTTCTGGTGATTACTGTCGCTATTATATCATCTGTATAATATATGAATTCTTCAAATTAGTTTTATTTTATCCGTAACAATGATTTTAGTTGATAAACCCCATGATTGTGTAATACACCTACAAATGTAAAAATTTTATTTTAACTAGTTAAACTGTTATGAAATGAACGCCTGAAAATGAAAAAGGTCATTATAATTTTGTTATACCAACTAAGCTTACTCTTTATAGTCACACTATTTATTTAAGCCTTAAATTAATTAAAAAAATGTCTTGTACGAAGTTTGTTAAAACCAGACGTCCTACATTTAGTGTAATATAAGCATCTTATATTCAATTGCATCTTATAGATTCCTAGAAATAATATACTTTGGATGTGTGATGTTTCTGTTAGCTGCTATTTATTATTTAATAGAAATGGTGAACTTTTATTTTGCATCATTGTTGAAACTACCTAACACTATCCAACAATAAAATATCTGGTATGGAACACCACACGACCTTCCAACCTAAAAAATGAAAATTAAAAGAAATGAAATAATTTTAATAACAATTTTGCAGCCCCTTTGATAATAAGTTCATTACGAAAATAACCAGCATTGGGAAAACAAAAAGAATAATCTATGTCAAACAGACATTTAAAACTTCATGTCAGACAGAGGATAATAGACATCTAGATGCTAACTTTATAATTGGAATGAAATAAATTTAATTATAATTTTTTATCTTCCAACGCACATATGCATATGTAGGTATAGCAGGTTATGCAATAGACTTTTTCACTTCGTTAAATCGGCTTATTAGCTCATTTTAAAACTTTTGGGCAAGTTTGACCAAGTTCGGCCATCATGTCTGGATTCGTGTGTGTGCATTTGAGGGTGTGTGTGCGCGTACGTGTGCGTATGCGTATGCGTATGCGTGTGCATGTGCGTTTGCGTGTGCGTGTGCGTGTGTGTGCGTTTGCGTGCACGTGTGCGTGTGCGTGTGCGTGTGCGTGTGCGTGTGCGTGTGCGTGTGCGTGTGCGTGTGCGTGTGCGTGTGCGTGTGCGTGTGCGTGTGCGAGTGCGTGTACGTGTGCGTATGCGTGTGCGTGTACGTGTGCGTTTGCGTGTGCGTGTGCGTGTGCACGTGCGCGTGCGTGTGCGTGTACGTGTGCGTGTGCGTGTGAGTGTGACTGTGAGTGTGCGTGTGAGTGCGAGTGCGTGTGTGTGCGTGCATGTGCGTGTGCGTGTGCGTGTGCGTGTGCGTGTGCGTGTGCGTGTGCGTGTGGGTGTGCGTATGCGCGTGTGTGTGCGTGTGCGTGTGCGTGTGCGTGTGCATGTGCGTGTGCGTGTGCATGTGCGTGTGCGTGTGCGTGTGCGTGTGCGTGTGCGTGTGCGTGTGCGTGTGCGTGTTCGTGTACGTGTGAGTTTGCGTGTGCGTCTGCGTGTGCATGTGCGCGTGCGTGTACGTGTGCGTGTGCGTGTGAGTGTGACTGTGAGTGTGCGTGTGAGTGCGAGTGCGTGTGTGTGCGTGCGTGTGCGTGTATGTGTGCGTGTGCGTGTGCGTGTGCGTGTGCGTGTGCGTGTGCGTGTGCGTGCGTGTGCGTGTGTGTGCGTGTGTGTGTGCGTGTGTGGGTGCGTGTGTGTGCGTGTGCGTGTACATGTGCGTGTGCGTGTGCTTGTGCGTGTGCGTGTGCGTGTGCGTGTGCGTGTGCGTGTATGTGTGCGTATACATATGCGTGTGCGTGTGGGTGTGCGTGTGCGTGTGCATGTGCGGGTGCGTGTGCGTGTGCGTGTGAGTGTGATTGTGAATGTGCGTGTCAGTGTGAGTGTGAGTGCTGGTGTGTGTGTTTGTGCGAGTGTGCGTGTGCGTGTCTTGTGTGTGCCTTTGTGTGTGTGTGTGTGTGTGCGTGTGCGTGTGCGTGTGCTTGTGCGTGTGCGTGTGCGTGTGATTTTGCGTGTGAGTGTGCGTGTGCGTGTGAAGGTGCGTGTGCGTGCGCACATTCCTGTGCGTGAGCGTGCGCACGTTCCTGTGCGTGAGCGTGCGCACGTTCCTGTGCGTGAGCGTGTGCGTGTGCGTGTGCTTGTGCGTGTGCGTGTGCGTGTTCGTGTACGTGTGAGCTTGCGTGTGCGTCTGCGTGTGCATGTGCGCGTGCGTGTACGTGTGCATGTGCGCGTGCGTGTACGTGTGCGTGTGCGTGTGAGTGTGACTGTGAGTGTGCGTGTGAGTGCGAGTGCGTGTGTGTCGTGCGTGTGCGTGTATGTGCGTGTGCATGTGCGTGTGCGTGTGCGCGTGCGAGTGCGTGTGCGTGTGTGGGTGCGTGTGTGTGCGTGTGCGTGTACATGTGCGTGTGCGTGTGCTTGTGCGTGTGCGTGTGCGTGTATGTGTGCGTATACGTATGCGTGTGCGTGTGGGTGTGCGTGTGCGTGTGCATGTGCGGGTGCGTGTGCGTGTGCGTGTGCGTGTGAGTGTGATTGTGAATGTGCGTGTGAGTGTGAGTGTGAGTGCTGGTGTGTGTGTGGCAGTGTGCGTGTGCGTGTCGTGTGCATGTGCGTTTGCGTGTGCGTGCGCGTGTGCGTGTGAGTGTGCGTCTGAGTGTGCGGGTGCGTGCGTGTGTGTGCCTTTGTGTGTGTGTGTGTGTGTCGTGTGCGTGTGCGTGTGCTGTGCGTGTGCGTGTGCGTGTGCGTGTGATTTTGCGTGTGCGTGTGCGTGTGCGTGTGAAGGTGCGTGTGCGTGCGCACATTCCTGTGCGTGAGCGTGCGCACGTTCCTGTGCGTGAGCGTGCGCACGTTCCTGTGCGTGAGCGTGTGCGTATGCGTTTGCGTGTTCGTGTGCATGTGCGTGTGCGTGTTAATGTGCGTGTGCGTGTGTGCACGTGCGCATGCGTGTCTGTGTGTGTTGTTTGCGTGCGTGTATGTGCGCGTGCGCGTGGGTGTGCGTGTGAGTGTTTGTGTGCGTCTGCGTATGTGTGTGCGTGTGCGTGATCGTGTGCGTGTGGGTGAGCTTGTGCGTTATCGTGTGCATGAGCGTGTGCGTGCTCGTCCTGTACGCGTTAGCGTTCGTGTACGCGCGTGCGGCGTTGGTGCGGGTGCGTGCGTGTGTGCGTGCGTGCGAGCGTGCGAACGTGTGTGTGCCTGCGTGTGTATCTGTGTATGGAGGTGTGTTAGTATCCACGATATCTCCAGAACGGAAACACTTACGTACTTTTGTAATTTAAGCTTGTTTTCATTTGACTCTGAACTGATTAGATTGTGTGAGAAAACCAGCCGCGGATAGGGGTTTATTAGTGCTAATTTTTGGTTTTTATCAAATATTTCGAAAACATAAGCAAATTTCAAAAATATAAAGATACGTATATGTAGACCCTAAACATATTGACTAATAGTGCTGTATGCAATTTTTTGAGGTAGAGTGTTAGTTCAGTTTATTTCATTATCTGAAAAACGATTAATTTTATAAGAAATGATGTAAACGTATTTTTTAAACAAAATTTAATTTGACATAAATTCTTTTAATGTAAAGCGAAATAGATGTAAACGTTATATAAATAAGATTGAAGATGCTAAAGTTGTATTATCGAAATGTTTATAGAAACGTGTGGCTTTGGAGTTTTTTTTACGTTAACATGTATTTATGTCTATCAATCTATATCTGACATGAAGTTTTAAACATCATTGTGACGTTTTCTACAATGTTGACTGTTTTCTTTATCAATGTGTAAAAAAGAGGTCGCATTGTTATCCTAAAAAAATTTAAATTAAAATTATTTAATTTCTTTTCTTTCCACGGCAGATATGTTATACGTTCATAACGAAAACAGGCAACATTGTGGAAAAAAACAATAATCTATGTGAGAATGATGTTGAAACTTTCATGATTCATGTTTCTCAGCTATCAATTAATAAACATAAATATATGCATGTTAATTAAAAAAAACCCAAATCCGCCGTTGGTATATTTTCATTCATATTACATTAATTTTTATACTTACCTTGCGTGTTAATAAGAAACTTTACAAAGAAAAGTTATATAAATTAAATTTTCTTTAAAAAATATGTCTACACTTTTTCTTATAAAATTAATACTTATTCAAACATAGAAAAAAATTTGAACTAACACTTAACTTCTACATAAGGAATTTTTTCGTTAAAAAATTTCTTAATCATAATTAATCGATAGATTCAAGGTATGTATCTCGGTATTTGATATCTTTGAAATATGCAGCTGTTTTAAAAATATTTGCTAAAAACCAAAAACTGACCCTCATACTCCCCACCCACCCCGCCGCTGCATTTTCCCCAAAATCTGATCAGCTCCAACCCAAATGAAAACAAGCTGAAACACAAAATTTTACGTACGTGCGTATTTTCGTTCTGAAGTGGTCGCACGCTCCCACGCAGGGATCCACACACGCACGCACGAACGTACGCTCGCACACTCACTAGGTCAATTTTTGAAAATACATTTCCAATTTTTGCATAAAAGTACTTTTACTTTTTGATTTTGTTGTTGAGTGGCTTTTAATTAATTATATATTCGTGTATGGAATTCGTTCATCCATTGTCTAAAACAATTACACTGTTCTAGAGAGGGAGAGAGGGAGAGAAGGAGAGGGGGAGAGAGGAGAGAGGAGAGGAGAGGGAGAGAGGAGAGAGGGAGAGAGGGAGAGGAGGAGAGAGGAGAGAGAGAGAGAGAGGAGAGGAGAGGAGGGAGAGAGGGAGAGAGGGAGAGAGGAGGAGAGAGGGAGAGGAGAGAGAGAGAGGAGAGAGGGAGAGAGGGAGAGAGGGAGAGAGGGAGAGAGGAAGAGAGGGAGAGAGAGAGAGGGCAGAGTAACTTTGGAATTTGCGGACGGATCGACGGACAGAGTGCTTCTATTTAAGGAGCTTGAAAATTCTTTTGGATCTTATAAGATTTCTAAAGGAACATGAGCAATTTTAAATTAGAATATCGCAGTGTTATAATATTTCTCACAATATGTATGTTGTACGAACCTATGGATATTGTACCATTAATAAGACATTTGAAGCATCGGAACCCAGTGCTATAGCCATATTGAATTACAGTTTGAGCATGAGTAAGGTGCCTGTCAGGCGAGTTTCATGATGGCTGGCACCTCAAAAAAACTGAAGATTGGAAATGTCATAAGGTCGTTTTAACAGGACAACCTTAAAATCAAGCAACTATGCTAATACATAATACTTAATATCTAATACCTAATGTCTAATAATTAACACCTAATACCTAATACCTAATACCTAATACCTAATACCTAATACCTAATACCTAATACCTAATACCTAATACCTAATACCTAATACCTAATACCTAATACCTAATACCTAATACCTAATACCTAATACCTAATACCTAATACCTAATACCTAATACCTAATACCTAATGCGTAATACGTAATACCTAATACCTAACATCTAATACCTAATACCTAATACCTAATACCTAATACCTAATACCTAATACCTAATACCTAATACCTAATACCTAATACCTAATACCTAATACCTAATTCCTAATACCTAATACCTAATACCTAATACTTAATACCTAATACCTATTACCTAATACCTAATACCTAATACCTATTACCTAATACCTAATACCTAATACCTAATACCTAATACCTAATACCTAATACCTAATGCCTAATACCTAATACCAAACACCTAACACCTAACACCTAATACCTAATAGCTAGTAGCTAATATCTAATACCTAATACCTAATACCTAATACCTAATACCTAATACCTAATACCTAATACCTAATACCTAATACCTAATACCTAATACCTAATACCTAATACCTAATACCCAATACCTAATACCTAATACCTAATACCTAATACCTAACACCTAACACCTAACACCTAACACCTAACACCTAATACCTAATAGCTAATAGCTAATAGCTAATATCTAATACCTAATACCTAATACCTAATACCTAATACCTAATACCTAATACCTAATACCTAATACCTAATACCTAATACCTAATACCTAATACCTAATCACTAATACCTAATACCTAATACCTAATACTAATACTAATACCTAATACCTAATACCTAATACCTAATACCTGATACCTAATACCTAATACCTATACCTAATACCTAATACCTAATACCTAATACCTAATACCTAATACCTAATACCTAATACCTAATACCTAATACCTAATACTAATAATACCTATTACCTAATACCTAATACGTAATACCTAATACCTACCTATACCTAATACCTAATACCTAATACCTAATACCTAATACCTAATACCTAATACCTAATACCTAATACCTAATACCTAATACCTAATACCTGATACCTGATACCTGATACCTGATACCTGATACCTGATACCTGATACCTGATACCTGATACCTGATACCTGATACCTGATACCTGATACGTGATACCTGATACCTGATACCTAACACCTAACACCTAACACCTAATGCCTAATACCTAATACCTAATACCTAATACCTAATACCTTATACCTAATACCTAATACCTAATACCTAATACCTAATACCTAATACCTAATACCTAATAGCTAATACCTAATACCTAATACCTAATACCTAATACCTAATACCTGATACCTGATACCTAATACCTAATACCTAATACCTAATACCTAATACCTAATACCTAATACCTAATACCTAATACCTAATACCTAATACCTAATACCTAATACCTAATACCTAATACCTAATACCTAATACGTAATACCTTTCAAATTAAAGTTTTTCACAGCTTTACACTTAAATGATAATTTGACTAAATTTTGTTAAATTGTTACGGTTTTAGTGATTACCCTTAATGTTGTCTCACATTTTGTGAATTTTTCGTACCGGTTGGTAAGCAACACACTTTACTTCTGACCAATGCAGGGTGTCTCATTCATATTGCGAAAAAAATCGGGGGGAGTCTCCTTGACCAGAAATAAGAAAGAAAGTCCTTATGAACCTATGTCCGAAAATGCTTCGTTTCGGAAATACAGGGTGCTAAAACTTACAGAAAATACAAGTTTTTTACTAATATTTGGAGAACCCTGATTCAGTTTTTTTTTTAATTTGGTATGTATGTTTGTAGACGTTTTCTGACGTAATTTGATTTATTTTATCTATTCCAGCGGCGTCTGGGTACTCACTCCTGTTTGTATTAATAAGTAAAAATATGAGACGCTCTGCTTTTTCTATTTTAATGACATGTCGTAATATCTTACTTTACCGCACTAGTGAGGTAAGAATTACTTTACCGTACTATTTCGGTAAAGTGAAAGTGAGAATAAAATAAAATCTAACAAAATTTAATAAACTATTTATTATAAACATTAATAATAAAGTAATCTTTAAACCAGATGTAGAGGCAAAACTAATATTTTCCACAGAATTGACAATCTGAGTTTCATTAAACTTTACAATTATTAGATCAATTGACTTACCTTAAGAAAAATTGATCGAAATTATATGAGTATTGTCGTGCGAAGAATTACAATTACAATACTCGTATTAGCAATTTTTTCTGCGCCAGCGTTTACGAATTTAAAGCAAATCCGGGCCTGCCTTCGCCCATCTCCAGACCATCCATCGAGCACTAACTCATTGCAATTTTGATAAAACAAGAGGAATAGAGCTAGATCGAAAGGGGCAGGGACATGTGGAGGGGATTGTAATTCTTCGAACGGCAATACTCATATAATTCCGATCAATTTTCCTTAAGCTAAGTCAATTGATCTAATAATTATATTTCATATTGCCGTGCTCAAATTACAATAAGGATACACTCGTATATGTTTAGAGTTAAACGATCTAGATCTACTTAACTCTTGATTGCAACCTTAAAACAAAAAATGAAATAATTCTACACCTAGTAACATTAAGGATAATAATAATAATGAACAAAAAAACAAGCACTAAATACCTAAAACTCATTGAGAATCACAATTGCTCTTGCAAATTGTGTAGAATCCAGACCCAAAGGTCGATTATAAAAACGATTGTAAATGGAACTGTTCTTTGTCCATCTTACGGTTTTTCTTATTAATTCAATTGATACTTCAGCTCTATATGCTGCAGAAGTAGCCGCAGGACGCGTACTGTAAGCAGAGAATTGGGTCATATCAATTCCATTGCTCTGGAGGGTGAACTTAATCCATTCACTAATACGTTGCGAGCTCGCAGGATGTATCGGCTAATTAAATAATCTGTACCTGTAGGTCAGTTTTCTTTAGTTCTCTTTATATAAACTTTAATAACAGAAAATAAACATAAATTTGGGTTTTCCCTAAAAATTGGTATAACTAAAAGTGGTTGAAAGCTTTTATCCCGTGAGGTTTTTATAAGATCTGGTATCCTTATTTCTAGTTTATCATCAAAGTGAATAATATTTGATATTTTTATTTTGGATAGTGTTTGTATTCTATGGCCCGAAAATGGTAACTCTTCTATTGGATAAAAAGTCGACAAAAATATTAAAACACAAGTAGGATCCCATGTTGTCTGATATTTAGGCTTTGGTGGATTTTTCTTAAAAACACCTTTGAGAAATCTCTTTAGATAAGCTTTATCTGTTGAATTTATATAAAAATATTAATGAAATAGATGCATGTTGACAATTTAAAGTTGCATATGAAACTCGTTTTTTATATTCTGTAGTTAAGAATGAAATTAGCAAATCTAAAGAATATGTATAAGGACCTTTTTGTAAATTGGTGCAGAAAACCACCATTTTTTATAATATGAGTCATATTGCTTTAGCGTGTTTGGAGCTCAAGATGCCACGAATAAATCCAAACCTACTGCTGGAAATCCTCTACGGAGGAAAGAATTCCGCACAAAATTCCGGCCTCGAGGGTAAGATGTGTCCACAGGAGGTGTGGCTGCCTGTAAGGTGAAGGTAATAAAGTTTCACTTGGTTCGAAAAACAAAGGTTATCTTATTATTAATTTTTTATAGATAGGGTACCATGGCTGGGTTTTCCAACTTGGTACCATAATAATTTCACTTGCTTTACCATAGATAATTTTTCGCAGGCATTTCGTTATTAAACAAAAAGGCTAAGATATTGTAAAGTCATTTACCTTTAAAGATTCCGGATCCGGTTTCCAAGAGATATAGCGTAAACATTTAGTATTTAGGTGGGTTGCAAACAAATCTATGTCTGGATTTCCCATATGAAAACACATTTTTTTAAAGCAACTCATGGATAATTCATATTCGGTATCAGTTTTTGTTACTCGTGATTCTCTATCTGCGAGAATGTCATCTGAGGTATTAATACATGAAGCAACCGGAAAGATGTTACGAATTTCACACCAAGTCCATAATTTTTTTGATACTGTGTTAATTCAAGCAATAGCTGTCGTATTATCAATTCTAAGAATTATTGGGCAGTTAGAAAGTTTATTAGCAAAGCATTTAACAGCGTGAAAAGCTGCAACAAGTTATAACAAATTTATATGCTTGGTTTGTTGTATTGAATCCCAAATACCATGAGCAGTTTGACCATTACAAAATGCCCCCAACCAGTGCGGAATGCATCTGAAAAGATTTCCAACCTGAACTCACGGCTATAAAGAGTACGCACACCTTTATTATTAGAAATATTGTTAAACCACCATTTTAAATCTTTTTCGGCAGCAATTGAGATATTCATAGGACTGTTATAGTTTTGATTGTTTTTTTGTAAGACTAGAAATTTTTCGCGCTCTAAGGTTTTTAAGTGGACGCAGCCATACTGAATCGCTGAACAAGCCGCAACCTGTCTGCCTAATAGTTTTGCAAAAAAATGTACATGTACTCTACTCTTTCTAATGATTTTGACAACAGCCTGTAAAAGGGATAACCTTTCGTCTTCTGGTAATAATAGTAAAAACCGCTGAGAGTCAAAAAAGAACCCTAAACACTGACATTGTTGAGAGGGCAGAAAAGAATTCTTTTTAGCATTTATAATGAAGCCCAAGGATTCTAAAAACTGTGCAGTAAAGAGTACATCTCTTTTGCTCTACTAATAATAATAATATCATCCAAAAATGATAAACATGTAATATTTTTTGTACGAAGATACTTTATTGCTACCCTCATTATTTTTGTGAATACAAAATGGGGCTGTGCAAATGCCAAAAGGAATACAATTGAACATATAATACTTGTTATCCCACTGAAACGTCAAGTATTTCTTGTATTTGTAATAAATTGGAATTAAAAAATATGCATCTTTCAAGTCTAATGTTGTAAAGAAGCAATTCTTAAATACTAACTGTAACACTGTTCTATAATCTTCCATTTTAAAATGGGGTGCGTCAAGAATACAATTTAACTTTTTTAAATTCAAAATAGAAAATAAAACTGATTTGACCGTGGAGTAGTTTCTGAAACTGCCCCAATTCGAATAAGTGTATTAATGCTTTCCTCAACGGCCTTTAAATCGATTTCAAAATTTGCAACAGGTTTCTGTAGTTTAACTGGCTTCATGATAAAATGCATTTTATATCCAGAAAGCCATTACAAAATAGTAGATTTTTTGGTTATCGCTGACCATTGGTCTAAATAATGAGATAAACTGCCAGAATATTTTTTAGAATGTATATAACTTAACGACGGTCTAAACGTTTGTGAGATGGATAGTTCCTCATTCCTCCCTGTTCCTTA
The DNA here is from genome assembly GCA_036346205.1 of Vesta saturnalis. Lineage (NCBI taxonomy): Eukaryota > Metazoa > Arthropoda > Insecta > Coleoptera > Lampyridae > Vesta > Vesta saturnalis. Next base: position 325,819 of record JARFJB010000379.1, on the reverse strand, counting down.
TTGAATTGAGATCTTGCTGGCTATCGACCCGAGGCTAAAAAAGAGCTCCTATTTTTAGGCTGAGAATTGACGACGGTCCAGATACCGCTATCGACTGGGAGGTTAAATTTGGCGCTTGTCTTAAAACCCTAGGTGGCTTCTTTTTAAGTGAAGCTCCCAACTTTTTTGCTTCTTAGAGATCTTCCATTTTTCGCGAAAATCAGTTCAAAATAAAAGAAAGTCTACTGGACACGCTTCTAACACATCTCGTATGGAAGGATCCAGAGATGGAACAATTAAATATCTTCAAAAACATGAAATAGAGTAAAAAATATCTGCAATTAACTTACCAGGATCCCCAGCCTTTTTTAAATCCTGGTCTGTTGCCTGAGCGGGGTTGGACCTGGAGGATTCATGTACAATATTGAATGGCACAGTCAACGCGCTTAAAATAGCGGCTAACTGATTTTGGATCTTAACTAAAAAGGCATCTTGTCTGAGAACAGCTGAGCTGAGACAAATCTTAATTTCAGTATTCAATTCTGGAGGCCTCAAGGCATTACAGTTTTTTAATAAAGGATATGAATCAATAGCCAATTTTTGGGTTTCATTGTCTAATTATATTGTTAGAAAAACAAAAAAGCCGGCTTTTTCTCTGTTATTAGACGGGTAAGAGGGATGCTCATTTCCTAGTCTTCATCCTCTTCAACTGAAACGTTATCATTCTGTAAGTATTCAGAATGTTCAGGTTCCGAAAATTCGGATTCACCTAAAAACAGAAAATATATTGCTCAATAAATCCGGTCCTGTTTTAAAAAGCTTAATCGGCTAAACCGACAACAAAAAATCTGCCTATCTTTGCCCATCATAAAAATGACTGAAAACGTAGACACACTGTGCTTGGAAGGTTATCTTAAGTAACTTTAAACCTGATAGCGAACAAGATTAAAATATCTTTATTCAGTCTTTCTTACTGCAGTAACACGCATTTAAAAATAACGTCTCCATTTGTACATTAATTATTTCCTGTTTTAAGTACTTCTTACATGTATTTATTCATACATTCATCAATATTTATTAAATGTTACATTGTCACATTCCGTTTCATCATTAATTTATTATTAGTCCAGAAGAAGAAATAAAATATTTCGAAATATCGACTTAATAATGGAATTTTAATCTTTTTAAAATTAACAGTCTGCTTTCTGTATATATATATATATATATATATATATATATATATATATATATATATATATATATATATATATATATATATAAATAGAAAGAAATATATTTCTGTGTGAAAAGTTGTACGTTTTTTAACAATATATTCCTATAGGAATAGAATTAAACACATCTCTGTAGGAAATGTTGTTTATAAGTACCAAAAAACTCCATAGCCCTGCAGGACTACGTCTTAGTTGATGGTCTGTATAAAACACCGTTTCTGTAGGAAACGCGTGTGATTAGGAGCAAAGTGCAGTAACCCTATAGGGTTACACCAATAATTGCCCCACACCTATTTCCAAATCTTAATCTATAATCTGAAAACGAAAAGAAAAAATAAGAACTTACCTTTACTTTCTAGAATGTCCTCTAAAAGTTGTTTGAGTTTACGTTTTCTGGTAACTCGCCGTGAATTCATATTTGAAACAACACACCGGCGCACGAAAAAATTGCAATGAGTTAGTGCTCGATGGATGGTCTGGAGATGGGCGAAGGCAGGCCCGGATTTACTTTAAATTCGTGAACGCTGGGTGCAGAAAAAATTGCTACTACGAGTGTAATTTGAGAACAGCAATATGAAATATAATGACAATTATATAATACGCCTGGTTGGATAACACTGTTCTTAATACATTTCGCTGATTGAATTACTTATTTCCCTATATAATTAAAAGAGTTGATAGTAGATAAAACGTATGTACGATGTTCGTATCGTAATTTCATATTACGATACTTAAATCGTAAATAACTATTATATTGAAAGTTTCCATAGCTATAGCTAGTCTCCTAACTAAAATATTGATTTATTTAGGTTTTTTTTTTCTTATTTTCGTTCCTTCTGTGTGTTATGCTGTAATTGATTCTTCACCTGTACTCGAACACTTCTCGAAACTGGGATTCAGTACTGATCACTAAACGGTGGCTTGCTACAACTCTACCTGAAGATAACTCAAAGAGATTTCTTTGTTCTTGACACCGCTTCGACCTAAGACACCGAGGTTTTATAACGTAAGACGTTTGGTTATTTCCGACAAGATCAGCTTACTGTTGAGTTCTATATTGTTGATTGCATGACGCAGCCATGGCGTAATAAATAGTCAAGTACGACAGCCATAATCACAGAGAGTGTTGCTCACTTCTAGATACTTTTTCGAGGAATTATAAACAAATGTAGAACAGTTGCTTATTTGTACTCGATATAACCTTTAAAGGCATTCGCTGCTTACGCATGACTTGGAGATTCAGATAACCATGTTATACACTTAAAATTGTATTTGTTATATTGGAATTAGTAAAAATTATTCTATATATTACTCATGCAAGGTTCCCGCATTGAAATTCCCTAAACAGTTTCGTTTGTGTCTTAATTATTTGTGTGCTAACCATTATTAAGGACACTAACTGTATCGTAAACAGCTGTCAAATTCTACACCTTATGTCTATGAAGCTGCCGTCATTACAATTAAAATTTGCTTCTGTAAGTCTACATCATTATATAAGGTGATCCGTGTTAGACTGTTAATATATGCCAGTGTAGTTCTATTTTTATATTTGTTTTTGTGCTTACTGTTTTATGTTATCAAATTGCTAGCCTCAGTGGTAGACATCTGGCTAGTATATGATTTGGGTAATTTTATTTTATTAATATATTTTCTTTTGAACTAAAAGAAACGTAATAAACGCCTAGCTGGCATGCTGGTATAATTAATTACGTTTTAAGGAACCTAGAACCACGGTTCAAAAAAATTTTTTTTTGGTTTTGTCCTAACCACTGAGGATTTGTTATTTTTTCCCCTTTTCTCCGCTAATAGAATACACCAGTAATTAGCACCACCGTGCAGAAAATCTGTAAACATTCCGCATTCAACAGTAAAACTGAAATCAAGTCCGTAAATTAATTAATATATTAGCCTTCAAGTATTGATAAGATAATTGAAGTAGGTATTATAAATAATTGCACCGTAAAGAGTAATGAATAAAGCTTGTGTATTCAAAATAAAATTGCTCATGATAAGCAAACTTAACGATTTGAAAGATTACACCGTTGGATATAAACACAAATTCTCTTTTTATATTCCGCAATTAAAATTTGACGAATCATTATTTACTTTGTATTGGAATACATATTTTGAATGGAAAATTACACTAAAAACTTTTTATATTAATATTAGTTAAAGATAAGTACACCGAAACATCCAAAAATGAACTGTGAACTTTATCTAGCTCCTATCCACCGTCCGACCGTATTAATTTTTGATTTTAGAAACATCTTCCACCGTCGAAAGCACCCTGAACTATCCACCACTGTAGCACCTGGTGTAGCCGTTTGGAAACCGTACAAGTTCAGGGTTGGAGCCAAAAACCGCCGTGACATTAGCTTATATATGGGTGGCGTCTAAATCCGTTGAATCCGCTTCAACCCCATTACCCAATAAACCGCCATCCGCAAACCGCCCAGGAGTTGACACCGAAAATAAAACAAATACCGTAAATAATAAAACGAGGCTTGATTTTTGATTGGTGTACATTGAGAGCAGGCTTCACATACCACCACCGAAAATCCTTTACACCACCTGGTTCAACGTCATCTCCGCTGGATATTTGACAGTTCTATTATGTTTTAGGTTGTTTCATTTTTATTAGCTGTTGAAATTTTTAAGCACTGCAAATATTGGTGGTTTACTATTGTTACAGATTGGTGTTACTTATTATTATAACTATTTGATTTATTATATATGTGGGGTGTATGATTATTATAATTTAGTGTATTTTGCTTTACACCTACATATAAAATGAGAAGTAAATTGACAAGTTCGGTTCTAAGGATATAACAAGTGGTTTGTTTATTTGGGTCGGGCTTCTATCTGAAATAATGGTTTGTGATAGACGACCAGTATTTCTTTTCTTTCGGCGTATTAGGATCAGGAACCTTAAATTAACCTGTCCTCTTCCGGTTCAACGTTTTGCCTTTTATTTTGATTGTGTCTGTAGTCTTTAGTGTGCCTTGGTATTTCTTGGTTTGAGGGCTACACAAGAACAAACCAAATGGTGTCGTTTTAAAGTATTTTTATATTTCTACGCCAACCACACGCCCACCCATCCAAGTTCCTTTCAAAACGACTGAGCTACGGGTTATCTTAATAGGGGTTACAGTACACCATCTAGTTTTGAGCATCAGTACCATTGTGCACTTAACAGAATTTGCTCTTCGGCTATAACATTTTTCACTGTTAACCTTCGGCTGTTAGAGAATGTGATGAGTTGTCATCTTCAATATTTATTTTTTTTTCAGTAATATAGCTTCCATGGTAGGCCTTATACGTTTACCAAACTGTTATATTAATATCATCTTCATATTTTTCATATTTCATAAATTTGTTTTAACATCTCAAGTAATTTACCATTTCCTGAAGAAGATAACGGTAATTGCTATTGACACGTTTACATTTGTATAAGAGATAAATACAGAAAATAAAAGATTGAATTAAGTTGGAAGCCAAGTCCAGACCCTTTTCACAAAACTATGTTTTCGGATTAAATAATAAAAAATGTAACAGCAGTACAGTGGTGGAGACCCCAAGAAGATGTTCCAGAAATTAAGCACGTGCTGCCTATAGTGATTTCTGTTTTGTGTGCCTGTGCAATCTCTGCTGACATCGAGAGGATGTTTTCCACGTATGGATTCATACATTCAAATATAAGAAAGTATTTTAATTCACATTTCCATGTTTAGAGCTTGTCTAAACAGTTTTACCCTAAGGTCTAACGGACACAGTATTGCATTGAACAGTTTATATTTCAGTCTATTATATAAACAGTTTTGAATGTTTTTCTCGGCACAGTGTAACCATCGTATTACAATGTATAACAGTTTATTTGTCTGATTAGTTTCTTTCAGTTGTTCTAGTTCATATACTAAAACAACCCTAAGATACTTTTAGGAGTATTGTTGAGAAAGTGGATTGTTGGGTTTTTCAGATTGATATAATTTTATAGCTTTTTATAGCCAACATGTTCGAGAAAATGTAGATAAATAAAAGAGAAGGCAATTGAATGTTTCTCCCTCAAGGAATTAAACGCGAAGTAATCACATTATTCTATTCCACTTTGATCCTGTTTACATAAAGAAAATTGTTTTCTTTTCAAACTCCGATCGAAACAAAATTTTATTTTAAAGTGTTAAATTTTATTACGGTCCGCGATTACTTTTAAAAGACTGTAAATGTGTATGATTTATTGCATTAATGCACTGAAACTTCCTAATCTGTTTTATTGTTTCTTTTGTCCATTTTGAGTTTACTACCAGACAGTTATAGAAATTTCAAACTACCTAAATTCTTAATTAGGAATGAGAAATGCTACGAATCCGTCATTTTATGATAATCGCTACAGGTTTTACACATATGACAAGTATTTAATTGTAAACGTCTGTTATCGCTAAGCCCTAAAGAGTAATTATGGTTATAATATAAGTTTATGTTTATTATTAATGACAAAGTCATAACCTTATAATTGTGAATTATCAAAACCACTAACATACACACAGTAAAAGATCGCCTCGAGTGGAACTCGAACCCACGACCACTACTTATCTAGAGTAGAGCTCCTAATCATAGAGCCCTACTCTAGATAAGTAGTGGTGGGTTCCATTATAACGTTATGACTTTGTCATTAATTAGCACTCAGATGTATTTTAGTTTATAGGTTTTCGTTATTATTAATCATTATCCATTTTTAAAATGTTATACTTGTTTATAGACGAAGTTTACACCAATCAATATTCTATACTGTAAATAAATTATATACATACAGACACAGGGTGTCCAGAAAGGTGTGGTCAAAGCTGCTAGGGCGTATAGAGGGTCTCAAAATAACCCTAGTCTTCATTTGAATTTTTTTCCTATCTGACTTCTTTATGGAGTTATCGGTCTTCAAAGTCAGAAGTTAAAAATTGAATTTCAATGATAATTTTTAAACCGCTTCTTTCATTACTATGAAATTTAGACACCCTAACGGTTTCGAAAATACTATTTTATTTAAAACGTAAATTCTAAATAAAAAAACAATCCGTAAACATTTTGTAAGTGACATTTCTCTGTTATGGAAATGACTGTCATTGTTGATTGTTAATGTAAATCGGTTAATAAAAACTGAAAAAAGTTAATACCGCTAAAACTGTAGTAGAGATATGGAGGCATTTACTAATGAGAAGTGTCCAGACATGCATTTAATGTATGGTTTGTCAGAAGGAAATGCCTCTTTAGCAGTTCGACTGTATGCCAATCGCTTTCCTAAGAGGAGGCTCCCAAATCGTAGAACTTTTATAAGACTTCATAGGAATTTAGGAGAAACAGGTACTTGATGAAATTAAGCTCTATCACAATTAAATCTCCCTTACTTACAATTTACTTTGCAGGATCATGCTGAGGAACGGGTACTGGAAATAGTGGAAGCAGATCCTACAAAAAGCACTAGACGTATTACAATGGAAACGAAATCTACAGTTCACAACATCCTACGAGAGCAATTATTATATCCCTATCATCTGCAAAAAGTGCACGCAATGTCTAAAACGGGTTACCATCCTCGTGTAGCATTTTCGAGCTGGTTTTTGGAAAAACAAGGACAAACACCTGAATTTAGTAGCGAGGTACTTTTTACTGAAGAAGCCGGATTCACAGGGGATGGAATTATTAATTCTCATAATTTGCATATCTGGAGCGATGAGAATTCACGCGCCATCATACAAACAAAACACCAAAACAGATTTTTAATAAACTTGTGTATGGAAATAATTAATACCAACTTAGTATGTAATTGATGGAACGTAACAGGAGCAAAATATCGCAATATTTTAGAAGATACCTAAATTTGTTCCTGGAAGATGTGCAGTTGAACACTAGACACGGCAGGTGGTTTATGCATGATGGTGCGCCCTCACACTTAGTAGAAATGCGAGAGAATATCTAAGTAACGCATTTCCAGATCAATGGATTGGCCGAGGCAGTCCCGTCTCATGGCCACCTCGGTCTCCCGACCTTAATTCTTTAGGTTTTTTCTTGTGGGGCCACCTGAAAGGATTGGTATATTCAACACCTCTTAATAGCAGAGAAGAACTTTTAGGCAGGGTATTAACAAAATATGACGTTATTAGAAATGATCCAAACATGCTGTTTCGAGTACAGCAGCATACCTTAAGTCATTTTAGAAAATGTGTAATGAAAAGAGGTGCTCATATTGAACAATTTTCTTAGACATTTAGTGCAAACCCTGTTATTTTTCGTTGCTTTACTTTTATTGTGTTGTTTATAATAATACTGAAGACATTAGTTAGCCGCTTTAGTGCAAGTTTGCAACTCAAAAATGCAAGTGTTCAGGAGAAGCAGTTTACTATTTCAATATTTTTTCGTTTCGTATTCATTTTCAAATTCTAATGAACTTAGCAGAATGATAGTACATTTTTTTGTTTGACTTAATTCGCAATTTACATAGAATTACTGAAATGCATTTTTCTCGAAAACGGTAAGAGATATCGATTTCGCACAAGAGCACCTTTTTTGTTGCTAAATGATGGGGGAATGAAACTATTATAATAAAATTCCAAAATTTTCAATACTGTAAAAAATTTTGTTAATTTAGAATCTTAATTTTGACTTTACCTGTCAAAAAATGCCATTCTATGAGGTAGTTGCGGTGTCTAAATTTCATGGTAATTAAAAAAGCGGTTTAAAAATTATCATTGAAATTTAACTTTTAACTTCTGACTTTGAAGGCCGATAACTCCATAACGAAGACTTGGGTTACTTTGAGCCCCTCTATACGTCCTAGCAGTTTTGACCACACCTTTCTGGACACCCTATATATATATATATATATATATATATATATATATATATATATATATATATATATATATATATATATATATATGATACATATACACAGGCTGAGCCAATAGTACGTTGGTGGAGGATTGTGGGTTTTTTAAGGAATATTTCTAAAGTTTGTTGATAGGATGTGGTGGGGTATCCTTAAGGCTACAAATCTAAAATATTTTCACTTGAATCGCAAAATTTGTGCAGAGCGATTTATGTTAAAGTTGCATTTTATTAAATGGAGCCCCCTGTATATTATTGCCAGTCGTTTAGCCGCAACTCGTCATTTTTACAAAAAGTAGATGTCTGAAGAAAACTAAATATCTTTGTGATCAAAAAACTTAAAAGGGTGGAAGGCAATGACTCTGCGACGTTGCTAGACATGAAATCCACTATCGCAGGCCGGGCGGTCAAATCCGAATTCTTCTTGTGTTTAGAGAAATCACTTTGTCAATTTAGAAACACATGATTTTTTAAATGGAGCGGCCATTTTTTTTATTTTTGCATCAAATGCAAAAATATAACGATATAAATTAGTTTGTATCCATCTTCGCTAATTTCACAATTTCTGATTAATTTGATATATTTTTCAATTTTAAGTTTGTTTTATCTTAGTAACCCATGCAAAGTAAACAAAACACGATTCTCATTATAAAACATTATTTATTAAGGCTGGGGAATGTACCTAATACAAATTATAGGCACTCCTAATGTCAAGGACAACTACTAAAGTACGTAACATTATACAGTACAATTTACACCATGTGTAGAGGGTAAACTAATGAATAGAATGATACATTTGCCATATAAATTTGATTACTAAATAATGCAAAAAAAATATCAAAGTAGTACAATTTTTTTTGGAAAGAAATCATTCCTCTCAAGAAGATTTATATGTTTAATTAATTTACAATTACCATCATACCATATATAAGGGTGTATATTAATGATTCGCCAACTTGGAAGCATACTGAACTTCAAAAAAGAGAGCTGTCCTTGACATTAGTTTACGCTCTTGTTGCTTACGAGAATGAAAATGGCGGTATAATTCAAACATTGTTAGCTCCTATTAAAAGTTCAAGGCATCTTAAGTAGATGGTGCTCTTCCGACATGAAGTTGGAGCATTTTAAAATTTCCAGAGCGCCATTCGAATAAATCCAGGTTATGAACAATTTCCATTGTGTATTTTATGAAATAATTTGTGGAAATTTTTTGAATATGAATGCTCACATTACCAGTTACTGTACTCGTCAGGAGAGTTTGCCGCTACGTCATTAATTTATGAATGTAGCTATCCAATTTGTTTATACTGTATTCTCATATACACCAGTGAATTAAATAATGAATGGTGAACATTCATAGTGCATTTAATGAAATCAACGCGGTATTGAATAAGCAAATGTAGCAGAACGAGTAAACATATAAACGCGAAATCAATTTGTTTTATATGCATATAATTCTCGCTTGACTAATACTACATAATCTCCATTTATTTGTTTATCCTGTGACTGTTTCGTCATTTCCTACATTGACTTCTTTTAATTATCATTTATTACACACTTTAAAGAGAATGGGAGTCCCCTGATATCAGTATCTGCTGTCCAAGAAGTATGACATTAACTGTTTATATCTTAATTCATTACAATCACTTAATTACAGCATGTGGCAAGCATCTTGGGTATATTTGAGAAAACAGTGAGAAATATCTCGAACTACATCTAACCCAGTTTTAATAAGTCCGGGTAAAAACGAACATGCTAAAAAAAATCTGATGATCCACTTTAAACATTCAAAATGGGCATAAGGAATACGTCATACAATATGTATGCACAACACAATCACTATCATTTACACACGTTTGACATACTAATTTATTTACAGAAAAACATGTCACAGTTGCAAGTTTAAATGCAGAAATTCGTAACAGTCACATATTAATAAGTGACAGCAGTCTTCATCGTGTAAATCAGGTGCTAGGATTCGAATTCAAAAGGACTCTAACCGTGTAGCTTTATTGGAAAAAAGTTACATCGCAGAAATACAAATTATATTTCTTAAACAATACATTACAGAGATCAATTCACCTAATCGTGGGCAAGATGGCTATAAGGATGAGAACGTAGTTGCTATGCGGAACGAAGCTTTACAGTGACTCTGATGAGATGTTTTACACTTTAACAACCATGTTTCTACTAGCTATAAGTAGTAGTACAAGTATGTTAGTTCATATTTAATACAATTAATACAAATTATGATTATGAAACATAGTAGCCTTGCTTCGCCACTTTAATTACAAAAAAGAACACTGTTGGAGTATCGTGATAAAAGTCCGTTTTTAGAATATTTGTCGGAGCTTACTTCTTTTTTTCAATGTCAATCTTTCTCTGCCGTTCATGTTGAGCAGCGATAATGTATGGAGGATCGACACATCTCAATCCTCGTTTTAGATTGCCTCGTATAATTTCAGGTAAACTACAACATTTGTAAAATGTTATTAACTTGTTTTCCATACTACTTTCCCAAAATATATCGTCACGTTTAATTTTTTCTATGAATAGTGGTTCACAAAAACAACAAAGTTGCAAATCTCATGTTGCGTAATATGTAGCTGTCCTTGTACCTCAAATGACAGTTTCAAATAAGCACGTAAAGTAATTTAATAAGGTAATATCATTTTCTCACCTGGTAATAATAATTATGATTTTTCTTTAACGATATAGTACCATTTTTATATTCTAAGCACAAAGTAGGTATCGTTTTTGCCGCCTCTTCTAAAGTGATACCAAGTTTGGAAACTTTAAGTAAATATTTTACTTCTACAATTTCTTGTTCCCCAAACAAACCTATTCAAAAGTTGTTTCTGTATTAATTTTTGTAATGCACATACCGTCTGGTGAAGCACCCAAAAATGGATAGGTGATATCTAAAAACAAGCCACTTGGTGCAACTTTGATGTTTAATTTTTCTTGCCATAAGGATACAGCAACTGCTTCATTTATTCTACCATACTCAGTTGCTTCAGAGGTAAAGTACTGTGGTGAAAGAATTGTCTTAACCAAAGAATGGCAAGAAGTGTGATTTCTTCTTTTTATTACTGCTCCAAAGTTAGAAGCTGTCAATTTTTCTGCTCTTTCTAATCTATACAGATCATTTTCAAATTGCCCCATAGTAAGTTAAGCAATTTCAACTCTTCTTTCAGGTGTAATCTAACAAATGAAGTGATCATTATAAAAAAAACTGTTTCTTTTGCAGGGACAAAGCAGGGCGAAAGGTAAAAGGTAGGTACAATTAGGTATGAAAATGTGAAGAGTTGGAAAGCAGTAGTAATTCGGTAAATGAATAGCAAGGATAATAGGTAAATTGTTACTAATGATAAATAGAGAAAATGAACAAATGAAAAAATTTAAATACGGAATATGCAAAGAGGTTAGGTCGTTACGTTAATGGCGCGAAAACAATAATCGGCAATAAATGTAAATCTCAGATCTGTTTTTGGATCTGTTGAAGTTAGCTTTATTCTAATATTTCGTCCATACACGACTCGGAACGAAACCTTAAGTTCGAATTTCGGTAACGAAGGTTATACCACAGTATGGTGTTATACTGTGGTTAAACTCTTCATTTATCAAACAAAGAGCGCTTACGGCGACATCTATCCAGTACAGCATGCGTAAAATGGAAATTCTCCAGCCTCAAGTAGAAAATTACATAAACACAAAAACGAAATTAAGAGCTAACATAAAAATAAAAATAATTTTAATAAACGTTCAATATGTCTACCAATTTTAATTCTACGACGAAAATAATTTTTAACCTTATTTAATATTACTGGGTTAATAGTTGCAAAAACATTTCGTATTCTATTTTTCATATCTTCCGTAGTGATTGATAGTTCAGCATACACTTTTTTCTTGACATACCCCTACAAAAAGAAATCAAGCGGGGAGATCTCGCTGGCTATCGTATTGGTCTTTTCTATCCACAAATCCAGAAATGCGTTATTAAGATACTCACTTACTGCACGGGTACGGTGTGAAAATGCATGTCCTTAATTTGAGCGAGCCGCCATCTTCATGGACTCCAAACCGTTGGTATACAGAAGAAAGTGGCCAAGTCCAAGTTTTCGAGATCCAATTTTCTAACATAAAGTACTTAAAACGTAATATATTTTTACAAATAAAATTGGTTAAATCTATTTTCTTATGAATAAACTTCACAATCTCATATTTCACAACTGATCAAGCCTGTGTCTTAAATACGCAATTTGATAACGAATCTTCAAATGCCAGTAACGTAAAATTATTAAAACTGGACTTGATCACTTTCTCCTGTATACCAACGAAATAATTTATTATCCAGCAAGTACAAACTCGAAATTAGAATACCGTCGAAGAAAAAGGGACCAACAACTGAAGTACCGAATAAGCTTGCCCAGACGTTAATCGACCATTTCTCTTGACTATGAACTCGGAAACAGTGAGGGTTTTAATCTGAGTAATAATAAAAATTAGGCTGGTGGTTAACAAATTGCAGTGGCAGGGGCACTCAGCTATAAACATGATCTTATCCAAATATTGTACATTTTCATTTAACTTTTGTTCTGCCCAATTGCAAAGATTAATCTTATTTTGGAAATCGGTCCCTTTGAGCTCTTGATGTAGTTGGATGTGCTAAGGATTTTAGCTCGTAATTTTGTTTTTGTGTTTATGTGTTTTTCTACTTAATAAATAATGTTTTATAATGTGAATAGTTTTTTGTTTATTTTCTATTGCTTACTTGATAATACAACATAAAAATTGAAAAATACCCCGCATAAACTTTGCGATTCAAGCGAAAATATTTTACGCTTGTAGCCCCAACACAATGTTTTCATTCAAATATAACCGAACTCGAAAAGCATCTACCAATGCAAGTGTCATCATATATGACTCTCAGCAAATTTTGTGGGTCATAAAACTCTTGATAAAAAAGGAAAAGTAACAGCGAACCACTACCGCATGTAACCACATCCAGTGGTTGGAAAAAAAAATTTAAAGCGAAAGAAGAAAAAAAAGTGAGTTACTAAAACGCGAAAATCATTTGTAAAAGCCAGTTACAGCCATAGGTAAGTAAGTAAACAAACGCAGATAGTTCTATGGATGGGTTTTCATTAATTTTACTTTCAGTTCCACAAGCGAAAACATATTGGAAAGGTGTCTATAATACTTAGAATTCCCCAGTTCCGCTACGGAACCAACTATGTGTTCACACCACGTTCAATTTGCTTATAAATGTTCTACAAACAGAATTTCATTTATTTTATTTGCAGTTAGAAACCAGATAACAAGTACTGAAAAGGTGTCCCAGAAGTAGATGGTGCTCCAACGCTATATACTATAATTAATGTAGAAGAAGGTACTACCCTGAATAACTCAAAGTCCCAATTCACGTCATAAAAGTAAAAGTTATTTAGGCAAATAAATAGTTTCCAGAATTACTTACGGCCAATAAGTGAACGCCAATAATTCGGTAACGTGACCAATGGTTGGGATTTGAACCACTTACCTCAATTGTTTAAAGACGCTCCTTAAAGTACCAGTAATTGGGTAATTTACTCTATATAGTTATTCCTATATTAACTCTTTACGTGTAAAAAATATTACAAAAGAAAACACTGTGGGCTACCTAAAAATGTTTTTCTTTACTTTCTTTCGTACCAGTAGTATGAACACTAACGTTGGATTCTTTTCATTTACATTATACTGATTTCGTTTTCTTTTTCAAGAATTGACAATTTGTCATTAATTAGTTATGCTATCTAGTTTCTAATTTTTGATGTGTTGATGAGCGTTTTACTGCGTGTGATGGGTTTGTTGTAGGTAGATGTAGTTTTAACATTTTGAACAACATTTGTAATTGGTTAGTCGTCGTAACTCTCGTCAGTGTTAATTCCTTGTAAAGCAAATTCATACATTTAAAACTCTTTAGACTTTTTAAATAGACTTAAAAACGCTCAATTAGATATAAGTGATGTATTTGTTAGTTTTAACGTTGTTTCATTGTTTACAAAAGTACCAATTCAAGACACCGTGAACGTTCTCCATAACAAACATCATTTAGACGTAAAGTTATGCAAACTAATTGAACACTGTATGTTCACGACATATTTTTCAAGTGGTCAGTTTTGCAAACAAGTTAAAGGCACCCCAATGGGCTCACCACATTCCCCTGTGATTGCGAACGTATACATGGAAGATTTTGAAAACAAAGCTTTAAGTTCAACAAACCTTAAACCTAAATGTTGGTACAGGTACGTGGACGACACATTCGTTGTCTGGCCTCACGGTTAAAATAACTTGAAGGAGTCCCTTCAACATACCAATAAAATACATCCAAACATCCAATTCCCAATGGAAGTTAAATCTGATAACAAACTATCTTTCTTAGACGTCTTGATAGAAAGACGTGTTGATGGAACACTCAAACACAAAAAAATGACACACTCAAATAGATACTTAAATGCCCAATCATACCACCATCTACGTCAACTTTACGGGATAATCGGGTCTTTAACAATCAGATCCATCCGTCTATCTGACGAAGAATCAAAAAGTGGCGAACTCAACAAATTGACAAAATTTTACAAAAAAACAGTTACACTATAAAGAAAATTAATACCAACATCAAGAAATATACAAATATTGCACAGAAACCTTCAAAAACTGTTTGCTGAACCTAAACAATTAGTTGTATTGCGTTATGTAAAAGGGGTCACTGACAGAATTGGTAACAAATTTCCCAAAAATCAATTCAGAGTCGTTTACAAACCTAATAATTCTCTGCGGCAATTACTCCGAAACGCCAAAGAGAGCACAAACGCACACGTTGGCAATAAAACAGTTCAGCACATACTCTTCTTTGGCTTGCCAAAACATGGATACTAGTCACATTAAATTACTTGCTGCAGCTTACACAATGAATGAGCGCGTCATACGAGAGGCCATCGAAATTGAGAAGAGACCTTTGGCATTTAACAAGAGGGACGATACTTTCAGAATGTCACCTATTGGGAAAATTACCATAAAAAAACGTGTACATCTTTACAAGGAATAAACACTGACGAGAGTTCCGACGACCAACCAATTATGAGTGGTGCTGAAAATGTTACATCTACCTACAATTGACCCATCACACGGATTAAAACGCGCATAAAAAAATTAGAAACTAGATAGCATTACTCATTTATGACAAATTGGCAATTCTTGAAAAAGGAAACGTCGATTTATTAATTGAATTACACGAGACAAACTCTAAAATGAATTTTATTATAAATAATATTACTCGTGGAAACTTGTATATATATATATATATACATTTTTTTTTCTAAAAATTGTGTTTCGTTCACGTTTCAGGAGATTTCTTCTATAAATTGCGCTAACTTAAAATAAACTGATTACGTTGGACCACATGTTAGGAAGTAAACTATTATTGCAAAGAGCTTTTAAAAATGCAAAACATGAATATTTTACTCGACGCAATTTATGGAAGAATACCTGTATAATGAAGCATTGCCTACGTTTTAATTTTAACAAGTGATCAAAACAACAAACGGTTTCCAAAGCACACAAAGCTCCTTACTGCATTTGGTGCCATGGCTTTAATCTTGTCTCGCAACTTTTAACTTTAAAGGAGATTAATTTTGAACTAGACGTCATTGTAACGACGAAATAAATTTATCAGAGCATTTCGTAGGAGTAATCAATGATATTGATGTGGTTAACCCAGACCACTATAAGAACTGCGAGGGTGATCCAGAAACCACATGCACAACCGCTCACACGTGCACACGTGTACACGCGCTCACACGCACACACGACACACACGCGCACACGCACCCACGTGCACACGCACACACACAATACGCACACACGCACACGCGCAAACACGCACACACGCACATACGCACACACGCACACATGCACACACGCACACACGCACACGCACACACGCACACACGCACACGCACACGCACACAGCACACGCACGCACACACGCACAGACGCACACACACACACACACGCACTACGCAACACACACGCACCACACACGCACACGCACACGACACACACGCACACACGACACACACACACACGACACACACACACGCACACACACACACCACACCACGCACACACGACACACACCACACACGCACACACACCACACACAAGCACACACACACACACACACACAAATGCACACACGCACACACGCACACACGCACACACGCACACACTCGCACACGCCCACACGCCCACACTCACACACACACTCACTCACTCACTTACTTACTCACTCACTCACTCATTCACTCACTCACCCACTCTCACTCACACACCCACTCACTCACTCTCCCACTAACTCACTCACTCACTCACTTACTCACTCACTCAATCACCCACTCACTGACTCACTCACTCTCTCACACACTCAATCACTCACCCACTCACTAATTCACTCATTCACTCACTCAATCACTGAGTCACTCACTCACTCACTTACCCACTCACTCGCTCACACACTTACTCACGCACTCACTCACTCATTCACTCACCCACTCACTTACTCACTCACCACACTCACTCACTCACTCACACACTCACTCATTACTCACTCAATCACTCACTCACCCACTCACTCACTCACTCACCCACTAACTCACTCACTCACTCACTTACTCACTCACTTAATCACCCACTCACTGGCTCACTCACTCACACACTCACTCACTCACCCACTTACTCATACACTCATTGCCTCACTCACTCACTCACTCACTTACTCACTCACTCATTCACCCACTCACTCACTCACTCACTCACTAACTTACTCACTCACTCACTCACTCACTCACTCACTCATTCGCTCACTCACTCACTCACTCAATCACTCACACACCCACTCACTCACTCACTCACACACTCACTCACTCACCCACTCACTCATTCACTCATTCACTCACTCACTCACTCACTTACTCACTCACTCACTTACTCACTCACTCACTCACTTACTCACTCACTCACTCACTAACTCACTCACTCACTCATTCGCTCACTCACTCACTCACCTCAATCACCCACACACCCACTCACTCACTCACCACTCACTCACTAACTCACCCATCGCTCACTCACTCGCTCACTCACTCGATCACTCACTCACTCACTAACTCACTCACTCACTCACTCACTCACTCACTCACTCACTCACTCACTCATTCACTCACTAATTCACCATTCGCTCACTCACTCTCTCACCCACTAACTCACTCACTCACTCACTCATTCGCTCACTCACTCACTCACTCAATCACTCACACACCACTCACTCACTCACTCACACACTCACCACTCACTCAGTCACCACTCACTCACTCACTCACTTACTCACTCACCACCACTTACTCACTCACTCACTCATTCGCTCACTCACCACCAACCACTCACACACCCACTCACTCACTCACTTACTCACCACTCACCCAGTAACTCACTCACTCATTAACCCACGCAATCACTCACTCACTCACTCACTTACTCACTTACTCACCACTCACTCACTAACTCACCCATTCGCTCACTCACTCACTCACTCAATCACTCACTCACTCACTCACTCACTCACCCACTCACTCAAGCACTCACTCACTCACTCATTCACACACTCACTCACTCAGTAACTCACTCACTCACTAACCAACTCACTCACTCACACTCTCACTCACTAACTTACTCACTCACTCACTCACCACCACTCACTCACTCACTCACACACCCACGCACCTCACTCACTCACTCACTCACTCACCCACTAACTCACTCACTCACTCACTTACTCACTCACCCACCCCTCACTCACTCACCACCACGCACTCACACCAACTCACTCACTCCCTCACCCACTCACTCACTTACTCACTCACTCACTGCTCACTGCTCACTCGCTCACTCACTCGCTCACCCACTCACTCACTCACTCACTCACTAACTCATTTACTCACTCCTCAGTCATTTAATCACTCAATGACTCACTCACTGAGTCACTCACTCACTCACTCACTCACTCACCACTCACTCACTCACTAACTTACTCACTCACTCACTCACTCACACACTCACTCACTCACTTACTCACCAATCACCACCCACTCACTCACTCACTCACTCACTCACCACTCACTCACTAACTTACTCACTCACTCACTCACTCACCACTCACTCACTCATTCGCTCACTCACTCACTCACTCAATCACTCACACACCCACTCACTCAATCACTCACCACTCACTCACCACTCACCCACTAACTCACCCACTCACTCACTTACTCACTCACTCACTCACCACTCACTCACTCACTCACTCACTCACTAACTCACCCATCTGCTCACCCACTAACTCACTCACTCACTCACTTACTCACTCGCCCACTCCCTCACTCACTCACTCACTCACGCACTCACACACACAACTCACTCACTCCCTCACCCACTCACTCACTTACTCACTCACTCACTCGCTCACTCACTCACTGCTCACTCACTCACTCACCCACTCACTCACTCACTCACTAACTCATTTACTCACTATCTGTCATTTAATCACTCAATGACTCACTCACTGAGTCACTCACTCACTCACACTCACTCACTCACTCACTCACTCACTACTTACTCACTCACTCACTCACTCATTTACTCACTCACTCACTCAGTCACTTACTAACTCATTTCTCACTGAATCACTCACTCACCTACTCACTCACTCACTCACACACTCACTCACTCACTTACCCACTCAATCACTCACTCACTCACTCACTCACTCACTCCACTCACTCACTCACTAATACTCACTCACTCACTCACTCACTCACTCACTCATCTCCTCACTCACTCACCACTCAATCACTCACACACCCACTCACTCAATCACTCACCACTCACTCACTCACCCACTCAACTCACTCACCCACTCACTTACTCACTCACTCACACACTCACTCACACACTCACTCACTAACTCACCCATTCGCTCACTCACTCACACACTCACCCACTCACACACACACTCACTCACTCATTCACACACTCACTCACACACTCACCCGCTCACTCACTCATTCACTCACTCACTCACTCACTCACTCACTCACTCACTCACTCACTCACCCACTCACACACTTACTCACCACTCACTCACTAACTACTCACCACTCACTCACTCACTCACTCACTCAATCACTTACACACCCACTCACTCACTCAGAGACTCACTCACTCACCCACTCACTCACTCACTCACACACTCACTCACTCACTCACTCACTATTCAATCACTCACTCACTCACTCACTCACTCACTCACTCACTCACTCACTTACTCACTCACTCACTCACCACTCACTCACTCACCCACTAACTCACTCACTCACTCACTTACTCACTCACCCACTCCCTCACTCACTCACTCACTTATTCACTCACGCACTCACACTCTAACTCACTGACTCACTGACCCACTCACTCACTTACTCACTCACTCACTCGCTCACTCGCTCACTCGCTCACTCACTCACTCACCCACTCGCTCACTCACTCACTCACTTACTCACTCACTAACTCATTTACTCACTCTCTCAGTCATTTAATCGGTCAATCACTCGCTCACGGACACGGACACGGACACGGACACGTACACGGACACGTACACGGACACGGACACGGACATGGGCACGGACACGGACACGGACACGTACACGGAAACGGACACGGACACGGACACGGACACGGACACGGACACGGACACGGACACGGACACGGACACGGACACGGACACGGACACGGACACGGACACGGACACGGACACGACACGGACACGACACGGACACGACACGGACACGGACACGGACACGGACACGACACGACACGGAAACGGACACGACACGGACACGACACGGACACGGACACGACACGGACACGGACACGGACACGGGCACGGACACGGACACGGACACGGACACGGACACGGACACGGACACGGCAACGGACACGGACAAGGACACGGACACGGAGACGGACACGACACGGACACAGACACGTACACGGAAACGACACGGACACGGACACGACACGGATACGACACGGACACGGACACGTACACGGACACGTACACGGACACGACACGGACACGGCACGACACGACACGACACGTACACGAAACGACACGGACACGGATACGGACACGGACACGGACACGGACACGACACGGACACAGACACGGGCACGGACACGGACACGGACACGGACAAGGGCTCGGACACGGACACGGACACGTACACGGATACAGACACAGACACGGACACGGACACGGACACGGAAACGGACACGGGCACGACAGGGACACGTACACGAAACGGACACTGACACGGACACGGGCACGACACGGACACGGACACGACACGGACACAGACACGGACACGGACTCGGACACGGACACGGACACGGACACGGACACGGACACGGACACGGGCACGGACACGGACACGGACACGGACACAGACACGTACACGGAAACGGACATGGACACGGACACGGACACGGATACGGACACGGACACGGACACGGACACGAACACGGACACGGACACGGACACGGACACGGACACGTACACAGACAGGAACACGGACCGTTCCGGGCTTCCAGCCCCCATGTCTTCTCAAGGTGGTAATATCAACACTCGCATCAACTAGCTTTTTGGTTTGGTAGTTTCAAAGAATTAGCAATATCTCTACCAATTTTTATAAAGGAATTAATGCTTTTATTTTTGTTTTACTAATTTTGCGTTTCTCATCTGGAGAAAAACTATGTCCCTTTTCACTTCTCGCTTAAATGTATACTCTTTACACATTTGGTAAAGATAGCCTGTTATTGTTAACTAGCACATTTGTTTTTGTATTAGGGACTGTAACAATCCCCAATTCTAGAGTTTCGCTAGTTTTCATGCTATATAGTTTAATGGAGCGGCAAGCTCCCATTATTCGCATTATTAATGAGATCTAGAAATGGTACACGGTTAGTTCACGTAAAAATATTTAACGCTTCCTTTATTAGAAGATATTTATCATCTGGCGCAGACTGCAAAAGTTTGTTAATATCCCGTGGAGTAAAAGTGTTTACCTTATTTGGAACATATCCCTCCGACTGCCGTTTTAAATATGCTTGTCGTTTAGCATATTTAGAAATAGTTCACATTTTCGTTCAGGCTTGTTGTACTTTTGAACATTGAATGTTTCTGCCACAATGTAGAACAATGGTATTTTACATTTACCTCCGTAAAATAAGCAAGGATTTTAGATTCAGATATAGATTCCGTCTTTTTTGTTCACATTCCATTTAGAAAACTTGCAAGAAGTCGAGGGAGGTTTTTCAGCTGCTTACCAAATATCGGGTGGCGTTAAGTTTAACTACTCGTTAGAAGCAGACGGAATGTCCATTTTACTTTAGTTTTTTAGTAAATTTTTGTATTTAGTATAGATTTTCGAGCGAACTAAATTTAATTAAAGGTAACAGAAAAATGATGCATGATTATTACATCGACTATTACATGGTAACATACAAATGTGCATCGCCAAGTCGCTTAGATTTTATTCAAACGTCAGTATTATTCGCAAATTCGTGAACGTATAAGAGAGAGAAAGAGATTAATTCACTTCTAGAAACCGACACACTTGATTGAATGTATTTGACGGATACCATGACAATATATAAAATAACAGTGATTTATTTTTATTAATCCCGTTGCTAATGACAATAACAGTAATAGTGAAAATTAGTACATATGCCATGTATGCTATTAGTATTGTCTGCCGAGGCATATAACCACTTTACTATACTATAGTCGTGAAAATTTATTCTTTCTTCACCTATGGATGCTTTATAATTTGAAACAGTATTTATATTTCTTATTAATAGTTGTCTAATATGAGATTTATTCTCTGGATATTCACTTTTAATGTGTTTGTCAACATTCTTTATAACCTTTAAAGTATCTGTTGTATTCTTTTCTCATGGTGGAGAATTAAAATTATCGCCTAGACCTGCAAAATTTAATGTAGTAGGTATGTACATAATGTAATTTTAATTAATTGTCAAGTTTTTCAAGTTGTATTTTAATACAAAAAGGCACTGCAGAAGATCTCATCCGGGGTCGAAATATATGCCAAAAAAATAGTACAATTATTATTAGATCTGACGATTAGCACCAAAAAAATAGCAACATTTATTATATATATATATATATATATATATATATATATATATATATATATATATATATATATATATATATATATATATATATAGGTACCAAGTGTACAGTTACGTGTTTAATTGGACAACGTTTCTTTTTGATAACGTTCGTCATTTTGTCAAATCTACTTACTAAAAATAGCAATTTATTCTTAGGTTGAATGCTTCCAATTCACTATTTTGCAAGTTTTTGCTCATCTCTAGTTGCATTTAAATTAACGTATGTAACTTCTGTACACATCTCTTACTTCCTTAAAAATAAACCAAAATTAGTACCTTCAGCGACATCTCTGATATGTCGGATCATTTAATATAAAGTACTTAAAACGGAACCTGGGATCTATTAGGGTGAAATAGAGAAAAAAAATATTCATAAAATAAATATTATCTATTGCACCTTTTAACTTTTGGCAACAATGATTAGAAACAAATTTCCTTAAGTTTGTGAAATTGCTTTTAAGAACCCCCTTGATAGTGGATGTTGATTTTCTAGAGGATTTTCCGTTTCTTGTTACTGGATGCTGAAGCACCATTTTTTTTGGAAAATTCTCACTTAAAGTAACACTTGGTTAAGTAAAAGCGTTACTAACGCTCTTAAAAGGCGCATATAATTAAAATTATTCATTCGTCCACATCTTCGGTGAGTGGTACATGTTTCGATAACCTCATTGTAATTAAAATCGTTTTCAGGTTTTCGAATATAAAAACATTCAATACTAATTCGTTTAATGTTCACTACCAGCTCGTTAGTCACCTGTAAGAAGCATAAACCGTCATAATTAATTAAACAACGTACTTATATTTACCTTCTTTTAGCATCTCCGTACTACCTACGGCATTCCTTCTTAAATTTTCTGCCCACCTTTTACTGTTAAGTTACATCCAAAGTACATGATTATCACTGGAAGGCGTAAGAGCATTGTTGACATCCGTGGCTATATACGTGAAGGCTGCTAGATCATTGGAACAGTACATGAAGGTTGCAAGATCACATAAGTAGTTTCGTCAGTAAAGTTCAGATCTTTTCTTTATCACCAGGTTACACGATTGTGTTTCCAAATTTCAAATAGACCTAGGCGGTTCTTAGTGAATTTATACAACGAAAATAAATGTACTGATATTAATTTTGTAGTCAAATAATTGACAATTGTTACCTCTTAATGAAATTTATATATTTAAGGTGCTTCCAGCAGTTCACTTTTACTAAATTATTCTGTCTAAAACAGTATATATATATATATATATATATATATATATATATATTCACTAATTCAGTTTTGAATATTTTTGTACTCAATCACAAGTAAAACTTTAATTGAATCATTAAAAATAACTTGATAGACCGCACCCAAACAAGATGTAGCTTCCATTTTAACCCAATTAATTCTAGCTTCTGTGGCTACATTCACCCAACGATTTAACTTCTGTTTTGATTGAAATATACTGGGTGTAACGATTATTTGTATTTCGGTGAAGTATTGCAAAAGTTAAACATTTAATTTCACATGAATTTGTAATTTTGTCTCGTAATATTTATGTGTTATGTACAGGGTGGCCTACTAAGAATGCGAGGTACTGTATTTGGGAAACTATACGTTGTAGAGGCTTGGGATGCTTAGTAAAACCAGAAAAAAAAAGATTTATTTAGTTAACTTGTTTGCCCTACCCTTCACACAGTATACAGCAAAACCCCATTTGTTTTTCAGTAAAACACTAATGATTTTATATTACATGGCAGTAATTAGAAAGCTTGTTCGGTCTACAGTAAATAACTACCGTAACAATTAAAGTAATCAAGAAATTTAGAGGAAATAAAACTGGCCCGAACAACCTTGTCCACAGGAAAAAGTAATGTACGGGGTGGCCTACTAAGAATGCGAGGTACTGTATCTGGGAAACTATACGTTGTAGATAAAAAAACCTGGAAAATATTTTCATGTTTCTGAAATTGCCGCTAGGGGGCGTATTTGCAATAATGAATCTAAAAAAGTGATGTTTTTATGAAATCTGATATATTAACCTAATAAAAAAATAACTGATCTTTGAAGTCGAGGATAATCTGAACTTTTTTTGTTTGGCACTTTTTGACGTATCTATAAAAATAAAGTGGTGGGAGGTATTCAAAGGTTTCCTTAAATCACCCCCCCGTATCTTCGAAACGGCTAAGCCGATTTTAACAAACTTGGGCGCGTTGAAAAGAGCTTTTCTTGGGCTACAAATGTTAAAATAATTGAAGTTTTGTTAGTTTCACATGTCGTCGCAGAGGGCTTTGTTCGACATTCCGACAGAAACGGTTAATTTTCGCAAAAAAAATTAAATGCATTGGTATGACTTTTTTTCATAAACCAGTAACTAAATGATGCTTAAACAAGCTAGCGAAAACCGCATCTCGATATCTTGTTCCGAACCTAAAATATCGGCCAAAGAAAACTTTGTACGAAAATACCTTAAATTTTTATTTTTTTTAAGTATATTTTTCTGGAATAGTTTCTATTATGTAAGTTGTGGCCCTAAAAAGGACCGATTTAAAGGAGGAAGGTTTTTAATGCCCCCGTAAATGCTCGAAATGCTGACCATAAGCTCTATGCATTGCTGAAGCCTCTCATGGCTAGACAAAACTGCAGCTTCAATTTCGGCTCTCGGTATGTTACGTATTGCGTTACGAATCCGGTTTTTCATATCTTCTCTAGTAGTAGAGTCCGAAACACGATGTCCTTTAAGCGCCCCCATAAATAAAAATCGATGCAAGTTAAGTCTGGCGATCGCGGAGGCCACGGAAACACATTTCCTCTTCCAATCCACCGCTGTTGAAATACTGAATTAATATACTCTCGCACATTAATAGCAAAATGTGCTGGGCAACCATCCAACTGCAGAAACAATTTTTGCCTTGTTTCCAGAGGCACATCTTCCAACAACAACAACAACGGTAATTGATTGGCCAAAAAGTCAAGAAATACATTTCTATTTAGGGGTTGCTCGAAAAATATGGCCCAACAATTCTGCCTCCCAGTATGCCACACCATACATTTAAACTCCAACGTCCTTGGCGCTGAACTTGGCGCAACCAATGGGGATTTTCTGCAGACCAATAATGCATATTGTGCACATTGACTCTCCCGTCACTTCCGAAGGTGGCTTCATCGGTCCAAAGAATTTGAAATAAAAATTCTCTATTTTCGCGTATCATGCCTAACGTTCAATGGCAATAGTCTAACCTTCGATCAAAATCTTCCTGTTTCAAGGCCTGATGCAAAACGACATGGTATGGGTGCATTCTTAAAGTAATTAAAAAAAGTTTAAACGAATACCTATATATTTTGATGGCCATTAGAACTTACCTATGGTCCTTCAAAATATTTTGAACCGTTGTCCGTGATATGCCCAACTCAGTGGATAATGATTTTGTGCTAACATGAGGATTTCCTTCAATATAGACCAGTACACGGTTAATATTTTCTTGTGTTCTTCTAATTCTTTGCCGTTGAAACGTAAGCCGAAAACTACCATTGGCTCGTAAGCTCGCCACTAATCGGGGAAAAACTCTTACATCGCAAGGACGCCGATTTGGATATCGACCCGCGTAAACTCTTTTAGCTACTGCGGCATTCTGAAGACATTCAAAATAAACGGCAAGCATATCAACAGCTTCATTATTCGTAAAACACATTTTGAAACCACAAAAATTGCTCAAAGTAACGCGAAAGTATTGACAACTATTGACAATTGGAGGATTATGTATGTTTTGTTTAGGTATCTGTTTCCATTACCTGCTTCTATTAATTGTATTTTTCGTATATATCCATAGTGAATATGCATTTAAACAAACAAAAAATAGGCTTTTCGTATAACTTTTAGCATTGCTTACTTGCCCGTAGTAATTTCAAAAAGGGTGATTTTATTCTGGTGAATAAATTTACAAACATTTAAAATCGCAATTTCTAGGTATCCTATTCAGAGCCGAAATTGAAGCTGCAGTTTGGTCTACCCATACGAGGCCTCAGCAATGCACAGAGTGATGGTCAGCAATTCGAGCATATTTACGGGGGCATTAGAAACCTTCCTCCTTTAAATCGGTCCTTTTTAGGGCCACAACTTACATAATAGAAACAATTCCTGAAAAATATAGTTAAAAAAAAAATAAAAATTTAAGGTAATTTCGTATAAAGTTTTCTTTGGCCGATATTTTAGGTTAGGAACAAGATATCGGGATTCGGTTTTCGCGAGCTTGTTTAGGCATCATTTAGCTACTTGTTCATGAAAAAAGTCATACCAATGCATTTAATTTTTTTGCGAAAATTAACCATTTCTGTCGGAATGTCGAACAAAGGCCTCTGCGACGACATGTGAAACTAACAAAACTTCAATTATTTTAACATTTGTAGCCCAAGAAAAGCTCTTTTCAACGCGCCCAAGTTTGTTAAAATCGGCTTAGCCGTTTTGAAAATACGGGGGGTGATTTAAGGAAACCTTTGAATACCTCCCACCACTTTATTTTTATAGATACGTCAAAAAGTGCCAAACAAAAAAAGTTCAGATTATCCTCGACTTCAAAGATCAGTTACTTTTTTATTAGGTTAATATAGCAGAATTCATAGAAACATCACTTTTTAGATTCAATATTGCAAATGCGCCCCCTAGCGGCAATTTCAGAAACATGAAAATATTTTCCAGGTTTTTTTATTGGTCGTTTTAGTAAAACTTTTTTTCCGCAAGCCTCTACAACGTATAGTTTCCCAGATACAGTACCTCGCATTCTTAGTAGGCCACCCCGTACATTACTTTTTCCTGTGGACAAGGTTGTTCGGGCCAGTTTTATTTCCCCTAAATTTCTTGATTACTTTAATTGTTACGGTAGTTATTTACTGTGGATCGAACAAGCTTTCTAATTACTGCCATGTAATATAAAATCATTAGTGTTTTACTGAAAAACAAATGGGGTTTTGCTGTATACTGTGTGAAGGGTAGGGCAAACAAGTTAACTAATTAAATCTTTTTTTTTCTGGTTTTACTAAACATCCCAATGGGATTATGTGTTAAATTAGCCCATTCAGGCTACGACCAGTAAGATCTTACAGCGGCCGGAAGGGGCATATAATAATTTTAATTTTTTTTTTTATTGAAATTTTAAATTGTGATTGCCGTGGGCACAAGCTGTGGCTCACTGCTTGCCATCGTAGGCTTTGGTGTTGAATGTTAATTTTTGTTTATTTTTTTATTCTTTTGTCAGAATATCGACAATAAAATTACTTTATCGGGGGAATTTAACTCATTTCTATTTCTTTTTTTTTGGGGTAAATCCTGTTTCAGGCTTTACAAGGTTTACTCTCCTTTCAGCACTGGTTGAGTATTTCCTTATTAAAGCCTGTGGTGCCTACTTATATCCTGTTTCTATCTAACCATATTACCATCACTTTAAGTTACACCTCCAAAACAACCACGCATCCAACTGTTCTGCTGTCTTCCGACCGTAAACCTGAGCCTAGTCGAGCCCACTACTTTTTTATGCCATATGATGGTTAGAAACGTGGCAATACTCTGTTGACCCCGATATGTTATCAGGTAGCTATGAATGCCGAGGTAGGGGTTGCTTACACAACTCGTTCTTTTATACCAATAATATACTCTTAGGTACTTTTGAGTCCCGACAACGTTGCTGCCACAAAATTAAACTGTAGCAAAACATCAAAGACCAACTATATAATATAACATACACGAAAATGGCTAACTACATATGTAAAATTAAAATAATACTTTGATCCTAACGTCAATTCAAAATCAAAGTGACACGTCCAATTGATTTTTTTAATTTAGTAATGCTGTCATCTCCAGTATTTAAAAATTTTTATTAGTATTTTTAACAATAATAAATTTATCCATGATTGCACTACATTTGAAACAATACACTTACAGGATGCTTGTACATTATGTTATAAGCAATTTTCTAAAGGCACTATAAATAGATCGTTGTCATCTCTAAAGCTTAGTTCTTGTACAGTTCTAGTACAGAGTGTTCGCAATTAACACTTTGTTTTAACACAAAAGTTCCATTCATTTTTTTACTTTAAACCTATTATTCATTGTAATAACTTTTGATTTTTTGCGCGAATTAAGTATAAAATAATGGTAATTTAAAAATAAACCGGAACATTTGTGATGTAATTTTTCTACATAGTAAACAAGGACAAGAAGCTATATTAAACACAATTATTTAACCTTTCGATATGCGGTGTTAGTACATACCTTTATATATATATATATATATATATATATATATATATATATATATATATATATATATATATATATATATATGCATGTTGTCAGATAATTAACAAATTATGATTTGTAGTTTAATTCACCCGAACCCTATCGACTTTTTTATCTGGAGCTGCATGAAGTCCTTAGTGTACGAAACCATCGTCGAAACTGAAGAAGTTCTAATAGCGAGAATTCAAGCTGTGGGAGGACACATTGAGTCTAACCCGGAGTTACTCTCAAAGACAATGAGAAGACGGCGTAGAACGTACTTGCAAGTAAACGGCCAACAGTTCGAACAACTATTGTAATTTTATTCATTTTATTACTGTTGTAATAAATTTGTTTGAGTTTAATTTTCATAGCTTTGCGCTCTTTTATTTTTATTAAGGGACAGCAACTGTTCTCAGAAATTAAGCCCATAAACAATTTGTATTCTTTTTTCAACTATTTACACTTAATCACTATTCAAAATCGAATTAATAGTATGGATTAGAAGCAAACGTTACTTGTTTAGCAAAACTCCGACAGAAAAATTACACTACAAATCATAATTTGTTAATTATGGAGAACTTGTAGACTTTTGTTTAGAAGCTAATCTCTACAGCACCGTTCACTTTAGCTTTATAAAAGTTTATTATTTTTTAACTAAAAATTAAACGGAGAATTAAAAAAAAATATATTTTCTCCCGTGTCGTCAAAAGTAGGGGGATAAAAGTTTCCACTAACCCAGATAGCGGCCACTGGTTAAATTTTAGTTTTTGTCAAAGTATTACTTTTCTAAAGAGCGTATTCATCACAAAATTTGAAAAAAATATTTAAAGGCGTTTTTGATTTATGGGAAATTTTTAATTTTAATTTCACCCTATGTCTAGCAACTAATATATATATATATATATATATATATATATATATATATATATATATATATATATATAAAGGCAACGCAACTTAAATTTGAAAATAACCTAGAAACATTGACGATGTTTTGTTGGTATTCAAAATTACTAACTATATGAATCAATAACGACTTAAGTTTTTAAAGTCTTAAACCATGCTTTACTAAAAGATGAGCCATAAGACACCTCTCGCTGACCCGACCATATCTATTAATTATTATTAAAGCAATAGCATAATTCACAAATTTCATATAATAGAGTATTTAATAACCGTTATTTTTAAATGCTTGCGTTTTTGATTTATGGCAAATTTTTAACTTTAATTTTAAAATTTCAACACCCTTAAACTAAGCCATTTAAGGGTTTAATGTCCCTATATCTTAATTTATACATTAACGAGAGCTCTTTTGGGTAGATCTTTGTCGGTCGAATATAGAAACATCCTGTATATATACATACCGTTTTAAATACTAAATAAAGTGATCCACGACTCCACACTTCTTTATGGTATACAGGTTGATAGTATTCGAAATGATATTTTGCTCGAAAGTTTTAAATGGAACACTGTTTATTATGCAGTGATTGGACAATCCTGTGCAAGAGCTTTCCAATTGTTCCAATTGACAGTACTTAAATTTCTATAATTAAGTCCAACAGATAAAAATTTTAAATATGCCAAAGCATTGCGGGTTGCTGAAAACAAACATTTGGAAGATTTTTTTCTGGAACGTCTATATTTATATTCTTGAAAAGCTAAGAAAGAACTGCAGCTGATGGTTGCCGAGCGAACTATGACTCCTATTGAAAGAAATACAAGTTTCTATTATTACTGAAAAACCGCACCCCCTAGAAAAATTCTAAGCAACCTACTGAATTCAGCTCTTCGCACTATACAAGTACCGTTGACAAAATATATCAGTTTAATAGTGTTAAGCGAGGTATAAGACCTTGGAAAAAGTGTAGAAATATCACCGTTTGGCTATAAGTCGAAAACAAATAAAGATACTAAATTTTCGATTTTGCCATGAAATCTAGGTCAACAAAGTAGCACGTGAATCTAAAAACTGCAAACTTTTATTTTTGATAATAACAAAGATATCTTTAAAAAACAACTAACACAACGAAATCGGGACACAGTGTACGCACTCCCAGAATCGACAGTACCAAATATTTTAACATCGAATCTATACCTAGAGCCAAGCATTTTTTTGAAATATTTATAAAACGATTTAAATGAATTACAACAAATTTTTTGTTTTTTTTATCATCTGTATCACTATATTGTTAAAACAAAATTCTATAAAATACGAATTTAATTTAATACTCTTAATTTGTTTTTTATATTTTATGATTTTAATTTCGATCAGAAAGTGAAAAATTAGTACGATCTGCTTTCTTATGACATGTATGTAACCAAAACCATTTTCAAGTACATCTCTGTAATAAAATTTATCTATAAATTCAAGAGCAAAAATAGTATATGCAATAAACCTTACTTTTACTAAACTCATAAAATTAAAAAAGTCATAAAATAAATATACAAGAAAAGTAATTTTAGGAGTTTAATGTTTCTGAGTTTTCTAGATTACGAACTCAAACTAGGTTTTACATCGTGTTTTTACATCAATGTTTTATTATGCTTTATATGCAATGGTTTGCATTTAGTATATCAAAATTACCAAACCCCCATGGGTAATAATGTACTTCCGCTTACCTCAAATAACTTCACTGTATCAATAGTACAGAAGTAGCTAGCAAGATTATCTACTGTATTAATTAACTTTTCTGTTATATAAATCATGTTTCAAATTAATTATTGTCGCTGTAATAAAATCAAGCTATTTTATCATTTTGAGGTGGAAATAAATTTTAGTCTTTCATATCTTGTTTCATTTTTGCGCTTAACGCATTTTATACATTTTTTATAGTTATCTGATAATAAATGTATCAAGCCATATTGTATTGGTATTTCTTAATCATGGCGGCCAATAAAATTCTAAATAAATTGTCATTATGACTTTTGAGAAACTTCAAGATAACATGCTTATTTAAAAACATTAAGTTTTACAGGAAGATAAAATTGAATGCGAACGATAAAATAACTTATTTCTTAAACGTTCTCCACCAGGTAGCTTTAACACAACTGGCTGTCTACAGTAATTCGCTTCAAAGCTCTTCAAGGAGCAACGGAAGTTTCATTCTCCAATTACTTCCCTCTGAAAGAAAAATTGATGTAGCAAGAATCACGAAGGTACGCCCATGACATAGCATGAAATAAAAGAGGAAATAACTGCGTTTATTAAAAGAGGGTTAAATCTTACATCAACCCAGTTTTACCTTTTTTAATGAGTGCTAGTTTAGGAAAATAAATGAGGTATTTGAATTGTTAAAGTAA
The DNA here is from genome assembly GCA_036346205.1 of Vesta saturnalis. Classification (NCBI taxonomy): domain Eukaryota; kingdom Metazoa; phylum Arthropoda; class Insecta; order Coleoptera; family Lampyridae; genus Vesta; species Vesta saturnalis. The sequence goes on along the minus strand of JARFJB010000379.1, from coordinate 293,831 downwards.
AAGTTCACACTTAAAGATGTTTTCTAAATCTTAATGAAAAAAGTTACAATTTAATATACAACCTTCATGTAACCTCAATTTAGCTATTTTTTCACATTCCTTTTCATGACAATATTGCGAAACAGTTGTCGCACATCTTATTTCGTCATGTGTAATCTTTTAATCCTCTAAGACGAAACGCAAGGAGAGTTTACTGAAACGCTCAGCCTTTGACGTATCTAAATACTCTAGCTTAAAAACTACAAACTTTTCATGCGTACCTTTAAATTATACATTAAACCTCTTTATAATAAACAGATAATTTATTAATTTTTTTTTCAAGCAATATAAAAATATTTTACTAATTACATAAATTTATTGTAATCGACTTACGATTATGATGTGATTCTTGCAAATGCGAATTACCACGTGACATACAAAGCGTAAACATGACGGGTGCCGGGGCAGTACTGAAACTTTATAGGGGATGACGCCCAGCGCCTCGACGCCTGTCGATTCATACAGTTTCGCGTCGACGTCGTAGTTACCGCCACAACCACTAAAATAAAAACGTGTTTGTTAATGTCACAAATATTAAAAGCACATTCTATTCTTTAAAACTGATTATTTTTGCTACTACTAAAGCGCGCCGCTCCGTTTACTGCTTCAAGAAATTGAGTAATAACTTTTGCTTAATAATTTCCTTCGTGTATAAATCTTTAAGACACTAAGTGTATCACTATTATGTCTTTGCATTATGTAATATTCAATATTTATTTGATACTAAGCCATAAGAACCTACATTCTAAATCTCACTTCATAAGTAACTCTACACCTTTCGAATTTTCAATTCTTATTCGTTTCACATTCAAAAGGCTGAAATCACTAGGTCAACACAACTTTGAATGAATTGAACTAAGTAAAAAATTCTCCTTTTTTTGTTTAACTTAGAGAAAGGTTTGTCATAAAGTGTGCATAATATTTTCTAGTAATTGTGAAAAAACATCAATAATTCAATCGTTAACGTACTCTGGAAAACAGCATAGGTGAAAATTGCAAAATATGGAAGCTTTTATATGTATTAGCTTAAAACGTATTGTATTACCCCGTAGATCGATTGTGACCGAGAGGTTTTAACCCTGCACAATCTAGCAAGTTTTACTCAACAGCTAGCTAAGTAATTAGATTGCATATGGCCAGAATTTTTATTGTTTGCACTAGTATAAAGTTGTTAACGCAACAGAATTTTTTTAAATAGTAATTATATTTACCAAATATTCAGGTTTCCACAACGTTGCAAATTGACTGACAAGCACGACATATGCTGGCTACATCAGATTTTTGTTGGTATTACTGTTATTAGAACAATTGTATGAAGTATAGAAATTAATAAAGCCTAGGGGCTGGACTACCTACTAGGCGCGTCACCAGGTGGCGGATAGGGGAGTGACCTTGAAAATGATCGTAAGTGATGCAAGAACAACACCGAAATATGAGCTCGTGGGCTTAAACCGCCACTGTTGGCTCTAGAGAATAAGGTGTCGCATACCAGTCCACGTGGAGCCTTGTATCTAATGAGGACAGGGACGGCAACCCTGCGTTCCCCTAGCTGGAAGTTCACTTTTCTTAGACTAGCACCCTTGCTCCAACTCTTTATCTCTTCAGGCTCCTAGCGAAAGTTTAGAGACCTCTTCCTTTTCTTTCTACTCTTTTCAGGACGTACGTCGTCAAAAGCTATACGGGTGTGGCAAGCCCGGGATTTGCTGGCTGGGGACGGCTGAGCGCTAACCGTCTCCTTCTACCTCAACTGCGAGCTGTAGTTCACAGACTCTAGCAGGACGTGGGTAGAGAACGTCGTACAGATAGTGATCGGTGGTCTTGGCTTAATCTCCCGGACTGCGAGGAAGGTAACCTTTATAAAAAATCCCCCAATCCCAAGGTCGTTTGGCAGTTTTAGGTGCGGAAGGATTGCACGAGGAGGGGCCTAAACGTGTGCAAGGGAAGTTTGGTCCCTAGCATTGAAACTCCTGTGGGAGAAAAGAACGTATATCCTATTCGCAAGCTGTGGCCAAAAATGTCAATAAAAGTGATGCTACAGACATTACTAAAGAATTAATTCCTGAACTGAAAGGCTGTATTCAGAAGATTGTTCAGGAAACATTATCAAACACAGTTAACACAACAACTGAAATAAGAACTTCAGAAACATCTCGAAGAAGAACTGGAAGCGTAACAAGTGAAATTAGGGATAAAAGAAAAAGAGATGATGATAATCCATCACTCTCGCTTGACTATGAAACAGAATATAACCAATTTACAGATTCTGGTGGTTAAGGAAACAAAACGAAAAGGGTTAGCCAAAGAGAAAACCCCGGAGGCCAACAAAACCAAGTCCGACAAGGAGCCAAGAAAACATGGTTTGTGATAAAACATAAATCTAGTCTGTGATAACAGTTAAACTGTGATATTTTTATAACTAGGCTGTGATAAAAGTTAAACTGTGATATTTTCTTTTTTAAAAGATAAACTGTGATATTTTCTTTTTTTATTTAATGTTTTTTGTGTACTTTCATTTGTTCGTTGCTTATACGTCTTAATTATAGACCAATAGCACTTACGTGTTGTATGAGTAAGACCTACGCTAAATTAAAGATTAACCTGGATACTGGAAAGTAATGACTGGATTGCTGAGAATCAAGCTGTATTTAGGTAACGTCATAGTACCACCGACGCCCTTGTGTACCTAAAAAATGTAATACTAAACAACTTTGCAAGACGAAGCCACATAGTAGCAGTTACCTTCGACATAGAAAAGGCATATGAGTTGATGTGGAGATAAATCTTACGGAAACCAGATGAATGGAAAATAAAGGGAAATCTACCAACGAGCATTCAAGCGTTTCTATCACACCGTAGATTCGCAGTTCTAATTAAGGATATTATCATTCAGAAATGTAAAATAAGCTTTGTTGATTTGTCTCGAGGAATATTAAGTGACGTTCAAATTAATTATGAGAACTTTTAAATATTCGATCGCGCTTTGTTTATTGTTGTTGTGACGAAGAATATTCATTTTAAATTGAACAATTAATGACGGTGTTGACCAGTTATCACTTTTTTGTTAATTGCGCAGGTCATTTTACATTGAAGTTTACATAGAAGATGCATAATGAATTTTGAGTAATAGTTTTCGCAATTCAGACGATAACTCCAGCTCGAAAAAGCGTACTTAAAATTTTGTATTCAAGCTTGTTTTCCTTTTTTTTGGAGCTGGTTAGATTTTTTGAGAAATTGAGAGGCGGAAGGAGGGTTATTAGAAGTCGTTTTTGAATTTAAGTTACTAGTAAGCCAAAGTGCAACGCGACGATTTAAAAGGTGCATATAGATTAAACAATGTATATACGTTTTCAATAAAAAATGTTACTGCATCGTCAATGTTGTCATATATTATAATACCACTAATGCGTCCAAAATTATCGATAATCCGAGAAAAAGCGGTGTTGTCTGAAACTGAAATATATATATTATATATATATATATATATATATATATATATATATATATATATATATATATATATATATTATCTTTATGTATGTAGAACTGATGTAAATTCTAAATATAATGAGATTAAAGTCAAATTACTTATATTGGAATGTGAGACAGCAATATCTCAAGGATTCACACAACTTGACTAATCTTAAAGTAGGTCGTAGGTTCAAATCCGACTCGTGGTAAACTTTTTATTTGTGTATTTAATAAAATTAATAATAATTATTAATTTAGAAAGAAAGTTTTTCATTTCCTTTGAGGTGGGATAAGAAGATTTTGTTTATAGGAAAGACGCGAAGTATTTTTTCGGAAGTTCTTTCATTTTTGCTTGCTGTGTGTTTTGTTCTTCTTTCTCGGAAGAAGAATTTTTTCTGATAAATTATCTTCGGTATTATCTAAACAAAAATAAATTATATAAATACTGCACAAACGATAACTATTGGTTTTTGGTTTAATGTTTAGTATCCAAATATGTTAATATAAGAGCATTTTACAAATTTATTTATTAAATACACAAAATTAGTGTTTAAAAAACAAAAAGAGAAAGAGAACCAATCAAAGAAGACATACCATTTGTAGGAAGAGCTATAGTAAATTGAGCACATTTATTTCCTCCTTCTTTTTCGGCTGAAGAGGAATTAAAAACATATCCTTCTGTATTAATAACAATTTTATCTAGCTTTTATTTTTGCAATCTAGCGATCTCCCTTTTCAAGTTTTGGAAGAATTTTGGACACTTTTGCAATCATCGTCGCAAAATCTTTATGGGGTTTTTCAGTGTACCCCATAAATGATACCAATTATCCTTTCTCATTAAACTTCAAATCCATTAACTGCACATTGTAGCAATGTGTTTCCGAAGTCTGCAGATTCTAATTAATTTCCGTAGTTTTGCTCCACATCCTTGGAATATTTGATTTGAGCATAACGTCCGTTTATCCATTCATCAGAACTGTTGGGAATGCAAAAAAAATACTTATTTTTTGAATCAATGTATTTATGTCTTTTCGTTAATAAAGTATTTCCCATTTCTTGTACATCTCGTGGTAAGTATTTTGCTAATATTTTTTCTGTCTCACTTAATGGGTGGAACATCTTATCCAATTGGTCTTTACCGCAGGGTTCAGTTACGTCTGCAGTTTGAATATATTGGATATCTCCTAGTCGTTTTCTACATTATTCTATTATTGTTATTATTATTATTCGTCATTATTCTGTATTATGGAGAAGAAGCAACATAAAGGTCACTTCTACAAGAACTGCGTAATCTTGCGAATTTGTAGCAGTGTTCAGCGCTTCGACTACATTTTCCCCTTTCTTAAGCAATAATCGCTGTGTTTAATTATGTCCTCCGTAAGGGAAATCAGTCTTTTTGATTGGTCTCTGGATTTTTGTATATTTAAAGTTTTGAGACCGACTTCCTACTATGCGCACCCAATTTGCCTCAATTAAGTTGCGCAATATTTTTAATTGTTCTAAAACGTAGCTAGAGTTTTTTAAAGATTCCTCTTTGATAGCTGCATTTTTTTGCATATTAGATGCCAATACCAATATCAATTAAATCCTTTACTGTCTTGCCTTAGTGTAAAGAGTAATATGCAGCTCCTAATGATCGCTCTCAAAAATGGAAACATAAGAAGGTAATCGGTTAAAATTAATTTACTGTAATATTAATTCACCTACTTATAATCATTCGTTAAAGTGTATAAAAATTGATATATTGATCGCAAGTGGTTTGTAATAATGTAATTGGTTTTTTTTTTAACAAAAATTTTGACTAACGCTAAGCTAAATTTTTTTAAATTTTTGAGAGGCACTAAAAATTTTTTCATATAAGATAGATGTCTTAATTACTGCTCACATCCCGTTCATAATACAGATATCTGTACTTAAACAAAAAAATCTAAAAACATAATTGAAAACATTATCTATAGAATTTCCTATACTTGCTTGTTATGAAAAGATCGATTTCAGTATAAAAAAAAAACATAACATGGTTCTCAATTGTTTGATTTCAATTATAATTTAACTAAAACCAATTAGAAACTAAAAGTTTTCTTTTAAAAAAAATTAAATGATCAATGTTCCTAAAGTGGCGAATTTGAGTACTGCATTTTTAATACATAGCTTTACGTACGTTTGGAACCTATGAAAATTTCAGAAATAAATCTGAAAACTCATGTTATTTAAGTATTTAGCTTACCCTAGTAAGTAGGAAGACCTTATTGCATACATAAACTTTATTAAAATAGGTACTTATGTCTTTAAATGGTACAGTTCTGGTTGTACAAAAGAAATCAATTACCAGAAAGTTTCAGAACTTTTTGTAGTAATTTTTTTTTTATCCAGTTGACATTCCAATCGAAGAACAAATTTTTGGTGATATCTTTCTTTAGTAGCAGTTGAATGGATACCACGAACAATTTACTCCATTTGCTACTATCGTTTGGTGAATTAAAAACAATAGCAAGACCGTGTGGTAGAGAGGCAAGCAATACTATTATAAAACAAAAATTCCTTTATAAGTAGGACACGAAGGCAGTTGAGATCTCCCCAGGCTGTTCACAACATTATTTAAGCGAGTCATAAAGGATTTTCGCTGCCGGGCCTAGCCCTTCGGCTGTTATGAACATAACACTTAATTAAAATACACAGACACAAACTTTATTTCAATTACTACAATTGTTTCGGCTTTATGATTAAAAGAAGGACATACAAATTAAAAAGGCCATCTTCAGGTAATAAACTAAAAGAACAATAAGATAATGATAAGAAAACTTGTCATAAATTAAGCTTAAATTACTTACTTACTTGGTTATAACAAATTAATGTTTCTTTTATGAAAGTTAAGCGGGCCATGAGTGGAAATTTATTTACGAAACAAAATCATACTGATAATGTGTTTTTACGGTTTAAGTTTAAAATAAAAATCCGTGACATCATTAAGGCAGCCTTCATCCTGGTTTATAATTTTTTTTTAATTTCAATTATTTCTTTAATTTGGGTTTCTTTATAGTTATTACTTCTTTATATAATTTGTAAATCCAATTCGTCATCAAACTGGTGGTTATACTGAAGTAAATGTCGAGCAAAGTTGGATTTAATGTTGTCGTGATTAATTAAGTACTTTTGTCTATTTTTTACTTCATTTAAATGTTCTTTTATTCTGACCTTGAAAAAAATTATTTAATGTTCTGAACAGCCTGAGGCGGTCTCAATTGCCTTCGTGTCCTATACCACGACCAATGACTAATGTTCATGTTTATTGGAAATGTAACTAAATATTTAAAACAGTTTATTATATAGAAATAAACAAACGACGCGTCACGGAACTCCACATTGCAACAGATTCATTGTACAAAAAGTTAGATGATTATCATATATCAGTAATTACTTAATAGATCAAAAAAATGTTTTAACAGAAACTGTATAAACATAACTGGACAAGGAACAACTTCTATTTTAGAAAAAAATATGTTTAGAATAATTTTTTTGAAGAAAACTAAAATTACCGTTCTGTAAAGTAAAGTAAATTTTGCAAATTACCGTGTATTGTTAGCTTTTACCCATAGGTACTGTTACGTCCCAATAAGGCAGAGGCAACAAATTAAAGAATGCCGGGGCTCAGTTCGCCGGAGGCACTAAATGCGTGGGTGTCTATTATTAAAGGATCGAGACAGAGAGAGTTCACTACTCAACCGTAGCTATTTAAACGACCGTTTTGCTCAAAACGGATTGTGCGTAGGGGGATAAAAGTTTAAAGTAATTTTGGGCGCCAACGGCGATCCGCACCGTTATCCCAACTCCTGAATACACGGTTGTGCAGTGGATGAGTAAGGAACTGTAGGAAAAAGGGAGGAAGAAAACAACACTAAACAAAACAACTACAGTAGTGTAGTAGATGTAAATTTAATAGTAATCTTTGATCACTTTTTCAAGTTTATAAATGCTACTAAGAGCCGAAGTAATATTATACGATTCAAAATAACCCCAAATTTGACCCATATACCAAATAAATAAAAACCAATGTTTATAGTACTTTAGCAAGTTGCTGGGTAACTATACGCAACCCAAAACCAATTAATTCTAGAGTAAATTTTACATAATTAACAGGAAACGTTTCCTTTGCTTAATTAAAGACCTTTCATTGTGTGCACTGAAAGAAAACATACATTACCACAAGCATTTTAGATAACACAAAAAAAATGAAGCACAGAATAGTGACTAAAACACTTGCTGCAGCTTACACAAATAGTATAATTATTCCCTGAAATTATATAGATAAGTAATTCTTATTGAAGTTTACAGAAAACACATTATTATTTAATTAATTAACCGCCCATTTAAAGCGGTGACAATAAAGAAAGGAGGAGCGATTCGGTTGGCCCGCGTTATTTATTTCTGAGAAAGCAAATTGATTAACCAAATATTTAGAAACAAAAGCAGCCAGAAATAAATAATTGAGTCACTAAATCTTCCTAACAACCTCATTTTGATTAAAAAAAAGTCTTTTATGAGAAAAGAAATATTCCATTTTCTACAGTAAAAGTAAAAATTTCTACACAGGTAATTTAACGTCAATGATACCATGTAGCCACTTCCATTTGCTTAAATCTCGTAATGCGCATACTTAAATAATGAAACTCGTCTGTTGCGCAGCTAGCATTAACATTAAAAATAAATGGTAGTGTGAAACCCAATACGTAAATCAATTAATAAGTAGGGCTGTAAATATCACCTCAATCAGATAATGAAATTCCCTTAATTGCAGAGTATAGGCTTAAGAAGGTAGTACGATATTAAATCAACCATAGCAACAGCTGTTAACTAGAGGTTATTAATCATATTTGTAGACAGCATTTAGTTAAGGTGAGAATTTATACGGTCGTTAACCCTAACAGAATTATATATCTTAATTCATATACCGTAATGGAAGTAGTAAACAAAATAATACAGATAAACTCTCTGGCCTTATTGGATGGCGAGAGTTCTTACTCTAACGATGGGGTAGCAACCAAAGCAGGTGCAGCACTCCCGGTATGATATGTCCAATGGTTTGTTCTAGAGTAGTCAATCCAACTTCCCATTTAAGTTATCGTAATGTTACACATGAACAATAGTAGGTTCGTAAGAATAGTAATTTTTCCTTCTAACTCCCCAAATCGATTGATACTCGCTAAAAAAAGGAAGGGTAGGTGAGCACTAAGATAGGAGAGGTTTACGAGCTTACAACTAAGACGTAAGGTGTGCGATAAATGTGAAAACGAGCCTGGTAGGTTTGAATCTGAAGCTTTATACTTCTAGATTGTATGGGTTCCATTCCCTAAGAAGGAAGATTTTAAATTAGTACCAAATGAGAAAAACTGTAATTCTTACCCCTTATTGTACACGATTAAATTTTGTTTAAAATCCGCAAAGCTTGCGATCAATAGGAATAGAAAGTTTGGTAGGAATTCCTATTGTTTTGAAATCTTTTACTAGTATCCGAAACAGTTTCGTTTATTAGAGAAAGTGTAAAAGAAATCACAGAATACTCGGAGCGTATCCAATATGGCGGAGAAGAAAGTGAAAAATTTTTTTTATCAAAAACGAATTTGTGATCTATTAGATGTGTATTCAATAAACGATTTTCTCGTTGGCTATTTGATACATTAAACATCGCGCTGTTACGAGAATTTCGTAAACTAACCTAAAGTATTGTTGTTTACAACCATTGCATAGTACAGAGTTTGGATAGACGCCGACAGATGTCATACCTATTTACTTTTGGTAAAAATTATTAACATTAACCGGATTTTTGTTAAATTACACAACTGAAGACATCTAAATTACTACAATGTTTTTCAACACTGAGTGTACGAATTGTGCGTTTAGTACATATCAACAAGAAGTTAAAATAGATAACTGCATAGCAATTAACAGAGTTATGCACAAATGAATTTTTGTATGTTACAGTACAATTATGTAGTTGTAATTGTTTGTAGTATTTAACAAAGAATATTGTCATTTTATTCTTTTATTTCAGTTTAAGTATTTCCTCAATTACCTGAGCTGATTAGTATAATCCCATGCAAGTGAAATTTGGTGATTGTCTTCGTTCATTACTGACGCAATACAATTTACATCCGATCCTGTCTGAAAATTGTTGGTACATTTATATCATAAGAAAAAGGAAAACTAGAATTATCCAATACATTTTTTTATTTAAAGTGATACTAAATTTTGCAAACGCTTTTTCTCTATTTTAACGGCCTATTTATTACAAATTATTGAAGTCATTATGTTTAAATTTTGTATTGTACGGTGTGAATTTATTATATACTTTATGCAATGGATTCTTAAATTTGTAACAGTAAAATTTTTTAATTTTCTAAAATCTGTTTTCTGAGAAATCCGCCGCAGTAGTTCATCGTACGATGTCGGTGTTTTTTTTTTGTAAAACAATAATTTGCCAAATAGTAGAATGCAAAAACGGTCGCTACAAATTTATGAAATTTTATTAACCGCTGAATGTTTTCCGATGGTTTTCAAATCGAAAATTTTAACACCCTTTTTTATATTTCTCGACGAGATAGAGTTGGTAGATTATATTAAGCAAAAAAAAAAACGTTCTGTCTTGGGGCCGGCCGTATGTAAACACGATATTTCAACAACCGCTGGTCCGATTTTCATGAAATTTTATATTTAGATGTTTTTTAATATCGGAGGTTTGGTTAGTTTTTGGGCAGAATCGACTTGACAGAACGGCATTATCATCAAAAATACTTCTTAAACAATTTTTTTTTTCAAATAAAAGTTATTTGTAATACAAATATACACAACTTTTGTTTCAACAATTTTTCGATCCGAGGCTTAGTTTCCAAGACATGGTAACCACGTTTCATTTTTTTAACAACTTTAATTAATAATATCTTAAAAAATATTAATTATACAAAAAAGTTACGTTTACGTTTTATTTTTTACTTTTCACTTTTACACGTTTAAACACATTTACGCCATTAAACATTTTACCGTTACTCTAAGATACGGTACTAGTACGATTAACCAAGAGTGCGATTTATTCATTTGGGAATTATAAAGCATATAAGACCAGATTTATTTCAACCTGAAGTAATACTACGCAACAGTTTCCAAAATCGCTGACACGGCTTGCATCCATTTCGTTATCTACAGTGTGACCAAGAATAAGGTATTCTGATCCCATTAATCACTCACAACATTAACTATTCATTAGGTTATAACGTTACTAACATTAGCATTTAGGTATTGCATTTATAATTAAATATAGGTTGTGTTAATAAAATTTCTTGTAACTTTATTGTATAATGGTTTACTTGTTTATTGCACATTTACAAACAAGTTGGCGTCCGAGTATTTAACTATCAGTTTCAGGAAGAAGCAACCCCAATTTTAAAGCGAACATATCTAGGTACATGCAAATATTTTTTTGGTTAGTAAGGCAAATCGATACTTTTATGAACATTAGTGATATAGGGCCGGTTCTGTTCCACATCATACGAATTTTGCATTTAAGGTCAAATCAGTTAGTCCGTCGTGCACGTGCGGATTCTCTTGTTAATTATATAGGGCCGATCCTGATCCCCACAAGGAAGCTATAGCGCCGATCCTGATCCACGCAAAAAGTGTGTGAGAGAGAAACAGAATGTTCACTGCTCTATGCTAATAAATAGTGTGGTTCAGTCAAGGTCGAAATCTAAAGCTTATGTGTATCATATTACAATTCTGAATAAGTGTGTGAGCGAGAAAGAGAGTTCGCCGGTTCTGATCCACCAGTACTGCTCTATGCTATCGTGGTTGAGTCAAGGTCGAATAAAGTTTGTGTGTATCATATTGCAAATATTATTCTTATATAAACCGATTTAGATGTGTTTATATCAGTCAATTAGCAAATATGGAGTTAGTAGTGTTAAAAGTTTTTTTGAAAGAACGAATGCATTTTACAAGTGACACTTTATCCATTTTACCAACAAAAAAACTGGTGATATTCAATATTTGAAACTACTTACGAGTACTCGCAAAATAAAATGAAATTCAAATTTTGAAAACTAGCGGTATGCACAATTTTGTAAGAACAATCGTGTTTAAAAAAAAATTGATTGGAAATAGGGCAAATCTCCAAATTTAAATACACAAGAACAAGCGTACTTTAGTTAAACTGCACAATTCGAAGCATAATGAGCAGTAATTTGTTACGTGTTTAATTGGAAAAGGTTTCTTTTTGATAACATTCGTAATTTTGTCAAATTTACTTACTAAAAACAGCAATTTATTCTTAGGTTGAATGCTTCCAATTCACTATTTCGCAAATTTTTACGCATCTCTTATTGCATTTAAATTAACGTATCTAACTTCTGTACACATCTCTTATTTACTTAAAAATAAGTCAAATTTAGTACATTCAGCGACATCTCTGAAATTGCGGATCATTTAATATAAAGCAGTTAAAAAGGAACCTGGGATCTATTAGGGTCAAATAGAGAAAAGAATATATTCACAAAATACATATTTTCTATTACACATTTTAACTTTTGGCAACAATGATTAAATACAAATTTTTTCAAGTTTGTAAAATTGCTTTTAAGGTGTTAGCCAATTTTTTGTTTCCTTTTTAAGAACGCCCTTGATGGTGGATGTTGATTTTCTAGAGGATTTTTCTTGTTTCTGGTTATTGGATGCTGAAGCATCATTTTTTTGGAAAATTCTCACTTAAAGTAATACTTGGTTAAGTAAAAGCGTTACCCATGTTTCGATAACCTCATTCTAATTAAAATCGTTTTCAGTTTTTCGAATACAAAAGCATTCAATACTAATTCTGCACATATAAAGATACCACAATCGAAATTACGTTGAATGTTCACTACCGGCTCGTTTGTCACCTGTAAAAGGTATAAACGCTCATAATTAATTAAACAACGTACTTTTACCTTACCTTCTTTTAGCATCTCCGTACTACCTACGTTTCTAACGGCATTCCTTCTTAAATTTTCTGCACACCTTTTACTGTTACGTTACATCCAAAGTACATGATTATCGCTGGAAGGCGTAAGACCATTGCTACCATCCGTGACCATATACGTGAAGGATGCTAGATCATTGGAACAGTACCTGAAGGTTGCAAGTCACATGAGTGGTTTGGTCAGTAAAGGTCTGACCTTTTCTTTATCACCTGGTTACACGGTTGTGTTTCCAAATTTCAAATATACCTAGGCGGCTCTTAAACTTTAACTGAATCATTAAAAGCAACTTGATAGACCGCACCCAAACAAGATGTAGCTTCCATTTTAACCCAATTAATTCTAGCTTATGTGGCTACATTCACCCAACGATTTAACTCCTGTTTTGATTGAAGTATACCGGGTGTAACGATTATTTGTATTACGGTGAACTATTGCAAAAGTTAAACATTTAATTTCATATGAATTTGTAATTTTGTCTCGTAATCTTTATGTGTTATGTACATTACTTTTTCCTGTGGACGAGGTTGTTCGGGACAGTTTCACTTTTTCCAAATTTATTGATTATTTTTAATAATTATTACTGTAGTTATTTACTGTGGACCGAACAAGCTTCCCAATTATTGCTATATAATATAAAATCATTAGCGCTTTACTGAAAAACAAATGGGGTTTTGCTGTATACTGTGTGAAGGGTAAGGCAAGCAAGTTAATTAATTACATTTTTTTTTTTGGTTTTACTAAATATCACAATGTTAAATTGGCCAATTCAGGCTACGACCAGTAAGATCTTACAGCGCCTGGAATGGGCATATTATAAATTTAGTTGTTTTTTTTTCTATTAAATAATTGAAATTTTAAATTATAATTGCGTGGGCACAATCTGTGGCTCACTATCTGCCATCGTAAGTTTTAATTTAAATAATTGGGGTTCTGGGTATTACATATATATATATATATATATATATATATATATATATATATATATATATATATATATATATATAATTTACTAGTTATATAAGTATTCAGGTATATCGTACCGTCGGGCATACTGTCTTTGGTGTTGAATGTTTCATTTTTTTATTATTATTTTTATTCTTTTGTCACAATATAGACAATAAAATTACACTATCGGGGGGAATTGTAACTCATTTCCATTTGTCTTTTGGGTAAATCTTGTTTCAGGCTTTACAGAGTTTACTCTCCTTTCAGTGCCGGTTGAGTATTTCCTTATTAAAGCCGGTGTGTTAAATTTTTTTTTGTATGATTACAATTTTATAACTCATGTATATTTCTTTAGAGGCTGCGCGCGTATAAACCCTCGACTGCTTGCTCTTTCACACAGCGAATATCTATCTCGCTTGCACAATGACCATCTATCTATCTCACCACGAATGCACTTGTCCCAGTTATTATATTTTCCCCCTTTTCACATGAGAGAGATTGAAGAAAATATTTGTTTATCGTAAACCGTTGCATATACCGTTTATATAACATTTTTAGGATAATGGAAATGTCTTACGAGGAAAAAATATTTCATTTTTAAATAAAGCGATGAATAAATAAAGCGTTACAATGAAAGTATGATCTATTTATTGCAATAGTTTACAATATAAAACTAAAAATGTTAAAAAGTTTTTGAAATGTTCGCACTGTTTTACACAAAAATTTAAAATATGCCAAATTATATGTTTTAAATAAAAATTTCACAGTTAATCCTTTTTCTTCACTTGTAACTAAAAACAAAAATTTCCTAAAAAACTATACACGCTAATTTAAATCGGTAGGTCCTCTAAAGTACGTAACAGGTTTTCACTATTTATTTTATTGCGTCTAATTTTTTCTAACTGTTGCTTAGCAACAGTTAAAAATTCAACATGGTCCACCCTCGACAGTTCACTGCTAGTATATTCCGCAGAAATATTGCTTATCCACCTCACACTCCTAGTTTTAAAGTTACTCAATGTTGTACGGGCTGGCGTAAGCAGTGTGGGTGTATTCTGCTGCAAGGTCCTCCTGATAATCATCATGATGTGTTAATGCAAGAATTTTCTCATCATATTGAATGGGTCGAAGTGTTGGTGGTAGCGGCTCTGATCCCGTAGCAACAACAAGTGTAATACTAGAAAAAAATTATAAATTACATTAATAATGTGTTAATACATAAATTGGTACGCACTCTTCAAAAATCTAGCAAAGTCATCATCCTCTAGATCACTATCTCTGATTGAGATAGGAGGTGTCGAGGGCTGTGCTGTGGTAAGTGGAGGTATCGGGGCTGTTGAAGGTTGCTGCAAGATATCCTGCAGGATATTAACTTCCTTCTTCTTCTTCAGCGATAATTCAGATTTCTTAGTAGGGTGAGGCATCATCATCATGAGTACTACGAGGTAATGAATGAGTATTCGCATAAAACTTTAACCCCCATATACATGTAAATCTGCTAACGTTAAATGAATTGGGCAAAATTGGAAGTGGTTACTATACGCGAAACTGACCTCATTAGGCAAGGGTGATGCAGCATAAGACATGAGAAAATAATTGTCAGTAAACGCTACACAGTATGCATCTGTCTGGAGCTATTGCAGTGTAATCTAAAGCGTGCGACAATCATATATATATATATATATATATATATATATATATATATCTCGATGTTCCATTTACATTTGTTCCGTCTATTATTAACTTATCTACTACAGTTCTTTGATATCTTCTTCGAGTTTCCTCATTTGTTTTTAATTTTTTGATATTTCATTTCCGTTAATTTGGTTGTACTCTGTGTGCTCTCGACTATTTTCATTTTTAATTTGGCCATTACTAGTACGCGGTCGAATTCTGCGTTAGCCCCTCTATAGGGTCTTGAATAATGTATTGTTTGTTCACATTTTTTGGATATTAGTATATAGTCTATTTGGTTGCCTTCTGTTGATCCCGGTCTCATGCACGTAATTTTTTGTTCTTTTCTGTGTTTGAACATTGCTCTATCAGTATATCTGTAATTGTTGCGATGGTACATAATCTTTTCCCGTTATTGTTTGTTACATCATGAATTGTTTCTTTCCATGCTATGTTTTCATTCCTTACCTCTGTACCAATTTGGGCATTAAAGTCTTCTATTATGATGGTTAGTCATTCCTACGTATCATCTCACACACCTCTTCTAGCTTTTGATCAAAATCTTCTTTGTCCTCATTTTCTTCCTCGGTTGCTGCATAGACGTTCACCATTCTTATGTTAGTTTGCTTGTTTTAAATTCTTATAGTTGATATTCTTGCATTTACTGCCTTGTAATGTGTAATGTTATTTAATATCCTATTTGAGACCATAAATGCGGTACCAGTTCTCCCTTGTTTCTTCTCTCCTGAGTAAAATAGTGAGTAGTTCTTTTTTTCTATTCTCCCTTCTTCTGTCCATCTTGTTTCTTGCAGCGCTAGTACTTCTATATCACTTCTTTTCAGTTCCTTTGCTATTTGTTCTATTTTGCGTGTCTGTAGCATTGTCTTTATATTCCACGTTGTTATTCTTATTACCTTCCTTCTATTTTTTTTCTCTTTTGTTCATCCTGTTTTTCGTTTCGCCGTTATTCATGTACGTGTCCATAGTCTTTGTTGTTTTTGTTATGTTTTCTATATTCACTGTTTTTCGACCTATGCGTCATATTTTTTAACATTCTCAGTTGTTTTTTTCCTCCTCATTTCTTGTGTCCTCTGGTGATATTTAACCTGCTGTTCTTGCTATTTGATCTTTGCTTCTTTCTGTATTGCCCTTTGTGTTTGTTTTTCTTTCTACCTCGTCTAAACTGAGTTATTTTCCGTTCATCACCAATATATTGTATTTTATTTGCACTCTGCATCTTTCCTCTTTTGCTTTTTTTTTGGTAGTAGCTTAATTCTTTCATTTTTTTCTCTTACTTCTTTTGAATAATCTTCATTTATCCATATTCCTGTTCCCTCTAAGTATGTTGTAGCTATGTGAATTTCCATTTTTTTGTTCCATGTTTACAGTTCTACCATTATAATCCTATTTTTCTCTTCCTGGTATTTTTCCATTCTTGCTACCTCGCTGCCTTGTAGGACTTCCTTCTCTTCTAGTCCTATCTTGTTACATACTTATTCTACCTTCTCTACTAATTTCTCTTCTTCATTTTCTCCCACTCCTATACCATGTATTATAACGTTTTTCTTTCTTCTGTCATACTACTTGCTTCATGGGAGCTCCATCTTCTTGTTGTAGGTCCTTTATTGAATTTGCGTTCTCCTCTATTTTTGTATTTAATTCTTTCAATTCGGTTTTAACTTCTGTCAGTTTTTTTTTTATTCCGTTCAACATTTCTATTATTTTCTCTTCCATCTTCTGATATTTGTTGTTTGCTGAATTCTATTGATATTTTTTTATTAACACACTTATTACTTTTTTGAAATCTGGCAACACCCGTTTTCCGTTTTTAGCCTAGCTGTCACAAATATCTTATGCTTTTGTTCGTTATAAGTAATTTATCTCCACTACTTCTCTAATCACAGTCACTTTTTGACAGGACACCTCGTTAATATTAGCTGTCAACACTGTTTCCAATATCACTCTCCACGCAGCTATGTAACTAACAATTATACAGTAAGATATAATTAGTGTTCTTGTATCTTAAGCTCTTTTCAATACTGTACAGTGAATATGACGGGAGGCTTTAACCCAGCACAATCTAATAGGTGAAACCCAGCAGCTCGCTAGTGACTAGTTCACTTTGGATGCGTGCCTAGAAGAGTTATTACCTGCACTAGGCTAGCATAAATGTTTGGTGGAGCTGAAAGATAAAATTTCAATTAGCAGATATACAAAGACAGACTACAAAGACAGACAAATCAAAACAAGAATTTTAAGTTACACAAAGGATTGTGTAAGGTTATCTTGACGCATCGTATATATGCAGTATTTTGATAACGTATGGAACATATTTTGAATGCAAATGAAGTGAGTTTGCATAGAAACAAAATTTTTTTGTGTATGCAGTTGGTGTAAGTGATACGCCACTGGTTTCTTAATGAAGGGTTAGTTATCATATGAAAGAATATTTGAATGTTGTAGAAAGATTTTTATGTTGAAAACATTAAATTTGGTTGAATAATGTCAGCAATTGTTACTGGCACGGCACTGGTAAGAGACTACCAAATTGCAATTGTGTACTAAAAGAATTTGGATTAAAGAAACGGTTGTAGACGTATGAATGAGTGAATTTATGATATATTGATATTGTACTAATGTGCAGCAAGGATTATGTATGCATATTTTGTTTGTAATATTGTGCAATAAGGGAAAAATTTAATGCATGTTTAAGAATGAGGTTGTTAGAGTATGATGGAGAAGCTAAATTGTGCGTAAATAGAGCTCGCCCACATGTGAAGTTATCATAGAAGATTGAGTTATGATCTGGACAATGTACAGAGTGAATGTAATTGCAATTAATGGTTTTTTTCAGAGTTGTAAGTGAATTTAAAAGTAAATTCAAGATGGCTACGTTTGAAGAAACCAAATGACACAATCAAGCAATAACACTATGAAAGCAACAGATGATATTAACTTTAATGTAGAAAGCTCTATAGGACCTATGCTGGGGTTTAACAAAAAAGTTTACAAAGGTCATGAATTACATACCTCTGAAAATCCTATTAACATAATTATCGAATGCAATATAACAAGTGGAAGTTTTAAAATGTCAACATAATCCCCGAGTGTATTACGCTTAAAGTAATCCCACACCAGTAGGACGAGACAGTATTCTTCATCGGATATATTTTTATCACGCATTTTATCGTAGAATTTGTCATAGGAAGATACTGTCACATCGTCTAATTCGTTAAAATTGTCCACGTACGCCTAGGGGAAATCACCTTTCTTTCTAAGAAAGTTTGTCATTATCACCAACTAAATATTTCCTTACCTCTCTACATTGATCATCTGATAAATTATGAGATAGAGTAACTAAGGATGCCGCCATGTACCTACAACTATCGACGAATCGCAAATTTATGTACTTCTTTTCCCTATGGCCGCGAACATTAATGAATCCGTCTACACAAATATGCTTACCGAACGTTATATATTTTTCACTATTAACAGGGAGTACGGTAATTTCTTCAGTTTCACTCGCTAACTGTTTGATGAACAGGTGGACATCATAACCACTGAGATTATGGAAAAAAACTGGGATAAATGTTGGTCACTAATAGTTTAAATTGCAATTTGAATGTGCCGCACCACGATATTTACCAGTGAGATGGCAGTGATCTCGTACTTTGGAATTTGTAAGATCATCCGTAAAAAACTTTTCACATATATAACAATTACGACTTTGCTCATGTATCACCAGTTGTTCATCAGGTAGTGGTAACATTGGAACAACAGTTTTAAAATGCTCATTATATATCCGTTTTACATCACTCTCGAGTCGTGTAATAAATGCCTCCGCGGCATTAACCCCCCTATAAAATTCTAATTTGGACCAAGCATCGTTTACACCGCACTTAATATAATAACTGAATCAGTATGGTTTATGTTTACACGTTTTTATCCTGAGCGGTTGTTCGGGATAGGGTTCAGCCGTATTTAACGGTACTAATAGCGCTTCAAAATCTGCATACATTACGAACGGTAGAAACATCTGTTTTTGATAGTTTCGAAACGCAAGTATATTTTCCGCATAGATCTCCCCGGTTCTGCCTTTTCTTTGTATTACGCCAGGTAATTTAGTGTATACAAAATTACAGTCATGAAACATGTGTCGAGTTAATTGCTCCTGCGTTCTAAAGTAATGAATACATGAATCACAAATATATTTTGCCCCATTACGTCGACTTATTTGGTTGCTAAGTAAACGAGAAAACTTTTTTATCCATACATAATGCTGATTATCCGTTTGATTACTGACTAATAGCAACAAATTACCATGAATAGGTTGTTTAGCTCTTGTATAGTAGAGAGGACCCACTACCTCAGGAATACGATGACCATCACGATATGTATCCTCCAGTCCATAAACATTGATGGAGATATTATTGTTGGAATCAAACGTTGAGATGTTAGTCAGCTTAACAGGAAATTCTACACTGTTCCAGTTGAATAACGCCCTGAAATCAGGGTAAGAAGTCGTCGGTTGTGGAAACCCCGTCGGTGTCACTAATGTTGATACAATAGCCCACGCAAAGCAGAAATTATCAATATTCTTCACATTCACTATGGTATGTTCATGATAAATTTCAGGCGGGACATTCATATAGGATGAACCCGTACTGGTAGGAAAATTCAACATGTATACCTCTAAATATACGAAATTAACCAGCGACCACCCTACGAAACAACATGTATTAATAATGTACTACCCTACTACTCATAACTCGCACTTACCAGAATCTTTATGCTAAAATTCTGATTGCTTAGCATCCAAGATTTCCACTACTCTTTGAAAATACTCTTCCAACACCATCCCGACACTCAATATATCATATTTCGTTTGAGAAGACTTTAATTCGGTACATTCTCTACTGTTCAGAAGGTACAACCCAAACAACTCAACATTACATTTCAACGAGAAGTGTTTCTGCAACTGAATTTGTATTAGTTTCAAAACATCCACTTTAACGTCACCCATAAACGTTTGCACATCCGTATGGGTATTGCATGGTGATAGTCTTTACGAAACAATGCGTTGTTTAAAAGCATTGCGAATGACTTCAACCCCAGTATCTACCAGCAGTCACACATTTGATTTGTGCCTATTGCTTCTAATGTGTCCTTGATAAGCATATCGAGGAACATCAATCGAGCAATCAGTGCAGTGCACAATTTCAACACTTTTGCTACTTTTATTTTGTACTGGTTCGCTGCTTTGGTCTGACTTATGCTTCCGTGAGTTGTCCAAACCCGATGGTCCTGGTTCTACAAAGGAATCATCAGCATGTCTGTGTTGCACATAATTCTTTAAACTGTTTAACCCTGATGGTCCAGGTTGTGCAAGACGTTCAGCAGTATGGCTATGTTCCGTTCCGTTCGCATTTGAAGTACTTGGTTGCACCACATTCCTAGGTGTGGTACGATTTTGCGGTACAGCCTGCGGCATCTCTGAAGGTGGGGTAGTTGGAATACTTATCCAATACGAAGTTTTTTGATGTCGCAGTAGAGAGTCTATTCTTGAAAATTTCTTCAAAAATTCACATTGAAACGTTTTATTGCGATCTGTAACAGAGATAATGTATAAACAATGTATAAGTGAACGTGTAGAGTTACGTGTTTTGTTATAATTCCTTTTTTTAACTCTTTATTAGTTTGCAGCATTACTATCATGGATTACAACTGTTAAGAAAAGAATTTATATCCAGCGATGCGAACGAGGACGCATATCGCCAGGAATAGGATCATACGTATGACGGATATATCAGGTTGAGGAGTAGAGTAGTGTACGGGTAAGGAAACAATAACAATGACAGTCTGGATAGAGTGTTTCTGAGCACACACATTCTACCCAGCATTGTATCTCACCCTGCCATGTGCTTTAGGATGGAAGCAAGGTATGACCCCCACCTGTTCTCCAGAAACTCCGCAGCACATGTAGGGCTCAATATACTCTGGGGAGAAGATACTGCATTTTCCACTATATCCCTCACCGGTGATTGCGCAGGTAAGTATTGTATGGGTGGCGCAGGACTCCTAGATACTGACAAGTCATTTATCGACCATTCATTATCTATAAAATCTGCAGCATACACAGGACTGAGGATACTCTGTGATGAATCATCCATTCGCTCGTATCGAAGAGTTCATAGAACTCCACTCTTCAGCGAACTCTGAAATACAAGTAGGGCTCAGGATACTATCAGAAATGTGTCCTCTGACCTCTCCTCCTACCGTAGAACTACTGTACGACCACTCCTCCATAAATTCTACGGCAGAAGCAGGGCCCAGCAAACCTTCAAATGGATTCCCTACTATTCTGCCTTCTGCATATGTTGCAAATGTGGACGATTGCTCATCTACAACGCATGCAGGTGTCAGAGTAATCTGAGATTCCTCTTTCGCCAGCACCGGCTGCGCCACAGAGCTTGACGATAAACACTCCTCCGCAAGTGGAGGCTATTCATCCCCAAACTCTGTAATGCAGTCAGGACTTAAGACATGATGTAATACTAACTGATCTTCACTCATGGGTGACTGCATCCTCTCATACGGCTCACGTACAGGTTGTAGGGTGAGCAGTATTTGGTCCACGTCTGCTCGTACCTGGGTGATAATACCACATCCAAATCGTCCGCTGTAGGTGGTGTATCTAAAAACCGCAATGCTATTTCACAGTCATTCTGGTCGAAATACTGCTCGCTCTCCACCCGGTCACCGGCAGCACCTCCTTCCTGGAGCAGCTCATCACATCCTGTGCGTGATTCGTATGAGACCGTTCTCCCAGCAACCTCCTCAGGATGGGAGTGCCATCCCGCGGTAGTATCACAATGTGGCTTATGATGTTAACTCGTCCACCCAACGCTACTGGACGATCATAAGCCACGCATGCTCGTGACCTACCTAAAGGCAAAAAAATTTAAATTACTCATCTGTGGCAGTAATACATGGACGCGCTTTCTTACCTCTGCTTACGGTTGACGTAGTATTCTTCACTACGGTGACGGCTACACTTAAGTTTACAGCATCTAAAAGTAATTACTGTTATTAATATAAAAAAGATGAAAGCCAGCAAAAACAACGTTTGTCCATTTTACCACATAAGTTCTTAAAGTAAGTTTTGAAACTTTTACAAGTCCCTACAGATTTTGTTAAAAATTATTCAAAGTTCACAAAATAACTTTTGGAAAATTTTACGTCCGCAAAGATTTTATTGAAAATTATTCTAAGTTCACAAAATAACCTTTGACCGTGACCTTGAAAAACGTTCTCTAAAAATTCATGAAAAACGTTGTTTTTAGTGGGGGAAACACCTATATTTAGCGAAACGAAAACAGTACAAATTATTCGCACAACTGATTATATAGTTGACACTACTGAACATACAATGACTTCAAGAGCAAGTTCCCCATCATCTCCCTAGGTAAAACCCACCAAATTTTATGTTTTTAATTGTTTTTTTTAATGGTTGGTACATTTCCAACGTTTTATTTCCATTTTACAGGTTTCTGTTACCCCCGTTCTCAATCGCCTGGGGAACTCCTGTATCCCTTCAACGTTATCCCGATAGCGTCCTCAATTCCTCTCCCCGATGTCCCGCCAACTTCTACTCCTCAGGTTTCCTATCCAATTGACGTTGACCTCCCTTCAGCGCCCACACCTCAGGATTCCTCCCCCTCTTCCCCTGAGGTGCTGTATATTCCGCCTTCTGTATCCTCTCTTATTATCGTGGACGCCCAATCCAGCGACGACGCAATTTATGAACTGACGACCGTAGTCCTGGACTCTCTACAAGATTACAATCCTGATGCGGATACAGTACTACTTGACATGACCGAAATCATTACTATCAGTGACGAGGATACACCACTACCTATTGACATAGACGAACATAACGATGATAGTAATGACTTCGTCAGCATAGCATCCACTGTTTAGGGAGTATGTTCTTACTGTGCTGAGAACGATTATCTCAACACTGGTGACTACGACTCTGACGTAGACATGGACCCAGCTATGATTCCGACGGCTATGACAATGACGCATTACGACTACTTCGCGAAACACCTACTGAATTTTGTAATGAAATTATCGTTGAAGAGAGTAGCGATGAGGAGAACTTTATGAACATTCTCACTAACAACATGCAATAACTGGAACGTAACAGCATACAGGACGAAAACGCTGATGACCTGCATGACAATGACGACGAAAAACTTGACGATGACTGATTTTGGGCTACACATATCCCTATGACCATTGGTCGCACTGTACTTCCACCCCTCTACAACGGTATATGTGCGATGGCGTCGGGAGACAGTGCCACTCAACGCAATTCTACGTTTCTAATTATTGCCGGGTGGTACTGGCTATTCTACGCACATCGCATCATCACATGGGACCGTCTCACGTTCACGGTATGTATTGTCTTGATAATACTTTATTTATATTTACAATTCTTGCATTCAGTATAGCTGACAACCATAGTGCCATTCGTCCGGAATGATGATGTCGTGATTACGGAGAGCTCTCTAGAAGAGCAGCTCGACCAGGTCCACACTAGACTTGTAACATTATACGATAACTGGCATAGTGTTATAAGCCTAGCTATACTAAGTGGGTATGATCACGTCATTGTACATCTGGAGATGGTACTGGAAACTGTCGAAGAGATTGGTGGACGAACTCATCCGAGTTTGTAATGCAGCTCTTCGACAAGTGGTCTTTGCAAGTGATCGAGACAGGCATAGTAAGTATAATTGATACACCTCTCCTCCTACTTATGATTTATTTACAGAAAAGCGTCCACCCCAATAGTGCGACCCCAGACCATACAGACCGATACTAATTGACTGAGCGCGGCGACTACTACACAGACAGACAAACAGGCAGGTAGACATAGACATACAGACAGACAGACAGACAGACAGACAGACATACAGACATAGAGACGGACAGACAGACAGATACACACCACACTGTGTATATCCTCAAATATATCAATGATACTGTGATGGTATACCATCATATATCGCTGATGAACATCTGCTAGTCCTCTAGAGGAGCATCTTCAGACGATACGGTTGAATGCTTCATGTGTGGAGTTCGAATAAACCAATGGCGGTCATCTGACACTCCGCTACAGGAGCATCTCCGATGGGTACCACACTGCACGTACGCTCAATTACTTGCACCACATCCTCGTAGGTGTAATGATACAGAAGTGGGAAGGACCTTTTGCACTTGTGCTAAATAAAAATGTATTATTCCTAGAGAAAATCATATATCTGAATAATACACTGTTTACATTTGTACATACAACAAATAAATATATTCGCATATAATTATCTTTTTTTTTTTTTAATTTGGTTCTAAGTGTGGTATCAGAGAAGTGTAATAAATTACATGAGCAAGCCTTGAAAAAGTGAGATATCTATCTGAGTGGGTAGGATGCGCAACTAGCCTTGATAATGTGTTGAGTGTTAGTGACCTTCGTATTTTTTTTACTCCTTACAGTGTGGTAATCTTATAAATGTGGGACCTTGGGAAAGTTGAGTGCAAACATGACCTACTTCTTTCGTAACCTTGGAAATGTGAGACCTTGGAAATGTGGTGTGTTCCAAAGGTCTCCAATCTTACCTACTGTAGAAAATTTCTAAGCACATGTCTTTCAACTAGCAAAATGTTCTTATGAAATGAGATTCTACTTATTACGGCTAGATTACGGAAATCTTTAGGAAATTTGTATAATTATATCACTAAATTAATTTCAACGAAGATATAAGTAAATAAATGTATACAACGATGTAATACATAGTTTTATTGTTTATACCCAAAAAATAAAAATTAATTAGAGAATATATTATAGAAATGTTGTACAAGAGTCAATGGTGTAACATAGGAATAAAACTATTATGTATATTTTCACAAAATTTACTACAAAATTGTGAATGTGGACCAAAATACGCGAAACAGTAACAGAAAGCTGTCAGGTAATGACGTAGAAGCATTGTAATTTATCAATTTTATACATGTACTTCAGTTGAAATCGAAAAGTTAAAAGCACCATAATACCGTGTAATATTACTTGTTTTACATATAATTTTAATGTGTAGCTAAAAAATTTAATGTCCTTTATTATACATCATCAAAGAATAAAATCTTTGAACACTAAATATTCTGTGAACCCACCAGCGGTAGAAGATATACGATTTACAACAATCATTCTAGTATCAAAATATCAGAGACATAAAAAATTATTTTAGCACTAAAAACACCAGCCATTAAAAACGTATACGAATTTGCAGAAATAAATTACGTGGTGTATGTTTTGTTAATTCTGGGAGATATTGGAGTTCGTTTGTGGTATGGAAGACTCATGCTGAATTTTTCTTGTACTATCTTTTCGTTTAGCTTTCGAGAGTGGTAGATAATAAATAACACAGCGGTTGCTAATCGAATATCTTTAGTTATTAAAGAAAACCTGAAAAGATACATTAGGAATAAGTAAAATTATAATTTGTAAGTTACCATTACCATTTTCAAAAAAGTTTATGCTATCACACCTTAATCTTTTTTGGACGTCGCTGACATGCGATGGACCTAAAACCTAGTTTAATGAAAATTTAGGTAACTTGATATCGTAAGATTTCCAATATTCTTACACGGATCATTAAATTAATTATCTTGATTAGCCGATTTTCCGCACAACCATTTGAATTTATCTGCAGTTTTGGCCAATCATGCATAAGTCCAATAGTATATTAGCTTAAGTGTCCTTTGTTACGTGTGATTCTTTTTTTCTAAATGTAGGATATTTAAAATATTATATGTAGGAATTGCAGTAGGAAAATTTATGCTTTGTCGTTTCAGATTGTAGAAAATTAGGATATATTCGAGTTATAAATTTTGAAAGCACTTATTTACTTACAAGTTTTTACTTAGTTTGATGATGTCTAGATGTATTGCAATTGGAGACCCAGTTTTGTGAACGGGGTATAGAGTTTTCGCTTTGTCTTTAATGGATTTAAGTTTTTAAATCACGATTACGTTCCACACGTTGACAATTGTGTATTAGCAAAAGGAATTTTATATGGGAGTTTAATATTTTTTGTAAATAATGGTTAATCCTATTACACGTTAATTATAGATAAGTTGAGTTAAAGATTACATAATTGAAAATGTTACTTTGTAATAAAAATTACTTCACGAGGCGTAGCTTTGCAAATTTAAAACATTCACGACAGTATGTCTGGAGTGAATTTAAATTATTTAAAAAAAACAAAGATTGTGGTTTTTACAGTACGTTGGTTTAGAGTCTATTTTCCAAAGTTTGTAGCCGACGAACGAAAACCGATCATATTACATGACATTTTTATCGAGATAGATTGATGCTTATGACGTATTGTTTTCAATTCGATTTCCGAAATCATCTCCTTTTTACCACGCTTACGATTGGAGAAATGGTTTTTTATGATTGGTTATTTGGTGTAAAATTTGTGATGGCGATGTGATAGTGGGATGTACTGAATTTGTATAACTTCTACCGGAACTATTTGAACTTACTGTGGGAAAGCTTTTTCCGTTCACCCTTTGTAGATCTTGAAGAATATTCAGCTACCCTGGTGACATTATAGTTTTGTGTATCCATAGTCAGAAGTTGCACTTTTACGGGTCCATCAAAGAGGAATCGGTGTTAGAATTAGTGCTATTCCTCTGTGTCCCTCGCGTGTGTGGATCCTTAGATTGCAAGTTCCGTATAATCAGTGTTTATTACGAAACCCGTTCACAGCCATTCAACAAATAGAAAAATTGCTGTAAATTTCAATTTTCGCTTTAATAAAACTTCGTGTGTATAAAGGACAAAGAACGTTTGTAAGTAAACTAATTAACCTGGTGTTGATTTAAGTTGCCGAGTGCGAGTTGCTGTAGGGGAAGCGGCGTCAGGAGGGATTTAGAGCCGTTACCTGGAGGGTCAACTACACGAAATCTACCTATACCGTAGTATGAAGGACAGGGGGAACTCAGAGTGGTTAAATGATATGAATTTTTGTATAAATCAAGGTAATTACTTTCGTTCGTTTATTTTTTGGTTGTTTTGCTGGTAATCTTGAAAAGTATTTATTTATATCTGTCAGGTGGACGAATACGCTTTCTTTAGTTTACAATTTTTCTTAGGAGTCCTGCAGGTGATTTAATTAATTTTATGAAAGTTTATTTACCCGCGATCATTTAATTCGTGATTCGCGGGAAACGGATGTTTTGAAACGCGTGTTACTCTGCTTGTGATGGGAGTGGGGAGGTGCGGTAGGTGGCTTTCAAATCCTCTCGAGTTGCCACTTAGTCGTCATGGCGTTGTGGACTCGAAAACACCGCGTATTTGCTTATGATGCATACGTGAAAAACGGTGAGTCAGTGATTACAAAAATTCCGCATCGGTCATCATGGTGCTGACTCCAACCGCAATACCATTCTTAGATGCGTTATTGCACTGTCAACGACTGGTTCTTTAATGAAAATGAAACTACCTGGCCCTGCAAGAACTGCCAGAACACCACAGAGTATCGATCGAGTAAGAGAGGCAATGACCCGAAGTCACGGTCGCTCCGCTAGGCAGCACTCTGCAGAGCTGCGAATGTTTCAAAGCACTGTGCAGAAAATTTTACACAAAGACCTACGGTTTCATCCGTATAAAATTATGGTAGTGTTACAGCTGAATGAGCATGATTACGGACAACTTCTGACTTTTTGTCAAACAATGCCTGACATGTTTGAAGAAAATAAGGATTTGGCCATCTTAATGAGCACAATGAAGCACATTTTTGTCTTAATGGGGCAGTCAATAAGCAAAACTGTAGATTTTGGGATGCGGATAATCCTCGTGGATTACTTGAGCAACTATTGCACAATGCAAAAGTGACTGTTTGGTGCGGTATCGGAAAGTGCGGAATTTTTGAGGCGTTTCTTTTTTGAGGAGGATAAAGTTACAGTGATGATTACGTCAGACCGCTATGTCAACATGTTTGAAATCCATTTCATACCTGAGCTTTGCAAACGAGAAATCAATAGGGCATCAGTGTGGTTTCAACCGGATGGAGCGACTGCCCATACAACGAGAGACCGCCATTCGGAATGCATTCCTTAATCACGTGATTTCACGCTTTGGAGATCATCCATGGCCTCCACGCTTACCGGACCTTTCCATGTGCGATATTTATCTCCGGGAAATCACGCGTCTACGAAGGGAAACCACGCACGCTTGAAAATTTGAAGACTACAATACGTGAAAAAATCGCAGAAATCGATGAAGAAACTTTGGCAAGAGTGGACGCTAACTTTAAAGAGCGAGTTCACACTTGTGTTCGTGAAAACGGACATCATTTGTCAGATATAATTTTTCGCTCATAAGAATATAATAACAGACCTTTGTGGTTCATTTTATGGAAATAAATTTATTCTTTTTAATGCCAGAGTTGTGCATTCCGGAAAAAGATCCGTTTCCCGTGACTCATCCTGTATTTTGTGCTCTATTTTGTTACTCTGTATTGTATGCTAAAATTCATACTACGAAATTAGTGAAATACACGTTTTCAACAATATTATTGTTCCATAATGTGTTGATTAAACTTAAGATACCTAAAATATATGACTTTAGGAATTTGAATCATGCAAGCATCAGCCCTACTTAACTATTAGATTTACAAAATTGGATGTGGTTTAATATATGTATTACGCTGATTGTTTATTTTCATTTACATCATTACCATAATATACGAATAGTATTGAGAGTATTACTTCATTACTGTGTATAGTATTATTGTAACTTCATTCCTTTGTTACTTTCAAGTTATCGAGTGGTTTATTTATTTTATGGGAATTTTGATTTATGCAACTTCACAGCGACAAGTTCCAATTATTTTTCTGATTATTTTAATAAAAGCTTTAACGTAACGATTGATAAGAATTTCTCTATTAGATTATCTGCTATTTTGAGTTTTGTTGGTACAATTTCATTTTAAGAGATAAGTTTCGTAAGGTTTAGCGTAAAGGAAAAATAGAGTAAGCAATATCGTTGCTGGTTATTCGCACGTAATTTTATTGCAAATACATGCAATTATTCTGAAGCTTATTTAGGTATTACGACAACTATATTGACATTTATGAACATGCTGGCACCCGTAAGATCTTTGACTTACCCTTATTGTATCCCACGTATTACGGGTTATCCTATTAGTAACATTAGTAATCCGCCCACCCCTATTATTCCACTGATAAACCGGCCCCTTCCATACCTGTTGCTTCCGATCTACTGCCATTTTCCCCCGTAACCCCTTCACCACATTCTTTTTCTTCCATTCACCATGTTAAGGCAAAACCTTGACTCATCCGTAAGTAAGACATTCGATAATTCAGAAATACTCCATTCTTCATTATTTCCAACGAAATTTCTTCTAGCAGCACGATGTTCGGCCAATAATTCAATAATCTCAAGAAGCGATCATTCTTGGAGAAGTTTTTCGGGGACAACCAGGACCCTCCTCCGAGCCTTCCTGTTTCTTCGTACTTGAGGACCGCTATACGGGTAATTGCTTCACGAGCGGCGTAATGTATACTAAGACCATCATTTACTAAAGCAACTAATCTTGCTACTTATTCACGATTTATTTAACGCATTTTATGTAATTTTAGTCACTAAAACCTTTTTTTATTAATTAATGACACAACGGCAAAGGGCCAAATATGAAGGCATACAACAACTACATTGATATGGCAACGGCAATTGTTTTTCCTACAATAAAATAAATTTGTGGGATAAACGTAATGTTTCAGCAAAAATACTGTAATTTGGGAAAAATTAGAGATAAACCAATGAATACAAATACAAAATTCTCATCAAACAAGCATCTTTCGTATAAAGTGTAAACACTTTCTATACCATTGCTTGATTAACACACAGGGTCAGTCAAAAATTAAGTCAAAATCAAGAAATAAACATGGTTTGACTTTTTCCACTACCATCCAGGAGGCTTTGAAGAAAATTCCATGTCTTTAACTTTTTTTGAAACGCAAATGAATTGCCTATCAACGAATAAATGTAAAAGTCGGCCCATTGCATTGAAAAATAAATAGACTGGAGTCAGCCAGTTTAGTGCTTTAGTAGTGTTGTAGGCATTGTGTTAAGCAGTCATTCTAAAATAAAGCTAAAATTGCTTACACAAGTTTTGTATCAGAATTTGAACACACTATCCCACAGAGAAAGAAAACATTTTTTTAAAATTTACCTAACTACGAATTTCAGTTTAATTTATTCTCTTCCGCCATTTTCCGTATTCTTAAAATATAGATAAATGGAATATGAGCTGCTTCGGAGCTCCAACGGTAACAGTGCTAGTATTTCTCTCAGATAGGAAGTAAAACTGTATTCACGTGACAATACGCTGTTTGGCACGTTAAAGATCCCTTGCTGAGGGTAAAATCCCTCTAGTACGACAACATTCTAGTGACAAGTAGTGCTAATAACAATTAGTAGTTAATACACAAAGAGATGTTTGACATTTCCATAGTCATAGCAATTTTTTAATTCGTGCCGTAAAGTGACACAACAAAAGAAAGTAATTTAATTTTTTTTATTGTTTCGCGAATCAATTTTGGATAAAAATAAGCCACCTTTCATTTTTTTTGTAATATTTTATAAACAGGATAAATTGTCACCTTCACTTAACAATAAAGGGGACATACGAGGGATGTACAGTATTTGTTGTCCCTAGCATAGATGGCTTCAAAATATGTTGTCCCTTGTAACCGCACTTGTTTTGTTATTTTGTTGACAAACAAACTGACCAATTTGGTTAGTCGAGTTTTAATTGTGCCAATGTTGTACAAGTTGGAACTAGTGGTTGCACGAAGATTTTTGGAAATGCTTCATCAAGTACCTACAAAAGAAAGGTTTAACACCTAAAGAAATTCATACAGATATGGTTGGCGTGCTTGTAGATTCTGCTCCTTCCTATCCAGTAGTAAAAAATTGGTCGCGAACGTTCAAATGTGGCAGAACAACAGACGAACATGCAAAAAGTGCTTGTCGGCTGCATTCTGCGGGTACTCAAGAAAACATTGATCTTTTGAATGACTGATCAGAGAAAATCTTTGATTGACAACAAGATGTGTCGCGGAGGCCTTTCAAATGGTACGATGGGAATCATAATAAATGACTATTTATGGCTTCAGAAGGTGTGAGCGAGATGGGTACTCCGAATGTTGACGCCCGAAGAAAAGAGTTTGAGAGTCACTTCTTCAATAGCCAATTTAGCCTTGTTTAAGCGTAATCCCAAATGTTTCATCGATCGCTACGTTACGGTTGATGAAACTTGGGTTCATCTCTTCGATCCCGAGTGCAGACAACAAGGTATGAAGTGGCGTCATCCGGATCTCCCCACCACGCAAATTTCGTGTACAGGCTTCAGCGGGCAAGATAATGGCCACAGTTTTTTGGGATCCCGAGGGAATTTTTTGGAACGTGGCCACACAATCAGTGGTCAATATTTTGCAACATTAGGTACAAAACTTCGTTGTTGCATTGAAGAAAAAAGAAGAGGAAAACTGTCACGAGGAATTCTATTTCATCAAGAGAAGGCCCCAGTTCATAAGAGTCTTATTTCTATTAATGCAATTCACGACGCTGGGTTTGAACTTATTCAGCATCCACACTGCTCCCCTCACTTAGCTCCCAGTGATTTTTATTTCTTTTCAAAGCTAATGGAGAGTCTTCGGGGAACAAAATTTGAGAGCGATGACGCAGTTATGGTAGCAGTGCAGGACTTCTTCTGTGATCAAGACTCCGAGTTTTTAAAGAAAGGTGTTGATGTGCTTGAATATACGTTGTAACAACCCTTTTTGAGTTGTATAAAATATACCTTAATTTAAGGTCTTTCATTCATTCTCTTGTAAATATAAGAAAAATTTTAATTATTGAAATATAGGTATGTGGTAGGCAACTTAATTTGCATATCTTTTTAGGGGTTTATAGTGCATATTTTCTTAAAGGTTTGCACTCCCACTTCCATAAATTATTGTTTTCTGATCATGTGATTTGCGCAACGCGTCATCATCATCATCTGACATCCTCCGACTTCCTAAGCATCCATTTGGCTACTTCCTGATGAATGTTGAAGCAGGAAGCTTTGTTTTGGTTTTCCACCTAAATTTTAGTGAAAAGTGCCATTAATTTGATGGAACTTTTGTTTTGGTTCAGTTTTATTTTACTTTTACACTTTTAATTTTACCGCTTTTGATTGCACAATTAATTCTACTGTTACGTACGCTTTCATTTTATGATTGCGTTGTGCTTTTAATACAGAATTTAAAGTTTGATTACATTTATTATATGAACGTTCGAGAAAATGCAATAAATATTGGTTTATTCAATTTCAAGAAGAAAATTTATGAGGAAAATTCCAGTTTTGGGTGTGGCTTACAACGTAAATTGTTATTGCAATATATTGCGCAACATTACACAATGATTACGTCATCTTGGTTTGCATTTCCGCATTAGTTTTTATAATACCAGGGATTCTCAAAAAGATTTTGTATGTTTAGTTACAGGTATTTAATGTTTAATGATTTTTTTAGTATTTTAAGATTTTTACAATTAGTTTTTAAGGTATATTTTATTTAACCCTTTCACTTTATATATTTAATAAACATAGTTGTATATTTTTATTGTTTTACATTTTGAAAAAATTTTTAGTGTAAAACTCGGTTTAATTATTCCGACCGTTATAAAAAAAAATAACTTGGCGTCCGAGATCATTTTGTTAGTGTTACATTGCAATTTTTTATATTTATATTTAAGTGGTAATTAAGCAAATCAAATGAATCGGCCCACTTTAAACTACCGACTGGGACAAAGGCATTACTTGTGGTCAATGGTTGGTATCTCCAGTTAGTTTGACGATTTTTATTTTTACTCTTATTTATTTATTATATTATTTATTCATTTATTATTAAATTTTTTATACCATTTACACCATTATATTACAACGTGGAATAAGTGTCTTCACGTTCAAAGGGATTATTTTGAAAAATAATGTTGTATTCTGTGCTAGAGACATTAAATACTGTACATCCATCGTATACACTGTGGGCCAAATTAAGTTGGAACATAATTTCAATTTTAATAACGTTTTTGTATGTTAATGGATTTTAATGATTTTTGGATAGGATAATAGTCAAAATGTTCTTGTTGTCACTTTAAAATAAAACCTACCAATTTTGACCAGGACCGGACTTACGGCGATTTTATTAAATTGGTGCTTTTATAAACCGACCAGTATTTTTTAAGGACATTTGTGGGAAAATAAGGCCTGAAAATATCAATATTGTGAAACCAAAACCTGAAAAATGGCGATTTTTTTGTGGAACGGTGCTTGTAGGCATTAAGTAATATCAGTCCAGATGGAGAATGCCTCATTACTTTCATTAAGGTTGCTTTGGAATCAAAAATTTGTCAAATTTTTGACATTCCAGAATTACCTGTTAGTTTTAAATAAGTAGACATGGAAGATAAGATCTTGATTGAAGAATTAGTGGAAAGGAATATGGGTGAACGAAAAATACTTAAAATGTTTCCAGAAAAAAACTGGTTAAGTTAAGTTCCGTAAGCTATTTTTTGAAACATTATCGCGAAAATGGAACTACTCGAATTAAGGCGGGTCGTGGTAGGAACAGAAATGGACGTTGTCAAGAAAATATTTTGAGAGTTCGGCAAATTGTCGAAAATGCTAATCCATCAGATGTGGTAAGTTCAAGAAAGATTTCAAGAATCACAAGAATAAAGCTAATCACAGAGCGAAGTATTTTAAAAAGCGATCTCAACTTTAAGATCTACGAAAAAGTGTATTCCCAAAAATTAACTGCAGAAAATAAAAGAAAAAGGCTTTTAAGATGTCAACAGCTTCTGTGAACATTTCGTAACAGGGAAGATATCTCAAAAATCTTTTCTTTACGTCAGAGTTATATTTATTGAGAAAAGTGTCAAGATAGATTCAGAAGTCTACCAACAGCATGTTCTTGCAAATTTGCTTTACGAAATTGAAAATATAAGTGATAATTATTGCTTTCAACAAGACAGAGCCCCCTCCCATGCTTCCCACAGCAAATTCGTTTTTGTAACGAACTTAAACGTACCGATTTAATAAAATTGCCGTAAGCCCGGTCCTGGCCAAAATTGGTAGGTTTTATTTTAAAGTGATAACAAGATCATTTTGACTAATATCATGTCCAAAAATCATTAAAATCCATTAACAAACAAAAAAGTTGTTAAAGTTGAAATTATGTACCAACTTAATTTGGCCCACAGTGTCATTAAATCCAAGTGCAGAACATTGCTCACCTTATCGTACTTTAAAATACCAACAGTACTTAAAACCCCTTTTTTGTGCAAACAATTTAACCTTAAAATTTTAATGTATTACGTACGTCTTTTCCCCCAATTTATGTATTAGGTTTTGAAGATTACAAAAGTTCATAAATATCTATTTTCTTTTTATGGACATTGATAAGTATTAAATCGTGTTTAATAACGGTTACACCAATGTACCTAGTGATGCGTTGTCAAGATTGCCGCTTTTTTATATACGTAATTTATTTTATTAGAGTGATCTTTTTAATGGCGTTAAACTGAACCAACTTTTATTGACTAAATCTAGACCTACAATATTGTACGTGACAGGCATGCTGCGAGCCTGACCCTTTAAACAACTAATTGTGTTTTAGATGCATTTGTCCTTCTGAATCATTATTTATTTTACACTTAACTAATGTTGACTTTAAAAACATCGAAAGTGCATTACGCTATTTTGTATCTACAATTAAAATTCAAATTAGTCAATAAGAAGGTAATGTTGTAGAGGGCAGTAAATTACCGTTTTCCTTCATCATTCTTAAGGAAACCTGTAAATTTAATGAATTGTCTAGTAATAGGTGGCAGTGAGAATCGTTGGCGGAAAATGAAAATTATTTAAAATTACACTTAAGGATGTAGTTTATAAGCGCTTTAAAAAACTAAATTGGCTTAATGTCATTCACTTACATTCTGCACGTTTCACCGCCTGAAACACTCAGTTTCTACTTTTTCGCCTTAAACGATGGGACAAACGAAGTTATTGATTATTACGCTTATGTTGTTCGTTAAGGTACTTTTTTTAGTTAATTAACTTTTAAAATATTATTGTGTTGTAGGTCAAAATGTTTATGGCGGATGAGGATTGTCATGAATCCTTAAATAAAGCAAGTAATTTAATGATAGAATTGCTAAAGTCAGCACCACCTACTTCAGAAAATAAAGCTGAACATGAAGTAATAATGGGATGTTTATTTAAAAACAGAGGAATTTTAGATGAAAATGGTGATTTAATTGAAGATAATTTTATTCACGCGATTGTAAAGGAACTTCGTCAAAAACATTCAGCTGATCTGTCTGAACAAAAAGCTAAGGAAGCGCTTGCATACTGTAAAAAGGCTAAAGGATCAACAATTGGACAAACTAGTTTAGAAGTGATTAAGTGCTTAGGAATTTGGAAAAATCAAGCTTTTATTGAAAACGAAAAAGTGCAAGAATAAATCAAAATTTGTGAATAATATGAGTGTTATTCGATTACTCGATACATTAATTAGAATGTTAAAATGACAAAAAAAATTAAACTTTCATTACCTGCGTTATGTAAGTTCTTGAAAAACTCCTGATAAATCTTACTTTCTCGTTACATTGAAATAAAGTGTAATTATTATTGATAAACTTGTTACAAATATCCTTTTCTTCCAGTATGCTAGTTTGTGTAAGCAAAATGAGCAACTTTATGCCTGTGCATGTTACACCTAATTCGTTTAGAGACGGGATTTTAAAGTGGTTCTACAAGGATCAGCTTCACGAAGGATTACTTTGAACTATGTTCCGAATATTGGAGACTGTGCGTCCTATGTGGGACCACAATACATTTTTAACGAAATCCGAACCATTTGAATACACTTAAAGTGTACAGTTAATCACTTTATCAAATGTTCAAAATGTCCACCACCAACCTCCATACAGACGTAAAGCCTGCTTTCAAATTCTCGTTGTGCACATTTGTGAAGATCTCTGGCGTTATTAAGCGACATTCAGTCACTATTCTTTCCCATAACTCCTGTAAAGAATTGGGAACTGTCCAGTGAACCTTATTCTTCAAATAACCCCATAAGAAGAAATCCAGAGGTGTCAAACGTATTTAAGTAATTATCTCTATTTAGGTTGTCAAAAAAAGTGGACCCATTATTTTGTTACCTGAAATGCTATAAGGTAATCTACCAAAAATGCCTGCCCAAACGTTTAACTTTTCAGGATATTGTGTATGTGACTCTCTTGTTATTCTGGGATTACTATCACTCCAGTATCCACAATTATGCCGATTAATATTTTTATGTAAGAAGAAAGCACTCTCATCGAAAAACAAATGTGATATCCTAAGTTCACGCTATTCGTCAAAACTTAAGTCATAATGTCACAGAATTCCAGTCGGCGATGATCGGTTTTGTATGGATGAAATTTTTGTGATTATAATATTCGACACAGCGATGACTGGGACTCCAGTTTCACGAGGTACTTGACGAATACTTACTCTGGGATTTAGTGTGTCAGGACCAAATACAGCAATTTGAATGTCTTCATTTCTGGCCCTGTTCGGGACGTCTTGACATTAATTACTGAGTGAATCTGTTTACCAATTTTGAAATATACGTATGATGTGTATTATTAAATATTCTAGCAGCAATAATGGAAAAACGGTTGTTCTCACAATAAAGAGAAATAATTACTATTCTTTCTTGTAAAGTGTAGATCATACGTTTAGAATTAAGTGACACTATTTACTTAAACGCCGACAAAGTTTGACAACATCTTACCAAAGCACGCTGATGAAAGCCGATAATTATAAGCAATTAAGATTTCGTTAAAAATTTATTAGTAAAAAGGGGTAAATGTCACCAGACTTTAAAAAACGAAATTGTGGCGTATTGCTCATGACAACCGCTTTCCAGTGATGGGGTATTGCCATTAGTGCCTGACCAATGTCAAATGAGAATGACGCTTATATTAAAATGTGGCCTGGCCCGACTTTTTTCGGTAAAATCAATTATGTGACAAATAATCGAATATGAACCGTGTAGCTGACTCACACTGTATATTACTATAAACTTAGTAAAGGTTTAAAACCACCAATGTTACAAATACTAAAATAGTAATTATTATGTATCTATGAAATATCATTCTCGGAATAATAAATCTCATTCAAATATTAGCCCAGTCAAATTAGCTGAGAGCCTTATGTAAAACGTGTAAAGTTTTGGAACAGTGGGAATTTTTGAGGGAAGGTGTATTTTGGGGTCCAAAATAACATTTCTAAAGACCCTGTACGTTGGTGGTGAGCCAGAAGCGCCACCTAAAGAAAAGGGTCCAAAAATTAGTTTTCTGTGAATTCGAAAATACCCATTTTACGTGTAAGCTGACAAAATTCTGAACAATTTCGTTTCTTATTGAAACTCTTACGTGCAAAATTGGCCGAAATAGAATTTCTTTCAGCGAATGTTATTTTTTTTGCGTTTCCAGAAGTCCCTATTTTTCCGCGTGCTTTTTGCTTATAACTCAAAAAACATTCGTTTTTCCGCATTTGGCGGTATGGAAACATTACAGCTTACTAAATTCTGAACAATTTCCTTTTTTTTTCTATTTTTCTACATGCGAAATTGACCGAGATATAAGCATTTTGAATTTGTATATACTTTTAACTTTTGATATCACAAAAATGACTGATTTTTCGACATTACACGTCTTCAAAAACATTATAAATAATTTTTTAACGAGAAAAACATACACTAACAATTTTATAAGTAATGCAGAAATTAAAATTTTATACTTACCTTACCCTCTGATTTTTCCCTCGTTATTTTACCCAATCCGCATACAGGATGAGTGTCTACTGCGTGGACTGAGGATTGATTCTTAACTATTAGATATATGAAAACCAATTTCGGTGTGGTAATACACAATCATTGGACCTACATCCGAAAAATATTTAGATATATACAGGATGATTGACAAAAATATGCCAACTAAAACCTGTGTTTTTAAATGGAACACCCTGTATATATTTGCATTTTTTGATTCACTGTTATATTTAGAATAAAAGTATAGAAATCTGTATCTGTTTCACTAACTGTACTGCAGATATCGTCACTTTAGTACCAAAATAGAGTTAACTTTGGAACCACGATTTGTGTGTTGTCACCACGATTTTGTAAATCTGTTTATACCACCGACTATTAATAATAGCCTACTAACAAACAAACTGGGAAATTTTTCGAAAACATCTAAAACTATACAGAAAGATTAACTTATGCGAAATGTAACTTTTCTCAATTTTTTCAAATGCAACACCCTGTATATTTTTTCAATAATAGCACGAGTTATATTTAGGAGGAAGATATAATTCATTAATCACATGGGGTCGTTTGATCCAATGAAATTTCATATTTTTCTTAGTAACGTGTCTATTACACAATAAATTATCGTGTATAATACAAGTGGTAGGGATCTTGTCAGTAACTTTTGTCAGTCAGATCACGAATACCTTTCTAAAGACAGCAACTACTAGTGATTCTGACTAACAAAAATTACCAAAATTATCCTACCACGAGTTGGATTCAACAAGACAATCCAAAGAAAATGCAGGAAAATTAAAGTTTTTTTTTAACTGTTTAAATGTAATTGTGTTATAAATAATAATTATTATTAATACAGTTAACTGTTGAATCCTTTTACCTTTATTCTCATCTGTATTATCACTGTAAGAGCTTGCTCCTTAGTATGGAAAGATTGCCAGTGCAATCAGATCCTAATTGGCTCAAATTCAAAAAGTAGACTGCTTCGATTGGTTGCTGAATTTTGAGTTGGATTATCGCTGGAATAGACACGTTACTGTTTCTTTGGTTAAAATGACCCTATATGATTAATTTTCTCATATAACACGTGTCTATTAATGATTGAAGCTGACATCATGTCAAATCTAGGAAATTCCTTTGCTTAGTATTTCAAACACTGAGAATTTTATTGTAAAATCAATCGGTTTCTACCTTTTTTGCTATAGTCGCACGTGCCTGTTTTTCATTAGCTTTTATTATAATTTTTCCGTTCATTCTTCATTCCTGAATTAATTTTTCGACTTGACCCCTCCAGATTACTTTCTGTTTGGAAAAATTAAAGACAATATTATAGAAATATATTGCATAATTTAGATGAATTAATGGAAGCAATTGAGCACGAGCTTCAGGCTATCACACGGGAAGAACTTCAGCATGTTTTTGAAAGCATGAAGCGCAGAATTAATTTATGTCTACAGCGTCAGGGTCATCATTTTCTACATTTATTGCAATTATGTTAATTTAATGAAGAATGTTTGTTTGTATTTTTGTCATAACAATAATTTTAAAATTTATTTTGTTAAATAATTGTAATTAGCAAGTATTGGCAATAAACATTTCCAAAAGCAGAGGTATTCTGTTTAATTTTAACAAACAATGTTTATAACTACATCAAAGGTGATTACCCCATGGGACGCTAATGTCAATCGTTGCGACCGAAATTAAGTGTAGTGGTACCAACCTAATCAAAATTTGCTACATGACGTCAGCTTCAATCATTAATAGACACCCGTTAGATAAAACACTTTACTTTAAGAATTCTCTCAATTTCATTGGAAAACTCTATCATTTTACTATTTCGGATGGCAACAATATGGTCAGTTTTGATGTTTCACTGTATATAAAAGATTCTCTGAAAGAAAGTCTTGAAGATATTAATAAAGCTCTTCAAAAAGATGTAATATTTCATTTTTAGAACTCGTTTAATTCTATTTATTTTCAATAGAATAATAGATTGTTGAAAGATAAATTTAACCGATTAGAACCATGACTACATGCTATTGGTTATTTAAGGGGTGACAACCCTTCTTGTACTCAAAATGGGGGATATTAAAGAAAGACAAAACCTACTCCATAAACTATTATAATTAAATTAAACTAAAAACGATACATATTTCGGCCCAAATGTCATCATCAAGCATCTACAAGAAAATGAAAAGTTTAAATAAGGACAAGAAAAACTAAAAATACAAATTGTAATTAAGTCAGCAGGAACAGTGAAATATTAATTAATTACTAGCAATAAAATTAAACTGTAAAGAAAAAGAAATGACCGTTCCTTATTGAAGGTTAGTATAACGTTAAACAGACAGCAAACAAATGTGAGAAAGAGTAGAGCTTAAACCGACAACTCATAAAAATTACCGTAAAAGGTAGTAAGATTAACAAAATCACGAAATAATAAATTATAGTTAATTTCTTTGAAACACGATTTCGAGTTTAATCTGTGGTGTTCAGTATTTCTTTGGATTCAAGTAGATTAAATTTCAAACTTTGATTACAAATCTGTAAAATTTTACAGTTGGTATTAGGGTCAAACGAATCACTAGATTCTAGGATGTACTCGTGCGAATTATTTTTTATTGAGAATACTGTTTTGCATCAAATGCTTTTTTATGTTATAAAAAGGGAGAGGAGAACTCGTATCGATTGCCGATTGGGATTTTATCTTCGCAACCAAGTCAACCATTGTTTATTACTAATTGGTAACATTCAATAGAATTTTCTCTGTAACCAATCTGAATGATAAAGGGTAGCAACAAACCAATAGTAGAATAATTAACCCGTAACTACACACATAACTAATTAGTGAAGCAATGGTATGGTTTAAAACGCGAAGTCTTAATTGTAGTAAATTTTGGGAAGAATCAAGGTCGTGAATGAATTAAATGAAACAGTTTCATGTAATTTGAAACCAAAACGTAAGGAAACAAGTTTTAATTATAATTTTAATAATAATTACACATCACCCGTACTAAATAACAGAATGAATATATATATATATATATATATATATATATATATATATATATATATATATATATATATATATATATATATGAGCTAGATACACCGGTGTCCCATTAAGAAAGGCTGTATTTCAGAAATTATTCATCTCACAGCTTTAGAAATATTTTTAACAACAACTCAA